>LR880970.1:560899066-560910698 GCA_904067115.1 Aegilops sharonensis
CATTCTACCTGCCCTCTGTTCTCTTTTATGATATTTTTTGCTTTTCATACATTTTGTAGCAACGAAGAGGAGGGATCTTATGTATAATATGCGACATCCATGGTGCTGAAGGTGTGCTATTAAGTCTCAGTTACTCCTGCAAAATAGCATCTTAATAAACAAAGGATATGCACCGCCAAGCAGTTCGTTGTGTATTTTTTCCCTTCCAACCTTATTGATATGCCTGTTGCTCAAGGTGTTTTTACTTGTTTACCTGATTAACAAATGAATATAAATTTAAAACACAGGTTAATAAATTTAGCGCAGTCCTTGTTGAAATCCGTATTTTTATATGTTGACTTTCCTTTGAATAATATAAGTTGGTCTTGTTGCCGCAAATGATTGGATACGCTAAATTCTTTTTCATGCATGCAAGTTGATTTGGTTATCCTGTAATACATTATTACGTTTAGTTAAAAATTTACGTTTTGTAATTCAGATAGGAAACAATGGTTTGTGATAATGCCCTTGCTTCTGACAAAGCCTCTTTTTTTAGTCATTCATAGATGTGTGGGAGGGTTGGCCGTCCACCATTTGATGATAGTAGAACAGTTGTAATTATGACAAGGCGAGAGGCAGTAATTTTTCTGTGTTTTCCTCCCGTTAATTCTGAAATATCTTTGACAGGAAAATGTTTCCTGTTATTGGTCTCTAAGCCGTCGTAAGTTTGTCTCATGGGTCCATCTATATGAGAACCTTCTCAGTGGGTGTCAAATGGTGGAGTCTCAGTATGTTCTTTTAAGTTCAGTTGAAAAGTTCTTACGTGGTATTTTAACTGAAACTTAACTATGTCATGGCTGGTACTTCATTTGAAACTCCTGGCTGAGTATAGATACTATGACCAGACCTTCGTCTTGCTTCTTAATGCCTTCTTTGTTTTAGTCTCCATCTACATGTGCAATTCATTATTTTCCTAGAGATGTCTATATAACCGTATCATGCATTGTTTTTCTGTTATGTAAATAACACTTACCTTTGCTTTGGCGGTGGTGGTGCAGGATTCGTCGCAAGCCAAACAGAGCACCCGAGGAGATGCTCTGAAGAGAGGAAATAATATGTTTTTTTGTTTTGTTTTAAGAGAAGATAGGAGTCGATATGTTGTCCCCTAGCTTCTATATTGATCCACAACACTTCACAAAAGAGTATATATCAACATCGTATGCTAAAAAAAAGCAAAGTAATCTCTTTTAGTTCTTGGTTCAAATTCGTCTTCGCGCCAAATGGCGCGACAGGTCATCTAGTAGATATGAAATGACAACACATTATAGCATGTTTAAAACACAGAACAATAAGAACCATGACCCATGGCTACATAGGACCTTTGGACGCTACACCATGTACATGGGACATGGGAAAAATCCCTCGAGAGCGAATCATTCCAGAAGAAGCAATTCGGGCGAGAACTTTAGCGGTTTCATGTTCATTAGTTATGAGGATTCAGGGGCAACTTGTTAACTGAACACACATACCTCACAATCACATTTGTTTGCATTTACCTTTTTGTCGTACAAAAGAAGCACTAGAGGCGTGCTTAACTGTTAACAGTGACACATGTGTTACGGAATTCTTGTCCGTCTTGTAGAATGTTTGATACGCTGTGGAATAAGATTGTATTTGCCTGCTCCTCTCCAGTGGT
The DNA here is from genome assembly GCA_904067115.1 of Aegilops sharonensis. Taxonomy (NCBI): domain Eukaryota; kingdom Viridiplantae; phylum Streptophyta; class Magnoliopsida; order Poales; family Poaceae; genus Aegilops; species Aegilops sharonensis. The sequence continues at coordinate 560,900,742 of LR880970.1, forward strand.
CTCTGTTGGCCAACAGAGAAGTTTTGAATTCCTTATCAAGTATTGGGTCCGAAGCAAAACCATTTGCCTTCATCTCATCATAATACTCTAAAGCTCGCGGCATACATCCATGTTTAATCAAACCTTGGACCACTGCCATGTAGTGTGCATAACCAGGCCTAATGTCGTATCTTCGCATTTCAGTCCACACCCTCAGAGCATTCCCAGACTCATTCAATTGGATAAACTTATCAATGAGCATGAGAAATGTGTCGCTGTTAGGGCCACATCCATCTTCTTTCATTTTCTTCAGTAGCTGCAGTGTTTCGTCAATGCCTTCCTGTTTCAAAAATGCATGGTACGTCGAAATGGTTGGAACAATGCCCTTCATTGTCATGTCTTCCATTACCTCTCGTGCTTCCTCAAGCTTGCAACTTTCACAAAGTGGAACTATAATACTGTTGTATGTTTCAACATCCGGTTGGAGGCCTGCATCCACAATTTTACTGAGAACATTTCTTGCATCCTTCATGCAATTCTCTCTTGTCAGAACATAAATAAGTTGGTTATAGACACCAATACAAGGAGTCCAACCCCTCTTCTTCATCTCATCGTAAACCCTCAGAGTATCAAAAAGGTTCCCTACCTTTGAGAAACAACAGACCATGAGAGCATAAGACGTACCATCAGGAGTAATGCAGCAATTTGACATTTCTCGCCAAACCCTCTTTTACTTCGGCCACATCAGTGAAGATATTACACCAACCATGAAGTATTTATTGAAACCTTCGGCCGTGAGTGGGAAAAATTTCCTTCTTGCAAGAAGCAACTCTTCAGCATCTTCTATGTTTTTACTTCTGCAAAGAGCACGAAGAAGGGAATAGAATACAGTTTGGTCCACTTCCACTTTAAACCTCTCCATCACATCAAAGGTCTTGACTGCTTTCTTCACTTCATTGGCAGCTGCATACCTGAAATTTCATAAACAAATCTTTACAATGAAAGAAGCATAAGACGTACCATCAGGAGTAATGCAGCAATTTGACATTTCTCGCCAAACCCTCTTTTACTTCGGCCACATCGGTGAAGATATTACACCAACCATGAAGTATTTATTGAAACCTTCGGCCGTGAGTGCGAAAAATTTCCTTCTTGCAAGAAGCAACTCTTCAGCATCTTCTATGTTTTTACTTCTGCAAAGAGCACGAAGAAGGGAATAGAATACAGTTTGGTCCACTTCCACTTTAAACCTCTCCATCACATCAAAGGTCTTGACTGCTTTCTTCACTTCATTGGCAGCTGCATACCTGAAATTTCATAAACAAATCCTTACAATGAAAGAAGCATGGGACACAAATAGTAGCAGTAACTAGTGTACTACAATGGCAACGGTTGCTTTTCACTTTGGTCTTCACATTACAAAAGCAAAATACAGTTATGATGTCAAAAGTGATCCGATAATGTAAGAGGAGCCCCATAGCAGTGCTAGTAAATAGATTCAGATGTAGGGAATTATTATATGTTCCATCCAACACATCAATTACACTAAAAGTGAGAATATAGGATTTATGACAACAACAACACCACACTCAATAATCAAGATGCTAAGTTTAGCACTCCTAAAACTTCAAACATCAACACAACAAGTAACTTAACCAAAGTAAATTGAACCAAGCACTCACACAATACATGTCAATCATCACTCACTATACTATCATCATCACATGGCTAGAAGATTGGAATATCCTATGAAGACGAGTCATAAAGCTTCTTATGTCAACAACAGTTTTACAAGCAGGCAATCACTTTTTTAGCTCTCAAAATAACTTAAGCACCTATAGCTCAAGCATCCACCCCCCTTCTATGACCACAATAGAAGCAATGCACATTGCATAACAAAATATGTCGAATGTCACAAAAGTTATTCAGCAGAATGTTGTGTTCACTCTTCACTCCTACAGTCGTACTTTCCCCTGTTTACCTCAAACCCAATCTAAAGCACTGGATCATTGCAGAAAACTCACCAGTGTGACCATAATCCTTTTCTTGTTCTCAGAATTATGTGTCTACTTCACTAACACACCAGTGTTTGTATCGGTGCAATGCAATTTTGCTATGATGTATTTTATTTGCAAATCTACTGAGATTTCTAGTATGCCATAAGTAAGCGCCTCCTTTACTCTGTGCTGGTTATATACCTAGTCCCTTGGCTCACATTCACTGCAATACCACTCCAAGAAACCAAACCAACTAAAACCAACCCGCTCAAAATGGGTTTACAAACATTATTATTAGGGGAATTTATGTCTTGTAATAATATGAGTCACTTACATTTGGCCTGGACCCAGACCTTGATCAGACATCGAGTGGCAAATCCTTAAACCGCAATACACGGAGACAAATTCTAAATTTTGCCTACATTATAGAGCCATAAACAACGGAACAGAGTTCTACAAGAGCACTATCATAAAGTACACTATGCTGGCCAAATGCTTGATTATACCTAATACTATCATATAAAATAGTGAAAGATTATGAGCATACGACCTTACCTCTCCATCAAGATGACCATGGCACGGCGGGTCAGCACCCCACGGCGCTGCATCCGCCGCACGGTAGCCCACGCGAGGTCGAACCGCCCAGCCCTCCCCGCAGACCATATGGTCAGGTGCCACGCCTCGGCCGGCAGGGACCCTGCCCCCTCAGCGCCGGACGTGGCGCTGCGCTCGTCGCCCCAGCGAAGCGCGAGCGCTACTGCCTCCGGGTCGCGGCGCAGTTCCCCCAGCGCGCGGACGAGGGAGGGAGGGGCCGGCGATGGGACAGAAGAGGAGGAAAGAAGGAGGGAGAGGGCGTCCTTCGGGGAAGACGCGACGGAGGCGGCGTGGTAGATGCGAGGGAGGAAGGAGGTGAGCTCGCCGTCGTCGTTGGGAGCAGGGGGGATAGGGTGACCGTACTCGATGTCGCTTTGGTCGGAGGAGGAGTGGCTGGCGGAGAGGCTAACGTGGCGGGAGGGAAGGAGGGGGAAACGGTGGGGGAGGAGGAGGTGGCGGCGGAGGGCGGCGGCGAGCAGCTGCGCCATGGGAGAGGCCAGCGAGCTCTACGGGCGAGTCGCCTACAGAGGCGCGCCAACATGGGCCGGCGGCCCAGTAGGACGATCGGCCCGGTTTTTCCTGAGTTTTGTGCATTTCGTTTCGTGCGGTTTTCGTTGGTTATTACAGGGACCATGGTTGTGTTTCGATTTTTTTCTGTTTTTTCTGCTTCTTTTTTAATGGGGTTTTCTTCTTATATTCATTTTTATCATGTTTAGTTTTTTTATCTTTCGAGTTTTTTATCTTTATATTTCCCCTTTTTCTTTTCCTCTTTTTTCTTCTTTTCCCTTACTAATTTCTGGTTTTCTTTCTACTTAAAGTTTCATGAAAAATCTTAGGAACATTTTTTTTAACTTCTTTATTTTACGTCTTTTCACATTTCTTTCCCAGTCCTTTCCCAGTGTTGTAGCTTTGATTTTTTTTTAACACAGAGCAGCGCCGCTACGGTAGAGGCTACTATTCGGGATGGGAGCAGTGTATTGGGAAAGAAGTTCACATACTTCTTGAGTTTTGCAAATCGACTACTTAACCCCTCAACTGTAAGGGCCTATTTGGGCTGTAGGGATGTAAAAACGTAGAAATAGGGGGAAAGCCTAGGGTTAAGATGTCATTCGTAGGTAGGGGCATGCGGGCCTCTTCGTTTGTTGCTACTGTGTCATTCGTAGGCCGGGATTTGATCTTGTGTTGTTGGTTTGAACTTTGGTTGGTGCCGTTAGGTTTTATATCTATGAAGTCGGGAATATACCTTTCGTAAAAAAAAACCATATGTTTGATTGTGCACCTGTCAACAATATAAGGTCGCTTTGATCAACGTCTACTTTTGTTGTTGTTCGTCGATCTCTTGATTACCACTTAAAGTAGGAGAACAATGTTATGCTGATCATTTGTGACCCCGTAGCGTAGGACAAGCATCTTGCGAGTATCATAAAGAAAATATTACGATGGAGGTGCCACCCAGTTGGACCATCCAAAACAATAAGGTGTGCATCAAGGTCGGTCCCTCACGATAGCCACGTGGGCAGAAAGGATTGGCGAGGCCCGAAGGGGAAAAGTAAAAAACGCGTCGACCCTTCGATCCTTCTCTCCTCGCACGCAATCCTCCCCTCGTCTCCTCTCTTGCGATCTCTCTCTCCCCCGTGACTCCTCGCCATGCCACCACCACGACCCATGCCGGCCGATTCCGGCGAGTCCCGGCGGCGGGTGACACACCAACGGCGTCCCCTGGCCCCACTCCTTCCTCCCATCCGTCCAAATCCGTCCTCCTCTCCTCGTCTCTCTCCTCCGCGTCTTCCTCCGGGGAGCCTTGCAGCTGCAGCAGGAGAGGAGTCAAGGGGGCCGGGCCAGCCGATTTCCTCGCCGGATCTGGAGCACAGGGGCGCCGCCGCGCGCACAGACAGCCGGAGCCACCTCCACTCCGGCGCAGATTGATGGGCCGCCTCCTGCCTCCCGCCCCCAGGACCTACAGATCCTTGCCTTCCCCATGGGTGATGTCTCTAGTGGAGGAGGGCGGAGACTCGCGCTGCCGTCGACCTGTCCTTCTCGTCGGTCGCGCCCCATGCTAGCAGGTAGGCGGAGCCTCATCATCGTCAGCGGGAGGAGGGTAGCAGCAATCGCAGCAGGTGGCAATGGTGGTGAATGAATCGATGATGGCACAAGGCCCACCGCTTCTGCTGCGGTGCTGCACAACGACGTCTCTGTGGGTATGCTAGCGCCTCCTCTTCTCTTGTTTCTTACTGATGCAAGCGGGAGAATGGTAAATATGCAGATTAGCCAATGAGACATGGTTGTTAAATTTGTCTTTTCTGGTACATTTTTTGAGGGATCGGTGATGACGCAAGGAACTAAGACCTCCAGCGAGACGGTCTTGGGTGCAGTAGCGAAATTTGTTCATTGGATAGAGCTTTGAATAGGTTAGCTGTAACGCCCCCGATGCGGCTATATCTCCCACGTGTCGAGGCACGACTTAGAGGCATAACCGCATTGAAAGCAATGTCGCAAGTGAGGTAATCTTCACACAACCCATGTAATAATTAAGGGAGAAAGGTACATAGTTGGCTTACAGTCGCCACTTCACACAGTACATAAATAAACATCCATCATTCAGAGTACACTCAAGGTCCGACTACGGAACCAAAATAAAAGAAGATACCCCAACTGCTACACAGATCCCCGAATCGTCCCAACTGGGCACCGCTACTGATCATCTGGAAAAGACACATAGTAACGACCACGTTCCTCGTCGAACTCCCACTTGAGCTCGGTGGAATCACCTGCACTGGCCTCATCGGAACCTGCAACTGTGTTTGGAAGTATCTGTGAGTCACGGGGACTCAGCAATCTCACACCCGCGAGATCAAGACTATTTAAGCTTATAGGAAGGACTGAGTAGTAAAGTGGAGCTGCAGCAAGCGACTAGCATGTATGGTGGCTACTTCGCAAAAGAGAGCGAGAAGAGAAGCAAAGCTCGGTCGTGAAACTAATAGCGATCAAGAAGTGATCCTGAACTACTTACGTCAGACATAACTCCAACACCGTGTTCACTTCCCGGACTCCGCCGAGAAGAGACCATCACGGTTACACATGCGGTTGATGTGTATTTTATTGAGATCAACTTTGGGTTTTCTACAACCGGACATTAACAAATTCCCATCTGCCTCATAACCGCGGGCACGGCTTTCGAAAGATATTACCCTGCAGGGGTGTCCCAACTTAGCCCATTATAAGCTCTCACGGTCAACGAAGGATATTCCTTCTACCGGGAAGACCCGATCAATCTCGGAATCCCGGACTACAAGACATTTCGACAGCTATAAAAAAAGACCAGCAAAGCCGCCCGAATGTGCCGACAAATCCCGATAGGAGCTGCACATATCTCGTTCTCAGGGCACACCGGATGAGCCAGACGTCGGGTTGGCATAAACCCTGGTTGCCCAAGGGGCGCCGGACATCGCTCAAGTTGGACCAGCAATCGAAGGAGAACTGGCCCGGGGTTAAAATAAAGATGACCCTCGGGCTCGCGAAAACCCGGGGGAAAAAGGCTTAGGAGGCAAATGGTAAAACCAAAGTTGGGCCTTGCTGGACGAGTCTTATTCAAAGCGAACTGTCAAGGGGGTCCCATAAATCACCCAACCGTGTAAGGAACGCAAAATCAAGGAACATAACACCGGTATGACGGAAACTAGGGTGGCAAGAGTGGAACAAAACACTAGGCATAAGGCCGAGCCTTCCACCCTTTACCAAGTATATAGATGTATTAAAATAGCAGATATATATTGTGATATCCCCAACAAGTAAACATGTTCCAAAGAGGAACAACATCTCCATGTTCCCACAAGGAACAAACTTCAACTTCACCTGCAACTAGCAACGCTATAAGAGGGGCTGAGCAAAGCGGTAACATAGCCAATCAACGGTTTGCTAGGAAAAGATGGTTAGGGGCTGACATGGCAATATGGGTGGCATGATATAGCAAGTGGTAGGCATCGCAGCATAGGCATAGCAAAAGAGCGAGCAACTAGCATAGCAAAGATAGAAGTGATTTCGAGGGTATGGTCATCTTGCCTGCAATGTTCTCAGAGTTGTCGAAAGCTTGATCCTCGAAAGCGTTCTCAACAGGTTCCTCGTTCGCGTACTCGTCTCCCGACTCTACCCAAAGCAACAACACAAACAAAGGAACCACAATAAATCACGGTGCAATGCACAATCAACATGATGCAAAACATGACATGATATGCGGGATGTGATATGCAATGCTTATGTGCGCTCCGGAAGGAAAATGATGAACCAGGCATCAACTTGGCAAACCAAGTATGCCACTGGAAAGATGAGATGATTTCGGTTGAAATCGATATAAAGATCACCGGAATCGGATGCACGGTTTGCAAATGGCAAGCAAAAGAAGAATGGCGCAAATCTGCCATTAACAGCATGATGCCACTTAGCAAGCAACAATTAATTAATCTACTGCACCCAAACGTATCAACAAAGCACATGGAAGTGATCTACACATGATGCTCGACAAAAGATGAGCACTGAGCTACGGCTAGTTCACATCATAACATGTTCAAACAAGCATGGCAAAAGAGCACAAAATATCAGGCTGGACATGGCAAAACAGCATCAGGTTGCAATGTTCAGAGCATCAAAACTACATGCTACAGGACCTTAAAATAGCAAAACAAGGCATGGCATGAATCTACTCAAAGCCTAGAACAAAAGTCCCTTACTGACCATAAGCCAAAAAGGACTAGAAAATATAGTAACACCCATGTCAATATTGAAAGTTTCGTTAACAGATTCAGCAACATGACATGTCAAAAACTGATAACGAGAGGGCATGTTTACAAGCTCAATGCACTCACTACAGAGACTTATATGAAAAACTAAGCATACATACATCAAGAAGACATGACATAGAAGACATACATGGCAAGAACAATAACATAGCCTATATGGGTCAACCACAACAAGCTAGGCAAAATTGAATAACAAGTATACAATCTGCCAGGAAACATTTGATAGCAAAAGTAGAACTCGATTGACTCAAGCTATGGCACTCCATAATTGCAAACAAAGGCATGGATGGATAGAGCAAGACATGTTTTACAAAACACCCTTACTGAAGTATCTCAAAATATGCATAGATCTCTTGGTATCATCAAGTAAACATGGCATCAAAATCAGCTAAAACAGGGCTGAAATCAGGAACAACAGGACACCTACTTTGCATGCTTGTGCTAGTCACCACATAGATCACAAAAATACATGGCATACACCCCTGGAAAGATGGCATGGCATATTTCAAAACACATGTAGGACTCAAATTCATAGGGTGCACACATTAATCATGGCAAAAATAACAAAAGTGCAACTCCTGATAAAAATCAGAAACTAACAGCACATAGCACTCTTCCAACAGCATTTCGGGCATCAAGATGAACTCAAATGAAAATGATGCAATGGAATGAAATGATCTACTCTTCGAGACGAACATTTTGACATATTATACGCGCAAAATGGACATACAGATGCAAAGATAAAGCACGTAGAAAATTGCACAAAATATCAAATAGCTCAAGACTTGGAGAAAAAAATTAGGAGGGGGAGAAGAGGGTCAACGGGCTCTCGGCCCGAGGCCGGATCGGGCCGGATCGGCGATGGGCGCCGGCGGTGGAGGAGCTCGCCGGGGTCGGGGCGCCGGCCGGAGGGGCGGCGGCCGTCGGCGGGCGCGGCGGCCGGCCGGCGAGGGAGGCCGGGGCGAGGGAGGCCGGAGCGAGGGCGGCGCGGGAGCCGCCGGTGGCGGGCGGCGGCGGGGCCGGCCGGACTCCGGCGAGACGGAGGCGGAGGCGGGCGCGGCGGCCGGCCGGCGAGGGAGGCCGGGGCGAGGGAGGCCGGAGCGAGGGCGGCGCGGGAGCCGCCGGTGGCGGGCGGCGGCGGGGCCGACCGGACTCCGGCGAGACGAAGGCGGAGGCGGGCGCGGCGGCCGGCGCCGGCGGAGAGGCGGCGGAGGCGGCGGCGGAGGCGCGCGGGGGGGCGCGGGCCCGGCGCGGCCCGGTTCGGCCCGGGGCGGGCCGGATCTGGGCCCCGGGCGGCGCGGCGAAGTGGGGCGGCGGCGGCGCCACGTGGCAGCCTGCCACTGGCTGCGGGCGGCGGGGCGATTTGTCCGGCGCCGGGCGGACACGTCCGGCGCGGCGCGGAGGGAAATTAGGGTTTCGGGGAGGAAGATGATCCGGATTTCGGGGGAGGTGTTTAAATATGCATAGAGGGAGCTAGGAGAGTCCAAATGAGGTGTAGTTTTCGCCCACACGATCGTGATCGAACGACGGAGAGCATGGAAGTGACTTAGATGGGTTATTGGGCTGTTTTGAAGGGGTGTTGGGCTGCAACTTAAAAGAGGCCTTTGCGAAGGTGCGGTTAACCGTTGGAGTACCAAACGAGCTCCAAATGACCCGAAACTTGACCGGTGGTCTACGGTTGGTATACCAAGGCCACTAGACAAACCTCGGTCCATTTCGAGAAGGTTTAATACCCGCACACGGAAAAACGTAAAAGGGACCGCCGGGGGAGATAGGAGTGCCGGATTGCAAAACGGACAACGGGAAAAATGCTCGGAATCATGAGACGAACATGTATGCAAATGCGATGCACATGATGACATGATAAAATGCAAGACATGGACAAAATGCAAAATGAAGAAAACCCAACCACGGAGGGAATATCATATATCAATGCCGAAAATGGCAAGAGTTGGAGTTACAAATATGGAAAGTTACTTCCGGGGTGTTACAACACTCCACCACTACAAGAGGATCTCGTCCCGAGATCTAGGACTGAAAGAACTCCGGATACTCAGAACGGAGGTGATCTTCGCGCTCCCAGGTAGCTTCTCGGTCGGAATGGTGTGACCACTTCACTTTCAGGAATTTGATTGACTTATTGCGAGTCTTGCGCTCGGTTTCTTCAAGAATAGCAACGGGGTGCTCATGATAAGAAAGATCTTCTTGAAGGTCAATCTCTTCGAAGTTGATAGTGCGTTCAGGAGTCTTGAAGCACTTGCGAAGCTGTGACACGTGAAACACATCGTGCACGTTTGCAAAGTTGGATGGAAGCTCAAGCTTATAGGCGAGATCGCCTCTTTTCCCAATGATCTTGAAAGGACCCACGTATCTAGGGGCAAGCTTCCCTTTGATACCGAAGCGACGAGTGCCTTTCATTGGAGAGACGCGGAGGTAGACATGGTCTCCGATTTCAAAAGCCACATCACGGTGCTTATCATCATAATAGCTCTTCTGGCGCGATTGCGCGGCTTTGAGATTCTCACGAATGACTTGGCACATTTCTTCTGCTTCTGTGATCAAGTCATTGCCAAGAAGTTGGCGTTCACCTGTCT
>LR880970.1:560915225-560925951 GCA_904067115.1 Aegilops sharonensis
AAAAAATTTTAGGATCACGTGGGTATCTTGGAATCGTTCCGATGGTTTTGTGACGAGAACATTGTTCTTGGTGCCTCCTGACATTTAGGGGTTGTGGCAGTGTCCCGGGGAGTTGAGCTCCGAGGTGTTGTCGTCACAATTTTATCGTTGCAGTTCTGGAATACCTGAGTTTTGCCGACATCGAAATCTCTTTTGTACAGTTGTTGGTGAGATAACCCTGATAGCCCAGTACTGTGGCGAGTGCGGGAGTATTGCCATGACTTGTATAACGAATGTTTTTCGAAGGTCGAGGTACACGATTTCCGAGGATTTCTTGGTTATGTGTTGACGGATGGATACAGCTGGATCTAGGTAAGCATGAGTCACTTGTAACGCCCCGGACACACCCGCCGGTGGTCGTTACTCCTGGCGGGATCTAGACTGGCCCCACAGATCAATACTAGTCTTTTCTGCGCACTTTGTCCTCACTCGTGCGCACCCGGGAGCAACTTCCCGGTCGGTCACCCATCCTGACACTACTCCAAGCTGAGCACGCTTAACTTTGGAGTTCTGTCCGAATGGGCTCCCGGAAAAGAAGGAATTCCTTATTGATATGAGTAGTCTATCATCCCTAATAAGCCAGGCTATCACATACACCCCCACTCAGAGGAACCGACGTCCTCGTCGGGCCACAGGAACGTTCCCTCTTGGCACAAACGTCTGTGCTTCCAGTCCGGTACATGTGCCATGTCGGGTGCCACGACGGGTCACAAACGTCATGAACAACATGACCACGCACCTGTCCGCAACCATCCGTGTAACCGCGAGGGTCGGCTCTGATACCAACTTGTAACGCCCCGGACACACCCGCCGGTGGTCGTTACTCCTGGCGGGATCTAGACTGGCCCCACAGATCAATACTAGTCTTTTCTGCGCACTTTGTCCTCACTCGTGCGCACCCGGGAGCAACTTCCCGGTCGGTCACCCATCCTGACACTACTCCAAGCTGAGCACGCTTAACTTTGGAGTTCTGTCCGAATGGGCTCCCGGAAAAGAAGGAATTCCTTATTGATATGAGTAGTCTATCATCCCTAATAAGCCAGGCTATCACATTAGCCCACCTTCTCTCTATTTACATTCATGTGCAGAATGGGTGGTGTTGCATCAGAACCTTTTGTTTCTTCTTTGGTCAAGTTACATATGTATCAATATCTGAGTTGCTAAATGTTCATGTACGTCTCATGGATGGACACTACCTTGCAGGCTTAATGGTTTTGATTGACGTAGAAGAGATCCATCCTTAGGCTTAATAATGGTTTCTTGATCTTCACTCCTATTTCATAGCATTTTTGTTTATCCTCAAATAGTTCCTGCTTAGCTCGTTTGTACACACGTGTGCTTGTTATTATTCTGGAGGTTAAGTGGGTGAAATAGTTGGTGATGTTTAGTGTGGAAGCCACTCAAAACCGTTGTATATAGTTGTATTTGAGATTTTTCGTCCAACGATGTGTTCAAATTTATACAATTGGATATCCAAAAAAAATTCCGGAGTGTTTGTTACACAAAGACAAGATCACAAGAAAGGGACTTTTAGTCAAGTATTAGTGAGTCCTGCATTTGTTTTAGTCCTTCTGTTGGCAGTATACCGATCTGATTACACATATGTGTGAAACAAAATTGAAATACTCAGGTTTGGTGTTATTCTCTTCTGTTTTTCATTGGGTTTAGGATGGCTTACCGCCCTTACATATTTAGTTCAGAACCTTCTGTCCAGTAGGTGTTCTCCGTGAATTTATTACGACCAATTGTCATAGCCTGCTATGGTTGCTTCATGATCCCTTGTCTTGAACTTTATTTTCCTAAATTGCTTGCTTGTGATGGATTAATATGTCATTTTGTGAGTGTTGTGTGCTTGTTCAAAATTGATTCTCTGGTTGCCGTTTTTTTAGCAGGCTGCTTGAATTTTAGTTGACCTGACAGGGCCCACAACATCGATGTTGCATTCATGAATCTCTCATACACAGGTAAGAAATATTCTCCCTCTCATAAAATCATTTTAGTGCATGATGGAGGTTTGCTCACGTCCTTCTATTTCTGTTGGTTAGAAAATATTTTCCATTGTTGGGTATTCACAGAAATTTAGGGAATATTTGTTGTCAATGATTTTATTGCGGTCCACATTCCAAAGCTGATTTAAGGATCAAGTGAAGGTGGAGCGGCATATTCAAACTTGCATATCATGGCCCAACCTGCTCTCGAGCAATCCGACATTGTTTACTCTTCGCTAGGTTTGCCTCTGTTTTTTTGTTTTCCAACTTTGCTTCTTCTGTCTTCTTTGTTTTCTTATATGTTTTTTCACAACTCTTGGCAGCAATACCTCGCGCGAATATATATTTTAGAGTTAATGAAAATCTCAGTTACTCTTGGCTCACTGCAATATAGCAAGTATATCTTTAAGATGGAAATTTAGCTAACATTTCAGTTTATTTTACTGCAGGTCTACTAACACTCTTGATCCTCATAGGATCATGGATGTTGCTTCGGATAAGGCCAATTAAAGAAATTATAGGCCTTGTTATTCAAAGAAGCATTACAATAGCTACCCGAACTACTAAGGAGATTACTCTTAAGGTGAATGCCATGGACTATTTCCCTAGCTGTACATGTTCATTAGCCATTTTTCTTGCTGTAGTCGAAAAGTTTCTAACATGCTGTCATATTTTCTCTGTAGGATTTGGCAATATAATCTGATGATAGTGTGTTATCTCACGCTTCACATTTGATGGTTGGCATGCTAGCTGTGAGTCTAGCTCATGTAACTTCCAAGGTATTTTTGCATAAGTCTCTTAGATGTAGTTTTGTAGTTGTAGTTACAGTCCCGACGCATTTGTTATTAGAGTCATTTAGGTTTAGATTTCATGTATGATGCTATATTCAATTGTCCTATCTTCTGTGCAGGAGCCTCTTGTGTTGTTTTGTCATCTCATCATCGAAGTCTCATTTAGAACTTGAACAATAACAGTGAAACCGCCAAGCAGATTGTTCATATTATGACAAATGACAATCTAGATCGTGGATGTGTGCTAATAGAGACTGTTGCAACACACAAGGTATCTCTTCACGTTTTGTTTGTTTTTCTTATATACCTGGCAATCATTATGGCAGGAAGTACCCAATGGTAGTGTTGCTTTGCTTACTATGTTGTCAGCCATTTCTGGATTTTTTAACTTTGCTGCCAAAGGTATACGTAAGCATTAGATATACGCATTGTAGGAGAAATATGGAATATCTATTAAAGCGTCACAACATCTTGAATCTTGCAGGCTTTTGAGGTGACCGATGTAGAAATCAAGCAACCTTTTCCTTATAATTTGTTGTCGTCCATTTCCAATTTGACGTCGGCTGTCACTGGACATCATGTTTCTTAGGTGATAATCTTGGGAAAATTAATCATGGGAAACATCTCTTGGAATATCGGTAGAAACCTGTTCAATTTTTTAGATTGATGTTTCCTATTGCTCATTAATATATGTTGCTTTGCCTCTGTCTATGGTCTCTTTTTTCTTCACGTGATTGAAACTAAGTTATATGGAGCATATTTATTATTGCCTTCTTTGCTACTTTTGGATTTGCCACCCAAATAATTAGAGTTGATAGCCTATTATGATTTCTTACTAATAACATTGCCAAATTCCCCTCATGCAGAGTAGCTTTTAGAGTGGTCAAAGAGACATAATTCACACATGATTGAGTTGATCTATTGTGTGTTGAATTAATTTAGCTCTGTTTCGATGGCCAGAAAATAGTACTACTACAGATATCTTATTAGGAGCTGGAACAAGGCATGTAAGGATTGTTCCTTTTCAATTATACGAGTTTCGTGAATTTTCCCCCTATGTGTTTTCTACAGGTTTACAAAATGGAGTGCTAACCAGAAGGGTAGGTGTAGTGGCATCGAAACAAGTTCAAGACTTTTGGCCGAGTGAAACTAAGGACAACAAGGTGAGCTCTAAGCTGACCTTGTGCAACTGTGACATAGTTTTGATTTTAGGTATATACTTGCACAGAAGGGCTATATGTTACCTCTTTGTTGTCATGATGTGCCTGGTTCTTTCAGTTCGCCTCATCTTGGTTTTGCTTTGTCATACCTCGTGTTTTGTTCAATCCTTGAGTACATGTATGATCATGTCTCTGTTCTCTTGAGCAGTTGTGTGTTGGCCACTACACAGTGTCACATTTCTATAGTTGCTTGCTACAATTTTTTAAGTCCTTCACAGCTCACAAGTTCTTTCTGGATATGTGTGCCAACATGCAAAACAGGATACAATGGAAAAGATTTGTGAAATTGTTAAGAGGCAACTCGCTGTTTCTGAAGGCACTGAATTTTGCGGTAGCACCAACTCTCTGACCTTGGAGCTAATTCACTGGACATGGTAAATACCCACAATATGTTTTTACCGATGTCATGCATGTCTGTTCTGAACTAAGCGGCACCTAACTAACTTAACCTGGCCAAATAGCTCAAGGTTCGAAATGAAAAGTTCCTTGTTAGGTTTGGTTGTGTCTATTTTGTTGAGATGTGAAATGACACCGAGGACGTGGTCTCATGACAGTAATGGATATAATTGGGTTTATTTACGTGTGTAACTGCGTTTCTAGAAATATGTGGATTTTTATCCTTTGCATTCTTTAAGGTTTAAGGCAGACAAAATACAAGAGTCGTTGTTAGATTTTTAAGGGGCCACATGAATTAGAAAAATCTTTGTATCTTAACATGGAATAACCAAACCCGGTATCTGGTATCTTAATTATAGCATTATATGATATGCATTGCAAATTATAGCATTATGGTTTCCATTTTGTGATTTTCAACAGAGCTGCTACTGCTGTTCTCCAATTACATACCTATTGGCTATATGTATATTCGCCTATCACACTTTTTTTCCTCAAATGCCAGGCTAAGGAGGCTCAAACTGCCAGCCTCAGTTAAATCGATTCAATTATTTATATCTTTGTTTGCTAATTTGCAGATGCAAGCGCTTCTGACTGCTGAAGTTTGTAATTCAAAGGAACAAGGAGCAAAGCACTCCTTGCTTGTAGTTAAGATCATAGGCTTGCTGTTATTCTCTTGCGATTTAGAATTTTAGTCGAAGAATCTTGGCTTCTTGTTGCGTTTCTGCAGTAAAGTCCAGAGATTATCATTCATCATCATGACCAGATGATTTCATTTTGTGGATGCCTGAGTTTAGAAATTTTTACCTCTGTCCATCGTCGACGTACCGTCCATGATAGCTGTTCATATGAGGGAGTACATTTGTAGCAATGCATTTCCCTTGGTCCCATGACTTCTACTACTACTACTACTTTGTTATCAGTTTCGTCTATACTGTGATTATGTAGCTGCATGTGTTCCATCTCTTGTAAATGTCACTTCATTAATCACGATCATTGGATAAAAAGGACAGTGAAAGGGACGTCACGTATAGGGTGCGCCCCAACCACTAGTTCTGGACAAAACTGATCCGACTTATAGGAGTGATTACTGATCAGTGATCAAGCACAACCAGGCCATCAACATCCTTTTTTTTTTGAACTATCAACACTAGTAAGCATGCACGTGCAACGCACGTCTGAAACAAAATAAGTTCACATGATACAATATTAAAATAATATTTATCTAAAATTTTAGATCGCTATAAAATGTTGTCAAGTCACTCAAATTGTATTTCTAAAAATGTGACATATTTGTAATCGAAGGCACATATCATAATCTATAATAAAAATGTATATTCTGAATCTAATTTTTATTTTAGCAATGTCCACATTGTCACGATGACTATCTCGTGCACACTGGCATATCGACTAAGACAAGAATAAGAAAACATTGGTGATATGAGGCAAAATGTAATATGTAACTATAGTGACTTATACAAAAGTTTAGATCCATATAGTGAGATGGAATGTCTCTGAATAGCTGGACTTCGTGGCGCGCTAGTATCCCTACACACATATTAAATCAGTCAACATCCATGCATTCATCATTTTCTCGTATGTTTTTTACTTGTCTCAATTTAAACCAATATGATAAAGATTATACCTTTTCACCCATTCACTAATGTAAAATTAGAATTCTCTCAGTTATAGTGGCATCAGAGTAGTAATTTATTGGAATTCAAAATGAACTAAAAAATATGTCTCACTCTAGTAGAGCGACATCATCAACCATACTGATAAAAAAGCAAAGTTCATCCAATAAGTCATCATTTGTTGGATTGAGAGACGTTGAAAGGGTAAATGATTGCGAGATGAGCTCAACTTCTGATGATGTATTTGATGTTTTGAGGTTCTCAGAAGGTCTATCCAAGAATCATACAATCCCTGTGATCTGTGGCGCCCTGAACGTCATCTTCCATGTCTCGATTTCTTATATCATCGTCATCATTCAATTCCGAGCCCACTAAAATGACAACTAATTTTGTTCTAAAATCCATCATATAATCCTATTAAAATAATATCAGAGTTAAATAGTGATACAACATAGAATAAATATAATGATACACAACGAAAAATACTTGTGGAGTGTCAGACAAAATATCTCTTGTGAAGTACTCAATAAAATATCAGTAATTGAGAGCGGCGTTTTGGCTCTTAGGTGCATATGCACCCATTGTCGAAATACATATTTTGAAAAGTTGAAAAATTCGGAACAAAAATCCCACGTGTATATCCGGACATTTTATGTGCGTTCACAAGGTTTCGGTGAAAAACGACGTTTTTTGTGGCTTGTGTAAAAAAGATAAAGAAATGTCTTGTGAATAGTTAGAATGAAGCATTAGAAATTGTCTTTTTTACACAAGCCACAAAAAATGTCGTTTTTCACTGAAACCTTGTGCACGCACATAAAATGTCCGGATATACACGCGGGATTTTTGTTCCAAAATTTTCAACTTTTCGAAATATGTATTTCGGCAATGGGTGCATATGAACCTAGGAGCCTCATAAAATATACCATCCACATACCACAAGATGACCTGCATGATTACTAAACTTAAATCTACTCCATTTTTTTTATCAATTCTATTGATATTTGTATTAAAATACTTTTAAAATCATCAAATGATCATGACTGTAACAAGCTGTGATGATAAAAAAAAATCTCACCCACGCAGGTGAATTGGACATGCCCTATAATAAATAATCGATGATAATTCTTTTTTGTATGGACAATGCTGCACCCACTCACAATCCCTCTCTGGTCACTGCCTAATAGAAGTATTATTAGTAAGAAGTAGTAGTATTAAAAAAACTCAGTCAGCTAAAAAAAAACTCAGTCAACCTTCCTCAGCCCCCTCACATTTGCTAATTTTTTTAAATAATACATTTTTTTATTAATTTTCATAAATATTACGCTGGGTAAAAAAATTTCAAAAATAATACACCGTCGGCCCGCTGCAGGCCAACTGGGCCTACTCGGCCCACAGCAGGCCGATTGGATTCCAGTCGGCCTACAGCTGGCCGACTGGCCCCTGTCGGCCCACTGTGGGCTGGTTGGGTCCTGTCGGCCCACTGTGGGCCGACTGGAGCTAATTGGCCCGCTGTGGGCTAATTGTTTTTGCAAAAAATAGGCATAAAAAATATATGTTAAAAAAATGTTAATCATGTAATTAAAAAATGTTAAACGTGTATAAAAAATGTTCCTGATGTATACAAAAAATGTACAATATATATGCAAAAGTGTTGACATAAAATGTATGTTTTAAAAAGTGTTAATCATGTATTTAAAAATTGTTAAATATGTGTATAAAAAATGTTCCTTATTTATACAAAAAATATAGAATATGTATGAAAAAAAGTTGACACCAAAAAATTATGTTGATGAGATGGTGACAAAAAATAAATCAAGGTTGTGAAAAAAATATGATTGGTTGCTCTTTTTGTATGGAACTGGAACATTTTTTTCAAACATATTTTTTTGGTGTCAACTTTTTTTCATACACATTCTATATTTTTTTTATAGATAAGGAACATTTTTCATACACACATTTAACAATTTTTAATCATGTATTTGAAAAAATGTCAACTTTTCAAACATAATTTTTTGGTGTCAACTTTCTTTCATACACATTCTATATTTTTTTGTATAAATAAAGAACATTTTTTATACACACATTTAACAATTTTTAAATACATGCTTAACACTTTTCAAAACATATTTTTTATGTCAACATTTTTGCATATATATTGTACATTTTTTGTATACATCAGGAACATTTTTTTATACATGTTTAACATTTTTTAATTACATGATTAACATTTTTTTAAACATATATTTTTATGCCTATTTTTTGCAAAAACAACTAGCCCACAGCGGGCCAATTAGCTCTAGTAGGCCCACAGTGGGCCGACATGACCCAATCAGCCCACAGTGGGCCGACAGGGGCCAGTCGGCCAGCTGTAGGCCGACTGGAATCCAATCGGCCTGCTGTGGGCCGACTAGGCCCAGTCGGCCTGCAGCGGGCCGACAGTGTATTATTTTTGAAATATTTTTATCCAGCGTAATATTTATGAAAATTAATAAAAAAATGTATTATTTTAAAAAAATTAGCCTCACATTTCTTATCTTCCCCATTCTTCCCTTCCTACCTCCTCCTCTGTTGACTCACGCTAGATCCCCCATCCACAGCCGGCACTCTCTGGTGGCCGCCCCTCCCCTTCGTCACCATTGTCGGCGGACACGCATGCCCATGCTCTTCCCCGCCCCGCCCCTTCTTCATATCCGATTCCCGAAGTGCTCGAGGAGGCGCTCGAGCTCGGCATGCTCGCCGGCGACACCGGGGCCCTGCACTCTCCGTCGCCGCCATGAGCGTCTCTACCTTCTCCCGCGCGCCATGAATCCTCCCTCCCCCCTACTCGAGACGCCATCAAGGTCCGGTTCCAACTCTTCTTCTCCCCTCGATCCGGATGCTCTGCTCTCCGACACCATCTTTATTTGCTTGTTCGATTCAGTCTGGAGCAGGAGCAGTTGCTACTCCCGACCTCCAGTTCCTTATTTCCATGGATGACCACAAAGACCTCCGCCTGATGTGCTGCTGCTCGGGGCCCTCCCTATGCTTCTCCTCGCTCGTACGGGTCCAGGTTAGTCTCTCCGACCCTGCCGCCTGCTCGTCCCCTCAAATCGGTGCGTAGCCTCACCGTGCGCAATGTTCATCACCTAGGGTGTAACACCCCGGAAGTAACTTTCCATATTTGTAACTCCAACTCTTGCCATTTTCGGCATTGTTATATGATATTCCCTCCGTGGTTGGGTTCTTGTATTTCGTTTTTGCATTTTTTCCATGTCATGCATTTTATATCATGTCATCATGTGCATCGCATTTGCATACGTGTTCGTCTCATGATTCCGAGCATTTTTCCCGTTGTCCGTTTTGCAATCCGGCACTCCTATCTCCCCCGGCGGCCCCTTTTACGTTTTTTCGTGTGCGGGTACTAAACCTTCTCGGAATGGACCGAGGTTTGTCAAGTGGCCTTGGTATACCACCCGTAGACCACCGGTCAAGTTTCGGGTCATTTGGAGCTCGTTTGGTACTCCAACGGTTAACCGCACCCTCGCAAAGGCCTCTTTTAAGTTGCAGCCCAACACCCTTTCAAAACAGCCCAATAACCCATCTAAGTCACTTCCATGCTCTCCGTCGTTCGATCATGATCGTGTGGGCGAAAACTACACCTCATTTGGACTCTCCTAGCTCCCTCTATGCCTATTTAAACACTCCCCATTCCAAATCCGGATCAACCCTAGCCTTCCCCTACCTCGCGCCCGGACGAAAACGTCCGCGCCGCCTGGACACGTCCGCCCCACCGCGCCGCCGCCGCCCGGCCAATCTCCACGCGCCACGTGTCAGCGCCGCCGCCCCCGCGCCGCCGGTCCGCCGGGCCCAGGCGGGGCCCGCCCGGCCCGCGCGCCCGCGCCCGGCCGCCCGCGACGCCTCCCCGCTCCCGCAGCGGATCTCGCCGGCCGGCCGCCCGCGACGCCTCCCCGCTCCCGCAGCGGATCTCGCCGGCCGGCCGCCGCCCGGTGCCGCTCCGGTCAACCACCGGCTCCCCGCCGCGCCGGTCGCCGCCGTCGCCAACTCCGGCGTCCACCGGATCGCGCCGCCCGCCACCACACCGGCCTCGCCGCCCCGGCCTCCGCTTCGCCGGCGCCGCCTCCCTCCGCCACCGGCCCAGCAGCTTCGGCCCGGCCCCCGCAGCTCCGACCCGGCCTCCCCTCTCCTTCCCGGCCGAACTCCGGCGCCGCCCGTCGCCGTCCCGATCCGATCGGGCCGGATCCCGGTTGACCTTCTCCCCCCCCCCCTCTAATTCTTCTAAGTATTTTTATCTCGTGGATTATTTTGTGTCATTTTCAACATAGCATAGCTTTGCATCTGTAGCTCCATTTTATGCGTGTAATATGTCAAAATATTCGTCTCGAAGAGTAGATCATTTCATCTCATTGCATCATTTTCATTTGAGCTCATCTTGATGCCCTAAATGCTGTTGGAAGAGGGCTATGTGATGTTAGTTTCTGTTTCTTAACAGAACTTGCACTTTTGTTATTTTTGCTATGATTGATGTGTGCACCCTATGAATTGGAGTCCTACATGTGTTTTGTAATATGCCATGCCATCTTTCCAGGGGTGTATGCCATGTATTTTTGTGACCTATGTGGTGACTAGCACAAGCATGCAAAGTAGGTGTCCTGATGTTGCTG
>LR880970.1:560950982-560967381 GCA_904067115.1 Aegilops sharonensis
TGATGGTCTCTTCTCGGCGGAGTCCGGGAAGTGAACACGGTGTTGGAGTTATGTCTGACGTAAGTAGTTCAGGATCACTTCTTGATCGCTACTAGTTCCACGACCGTGCTTTGCTTCTCTTCTCGCTCTCTTTTGCGATGTAGCCACCATATAAGCTAGTCGCTTGCTGCAGCTCCACCTCAAATACTCTGTCCTTCCTATAAGCTTAAATAGTCTTGATCTCGCGGGTGTGAGATTGCTGAGTCCCCGTGACTCACAGATTCTACCAAAACAGTTGCAGGTGCCGACGATGCCAGTGCAGGTGACGCAACCGAGCTCAAGTGGGAGTTCGACGAGGAACGTGGTCGTTACTATGTGTCTTTTCCTGATGATCAGTAGTGGTGCCCAGTTGGGACGATCGGGGATCTGTGTAGCATTTGGGGTATCTTCTTTTATTTTGGTTCCGTAGTCGGACCTTGAGTGTACTCTGAATGATGGATGTTTATTTATGTATTGTGTGAAGTGGCGACTGTAAGCCAACTATGTATCTCTTTCCCTTATGTATTACATGGGTTGTGTGAAGATTACCTCACTTGTGACATTGCTTTCAATGCGGTTATGCCTCTAAGCCGTGCCTCGACACGTGGGAGATATAGCCGCATCGGGGGCGTTACATAGGGTTAGCTGCTCAGGGGACATGGTGTGTTCCATGTGGCGCTGCCTTCGCGGCCGCCGCCGTTGCCTTGTTGTGTCTCTGAGACTGGAGGTCCCTGCTCGCCAACTCACAGATGGTTGTTCTCCGACCAGTTAAAAAAGAGTAAGCTTTCTTCCAAGCCTATGATTTTCCTTTCATCCTCTTAGTTGGTGCCTTTGTTGATGATGCAGCCCTGAATGGTTCAGATTTTCTGAAGGAGAAGGAGGTGCCGAAGGGGATGGGAGCAACAAGTCTGAATCGAAGAGTATGTTTTGATTCTGAGATGCATTGCACAGTATTTTTATTGTTCTAGGAAATCTATGTAGTTGTCTATGAAGCATTTCCTTGAAGTGATGGTTGGGCATATTTGTTTACTAATTCGAACTTCTAGATTACCTTAGTCGGCAACTCCAAATATTTCTTAGATGTCTTACCGCAAGCATTGTACTGCAAAAATTTACTTCCTCTGTCCCAAAATAAGTGTCTCAACTTTGTACTAACTTTAGTATAATATTGTACTAAGCTTGAGACACTTATTCTGGGACGGAGGGAGTATATACTAAACCGGTTCATGGTAGATCAACCATATCTCGTTGATGCTCTCGCCTATTAGGATATGCACATGAAAAGAAGGATACGCTCAAACTGCTTAGTCCCAACAACCAATCATTCAAGTGCACCATTTTACACTCTGGAAGCAGGAAGTGCAACTTCTTTAGTCTTTAGAATTGGAATGGATCAGGTGTACTCCAGATGTTTTCAGTTTTAAATAATTATGCACACAAGAGTGCATTGCGAAATAGCAATAAAAAGTTGGATTTTGACTGGTACCGAAAAGGATTAGACCTCCGTAGAAACAATTCGCTGCTGCTGACTCAGACAGAGTTGTGCTGCACCACGTCGATCTCGCCGTCATCGAAGTCGATGATGACATGCCCATATCTTGCCGCCTGCATGGCATGTGTAGTGACCATATGGACATGAAGCTGATCCTATTGCTCAAAGGATACATATCATCTTTATGTGTTTCCTGAACTGGTCGGATTAGCAGTGATGTTTGCATCTCCTCCCTCTTCCTACTCGAACACCACTTTCTTCTAGGAACTGATGGCATGTCCTGCCATGAAGAATTTGAAGCGGTCAGAAGTCATAAGAGCCGGGTCCTAAACTATGTTAAGGCCATGCTGATGTGTAAGAGTTTGCGGGTGACATCCTCCATGGCAATCATATTCCCTCCAACATCCTTCAGGCCATGGCGACCAGATAATGCTAACAGCTCAGTTGGATAAAGGTTCCTTATGTCTTGCGATTTAGTCGAGTTGGGTTACTCTATTGTGTGGCTCACGTCGGGGTTGAGTAGAGTTAATCTTGCCTATGCTAGTGCTAGCCTGCTGGATTTGGGTGATATCCAAAGATACATTTAAACTTACACTATAAATTATAACTTGCAAACAAATTTCCTTAGAGGGGAATTATAACATGCAAGCACTATAAGTTCAGTGTATTATTATTAGTACTGCATAGCAAATTAGCAATCCAGTTCATTCATAAATAAGATTTCAACACACCATTGGTATAGAATATCGTACATAGTTCCGAGGTCTACATGCCTCGCCTGATCCTGAATTTGACCCATAAATAGATTTCAGAGACACAACTGTAAATATATTAAGAGCATCTCCAACAGCCGCGCTAAACTAGCGCCGCGCCGCAAAATAGGTCGTTTTAGCGCGCGCGCAACGCGGCAGGGCGCTCCAGCGGGCGCGCAAAAACGGCGCGCGCGCTAAAACGGGTTGGGCGCGCGGTGAAAAACACTTACCCGCGCGGCGTATTTCGAGCGCCCACTACAGCGCGCGGCACACTCGAGCGCTCGCGCCCGCTCTTCCTCTCGCGCTTCTACCCCCGACCGGCCGCGCCGCCGCCGCCGCCCGCGCACCCCGGCGGCCGTCTCAGGCTTCCCCGGCCTATCCCCGCGCGCCCGCGATTCCGCCCATCCCCTCCTAGTACCGCCGGCACCCACGCGCCTCCGTCGTCCGAGCAACAGCGCCCGTGCGCTCGCTGCCGCGCCGCGCCCGCAAGGTGTTTGACAAAACGCCTACAAGGTATGTATTGCTCAAACTTCATGAATTTGGTGCATGTTTTGAATTGTAGTTTTTATAGTATAGTATTGAACATTGTAGATGAGTTCGTCGTATGATTCTTCCGAAGAAGAATTTGATATGGAAGAGGAGGAGGATCTTGCAATGATCGTAGCTATGCATATCAATAAAAAACCGAAGCACGGTGGTTCGGTTATGGGTCGGGAGAAAATTTGGAGAGATAGGATTGATGCCCATAACAGATTGATGAAGAACTATTTCGTGGAAAATCCCACATACCCGGAGTCGTATTTTCGTCGCCAGTTTAGGATGAGCACCGATTTGTTCATGCGCATTGCAGACAAACTAGCGAGCCATGACCGGTTTTTCCAGCAAAGGAGGAATGCCGCCGGAGAGCTCGGGCATAGCACTTTTCTGAAGGTGACAGCCGCTTTGCGTATGTTGGCATACGGTATCCTGGCTGATCTAGTTGATGATCATTTGGCTATGGGTGAGAGCCAAGCCATCATGTGTGTCAAGCGCTTTGCAGTGGGAATTGTGCAAGTGTTTGGCGAGGAGTATTTGAGATCTCCCACAGCTGAAGACGCCGCAAGGCTATTGGCGATGAACAAAGCGCGCGGCTTTCCTGGCATGCTTGGCTCAATAGATTGCATGCATTGGAGTTGGAAGAATTGTCCAAAGGCATGGCATGGGCAATTCCACGGCCAAAAAAAGGGTTCCACTATAATCCTTGAAGCGGTGGCCGATCAGGAGACTTGGATTTGGCATGCATTCTTTGGAATGCCTGGATCTTTGAATGACATCAATGTTGTCAACCGGTCACCACTGATGAATAAGATTGCAAACGGTGAGTTGCCACCTGTGCAGTTTGTAGCAAATGGCCGTACGTACAACTATGGCTATTATCTAGCGGATGACATCTATCCAAAGTGGCAAACCTTCGTGAAGCCATTGAAAAAACCGGAAGGTAAGAAAAATCTTGATTTCCACAATGCTCAGGCGGCGGCTAGAAAAGATGTGGAGAGAGCATTTGGGATTTTGCAAGCCCAATTTGCTATTGTGAGAGGACCGGCAAAATTTTAGGATCAAAAAATGCTTTGGTACATCATGCACGCTTGTGTGATCATGCACAACATGATCATCGAGAATGAGCGTGGCCAAGATTTAGACTACTCACAGTATGAGCTCTTGGGACATCCCGTGCGAGTGCGGCGGAGGGCTGAAAGGGTAGCCCGTTTTGTTGCCTCCTATCATGCCATTCGGCGTCGCAACGCACAATGAACTTCAGAATGATCTAATTGGAGAGTGATGGGCATGACATGGACGGCAAAGAGCATGATGATATCTGCACTCGGCATTGTATTGTTCATGAACTATTTTTTGTGTTGTAATAATTTATTTGAACTATTTGTTGTTGTACTGAACGATAAACTATTTGTTTGAGTTGTAATGATTTATTTTGAACTATTTGTTGTTGATTTTTATTTTGTTTGTTTGATCATTTTTGCTCATCTTCTCTGAAATGTACATGTGGTTTGTGCGGCGCGCGTGCTGCATTTTAGCGCGCTGCTGGAGCGGCGCGCGCGCGCTGCATTTCAGCGCGGCTGCTGGAGCCAGCGCAGGCGGGCGCGCAAAACCAGTCGCAGCGCGCGCGCTAAACAGGTTTTTTGCGCGCGGCGCTTTGCGCGGCTGTTGGAGATGCTCTAAGTAAGAGCAATTACAAGAGGTGACTGTTGCTGCTGTTTTGCCGGCAAGAGGGCAGGCCTCTGTGCATACAGCAGCCACGGACTAAGCATTCCTTCACAAGCAGTAAGGTGTTCTTGCCCTTGCCTTCCAGCTGTTGCGTGAATAAATGACAAAGTATTAGCATCACAAGCGAAGAATAACAGAAATCGTCTTATCAAACGATGGTGCAGTCGGACTAATAACTAACCATAGCGGTGAGGTCTTTGCGGTGCATTCCTGGGCCTAGCGAGTCGAGCACCTGGATACACTGAAAATAGGCATTTTTTTAGTTTAGGTATCATCTATACAAACATCCGTCCTTGATTGAATTAATAGTAATATGTACCATATCATGTTCCAAATAAGTTGTAGCCCTCTTTAATACCCATCTTGGTGCGTCATCCTGTATAGAGCTAAATTCCTTATCTTAGAGATGCATGCATTCTTTAAAAACAAAATTCATGTGTTCATCAGTATTTGCTATGAGAGTATTGCGTCCAAGTTGGTACGATTCAAAAGCTACATCTTGATGTATCATCATGTATGGATCATTTGTCTGGTCATTACCCAGGATAGAAAATCATAAGATTAGTAGAGCATAAAAATGTAGGTATTGTAGTAGACGTAGGATCGACAAAAGTAATTTGCAGATTTTTAGTGTTTTGAGTACCAGGTTCAACAGAGACTCTCTTATCATTATCCGGTGTATTTTTCAAGTTGATTTGAGCCAGTAAAAGGCTCCATACCTGAACAAAGGAAAGAGAACCCGAATGTACGATCAAATAAACATTGTCGACACAGTTGCAACATAATTAAATCGACGAACTAACCATCTTCAATTGTGCAATATGGGTCTCGTATTCTGCTGAGTTGGGGTACCTTAACCCCTGAAATTTGGACGTTAGGCCCTGCATTCACCATTTTTCAACATAGAAAACTATTAATGAGATGTAAAACAAACGGCTTATAGCATTCTGCTGTGCAACTATTTATTTTTTAGAACTCTGTTGTCAAAATTCTAATCCTGACTAATGTTGCAACAGGTCAAATAAGTTGAACCTGAAGAAGTGCAGGGAAGAATTATAATTACGTGTGGCTGGCTGGTTCAGGGGAATTTCAGGGGGGGCGCGGGTGCCGGAGCAGGCTCCTAGGCACTGGCGATCTGTCGGACGGATATTAGAAACGAAGGTGAGGTTGTATCTTGTTAGGTGGGTCTTTATTGGCTGTTGAAATCATATCTGGCCGATCTGATGGGGCTGCCTACTGCTCCAAAGCTCATGCAGATGATGCATAATAATCTTGTTGTAGCCTGGCTGATCCATGAATATTTGATTGTAGGTGAAGGAGGAGCGGCCGCCCACTCGACATTGCGGTGTAGGGCGGCGAGGGAGCCCGACAGGGAGGCCTCAATGCGCTGCAGGACGGCGAGGAACCGTCCAGCGAGGCGACGATGCGATGCAGGGATCGAGGCCGCCGTGCAGGGAGGCGACAGGGCTGCTGAGCTTCGTCTGGGGCGGTGGCGAGGAAAGGCAGGGAGAGGGGCTAGGGACACGATTAGGTTCGGTTTCCTTTTTTTGCGAGTTGGTTAGTTGGTTAGATTAGCGTGATTTGAGGGGCTGCGGATGCGGGACGGAGAGTCTCATATTTTCATCCGGTGGAGTACGGTCAGTCTATTGAAACTGCTAAGCGCACACCAGATCTTAAATAAATTAATGATGGCTGTTAGATTGGGTCGTGTGGGCTTCATCCTGTGGTGCTGATGCGTCTGTGAACGTTTTGCGGGGTGCACGTAAGAAAGTTCTTGTTTGATTGTTTTATAGTAGTGGAGATTAGGAGGCTGAAAACAACACGTGCAAAGACAGCATTCACCAAGACGAGGGTATCACGCGTTGCGGTTACATATAAGATCATCCAGCCCCGCTCACTGATGATGATAAAATCAACACTCCAGTATGTCATCCGGAGAAGAAACGAGATCATCACAGCCCGCTGCAACGTGCCCGTCGCCGTTTCTGTCAAACCTAGAACAGCACCAGCCATGCGCCGGCCCAGATCACCAGCACGGAGGAGCAGGCGCCCTTGAGGCCGAGAGTGGGCCCGCCCGCGCCGCTGGTCGGCTGACTTTGGTTGCTCACCGCCACGTGCGAGCCTGCAAGTGCACGTCCACGCAAAAATGTTACCACACTGGAAATTTCTTCGCATGTTGCAGTGTTCCAATGGGCTCTCGACCTTGAAGGAAACATTGGAATTTTGCTCCGGGGATTAGGTGTTACTCTTATCTGCATTGAGTGAAACGCTTGTGATGTTGCCGCTATCGATGGCACCAATGGCAGCGCCGCCGTTGGTAGTGTCGTTGCCGCCTCCAGCCCCACCGCTAGCTCCTCCGGCACCGGCACCCCCGCCCGCGGCCCCGCCGATGGTGTTCGTAGTACCACTGGCACCTCCACCGCTAGCACCGGCCGCGCCACCACCTCCGCCAGCGGCACCGCCCATACCGTTAGGAATGCCACCGGGCCCGCCGATGCCGTTAGGAATGCCACCGGCAGCCCCGCCTCCAACTCCGCCCGCGGCACCGCCGGCACCACCGCCAGAGTTACCAGCCGGCCCGCCTCCCATTCCACCGGCAGCACCGCCTCCTCCGGGAGCACCGCCGGCTGCTCCTGGGCCGTTGACGTTGCCGCAGGACATCTGGAAGACGGCCTGGACGCCCTGCATGAGGCCGGGGTTGTAGGTCACGAAGTTTCCGAAGATGGCGTTGACGCAGCTCATCATCATGGTCACGTGTGCGAAGCACGGCGGGCTGCACATGATCGCCGTCGCCGCGCCGCCCGGAGCAGGCGGCATCATGCTCGCGCCGGTGCCGCTGGAGTTGATGCCCATCGCCTGCAGACACCCGGTGAGCACCTGCCATGCACGCAACATTTGTTACCCATTAGCCGGCCGCCGATGCCCCTGACCACGAGTAAGTGCAGACGAGAGGTTATTATTACTGGTCTGTTGTCAAAGCAGAGAGCAGCTTGCGCCACGATCTGAACTGAGTCCTGCGTCCCTGGTACTACTGCGCCGATGCCCGACCCCCCTCCGCCTCCGCCTCCTGCTCCTGCTCCAGCACCGCCGCCACCACCTCCTCCCTGCCCTGCATTGTTGAAACCAGAGGAGAAACAGATTAGTAACGTGGTTCTGACAGTAAACCATGGCGCGGTTCATGAACAGACAAAGTGAAGCAACCAGAGTAGAGCTGAACTTCACTTACCGCTGCAACAGGAGAAGGCAACACAGAGCAGCACAGCTGTGAAGCGCAAGTGTGCCAGCTTGAAGGAAGCCATGGCAGCAGAAGATCTTGTCAACTCTCGCAGCCTGTTGCCTATAGCCTGCACTCCCTATCTGTGTAGATTATTGGTTTAAGCTTATGAGATGCAAGCTATAGTGGCTTAAACAACTGTGGCCTGGGAGATGTTGCTTGCTCTATTCCCGGGATACATGGCGATGCTATATATATGCCCCTGTGAGCTGTGGCCGCATGACTACCAGCGCTATATAAAAATGAATGATGGTCTGTGACAGTCAGGCGCCAGTGTTTGGTATACAAGAACCAACCACTTTTCACTTGTTCCCTGGACTTGTGTTGCCTGAGGACGTCTGCATAAATCACACCTAAACTTCTCTCGCTCAAAGAAAAAAAAAGAGATCACACCTAAACTGGCATTGGAGTGTAGTTCCGACCTAGCTCTGTTGACTATGGCAGACCTAGTTCTGTACTTCGATGCTTCAGTTCAGGGCTTCCGATGAACGAAGGATGATGGCATGCAAGCGTCTTTTTTACCAAGATTCACAAGTTTTCACTGGTTCTGCTCGTGGTGTAGGTAGTGCAGATACGCGCGCGCACACACGGCATGTCACCTGAGAACATTGATGTAAAAAAATGGATGGGAGTAATCTTTGTGCATTGTTCACGTACGTGCGGAGAGAATGACACGTGTCAAAATGCTTGATGCACCAGCTAGGCAGCAATGGCAACGGTCAGTTTCAAAATGATTATGCGAAAATCCCACTGCGCCGGTCACATGGAAAAATTCTAAGACATTCAGGTGAACCGCAAATTTTCGGGAAAAGACGGGCATCAAGAGCTCCACGGTATCTACTATATCTAAATAGCTAGCCTCCACTATAAATAATTCGCTGCCTTCTCCTTGCGCCACATCATCCAAATTAATTTAGCCATTGGATACACAAGATCAGTCTACAATAGCCATTGGGTCTTCGGCTCCTCCACCAAGCGCATGCAGTAACGGAAGCATGCATGCAGAACATGTAATGTTTGTTTTAACCCAAAAGAAATCTGATGCATGCATGCATGCAACTCACACAATAGTGCTTCATCTAGGTAAAGCGTTACGAAAGCTTTCGTAACTAGACTAAACTAAATCCTCTCCTCCCTGATTTTAACCGGGGATGGGCCCCTTCCTCCCCCCTCTCTCCAATCCCAGCCCACCACGTCGTTGTTTACGTTACTTTACGTTTGTGTTTTACGTAGATGTAGCATTTTTTTCTTCATTTTGGACTTACTCAAAGAGATACGTATTTATTTTTAAAATATTAATAAGAAAATTATCATGCTATAGGAGGAGACTTAAAGACATTAGCTAGATTATTCAGTGTAGTATTTATGTATACAAATTCCCGCTGCAACGCGCGGGGTATTCGTCTAGTTTCATAATGGAGCGCCGATTTGCTGAAGTCCAGGCGACCAAAATTGTGGCCATCATAGTCGATTACTTGGCATTGAGACCTTTTTGACAACGCACCGGCACTAGAAAACTGATTCATCCGTTGTACTCCCTTCGTTCGGAATTACTCGTCCAAGAAATAAATGTATCTAGATGTATTTTAGTTGTAGATACATTTATTTTTGTGACATGTAATTCCGAACGGAGGGAGTATATTGCCAGCCAATTTGGAAGTGCATGGGTCGCAGTCGAGTATTGCATGCATTGCGGAACAGCAGGAGTGGCTATGCTGCGTAGCTGGAGTGCTACTAGACCGCATGTCGTTGAGCTCACTCTTGACCGGCTTGCAAACCGTGCGTGATCGAGGGAGGGAGAGGTACATGTCAAGTAGCCGACCTGCTTTAGTTTCTCGAAACTGCCTGCCTGCCTGCTTGTGTGCGATGAGCGCACATACCGATCACCTAACAGTTAACCATGTGCAGATCCATCACATTTTTCTTAGTATCTGAGACCTATGCATGGCTAATGAGCCCTGGGTCGTACCTTCTTCTCCGGCCGCCGGCGATCCCGAATCCAAGCCGTGCTAGCTACCGGTCCGTACGAACGGCAGTTAACCCTAACCAGTACGCTTACGGGTTGTTTTTTTCTCCTAAACACGCCAATTTGAGCTTACCTAAACTTATGACCAAGACGACCCAAAGCTAGGGTTAGAGTGTGGCATGGTCTTGTGGAACACGCATGGCATGGCATGGCACTTTTAGGTGCGAAATTGATTTGAACCTGGGGCCTTGGCTGGTTTCCCACCTACATGTTGAGCTCCACCTCCACATGTGCGTGCCTGTTCTGTTCGTGGAGAAAAACCTCGATCGCGAGGTACTCGGTCGATCGGTTCCGTGTGGTGTTGTGCTATGGTATGGCAGGCGTGCGTGGCGGAGATGCTGCTCGGCAACAGTGGCCGGTGATGCTGGACGGCGGTGTGGATGACCGGGCCATGGACCTGCATGCCTCGTGAAAATGAGTTTAATGGCATTGCCTATTCGTGTTAGCGCGAGGCGTTGGTTATCAATGACGTGCGCTTGCGACCAAGGCATGGCATCGTTGGGGCGTCATCAAAGTGTAATTTTAGTCCTTTTTACAAAAGGAGGAGGACCTCCGTCTCTGCATCTGGACGATACATGCGGCTATTTTATTAATTACTAACATAAGATTTTAGAAAGTCATACAACAGTAATACTAAAGTCACCGTCTAAGCAACAATTGTCGCTATTCCTATCCAGTTTTGATGAAGGGGCACTGACAGTCTGGACCTAATACCAAACAGACCTCGCAGCCAAACCTAAACATCTAAGACCCGAGGTCCCAACCAGGACGCCTGTCGGGTATGGGGCACCTACCAGTCCAGCGCACTCCTCAACCAGGACATCTGTCGGGTATGAGGCTGCCACAGCCACCTGCCACCAATCCATCTCCAGAGCTATATTCTTGCATCTACCGTGCCAGGTCTCTCTGCCATCGACGCCACCACCACGCCGGACAGCGTCGTCCTCCTGCGTGAGTCCATCCTCGCACATCGAACTCCGAATCTGCACTGCGCCACGCCGTCGAGATCCATCGCCATCATTGTGTACGATGAAACACCGCTCCACCAAAGATGCCGTCCGCTGGTCCCGCGAGGCCGAGTGCACCTCCAAGAATGCCACCCCCAAGGGGGTAATGATACGTCCATTTTGCATCACTCTTTTATATCAATATTTATTGCATTATGGGTTGTTACTACACATTATGTCACAATACTCATGTCTTTTCTCTCTTATTTTAGAAGGTTTACATGAAGAGGGAGAATGCCAACAGCTGGAATTCTGGACTGGAAAAGGAGCAAATATTAGAGACCTATTCTGCACAACTCCAAAAGTCCTAAAACTCCACGAAAGTCAGTTTTGAAATATATTATAAATATTGGGCGAAGAAAGCACCAGAGGGGGCCACCGACTGTCCACGAGGATGGAGGGCGCGCCCTACCCTTTGGACGAAGCGCCGCCATCTCGAGGCGGAACCTTGGCGGAACCAATCTAGGGCTCCGGCGGAGCTGTTCTGCCAGGGAAACATCCCTCCGGGAGGGGAAATTGTCACCACCGTCATCACCATCGATCCTCTCATTGAGAGGGGGTCAATCTCCATCAACATCTTCACCAGCACCATCTCCTCTCAAACCCTAGTTCATCTCTTGTATCCGATCTTTGTCTCAAAACCTCAGATTGGTACCTATGGGTTGCTAGTAGTGTTGATTACTCCTTGTAGTTGATGCTAGTTGGTTTATTCGGTGGAAGATCATATGTTCAGATCCTTTATGCACATTAATACCCCTCTGATTATGAACATGAATATGATTTGTGAGTATTTACGTTTGTTCCTGAGGACATGGGAGAAGTCTTGTTATAAGTAGTCATGTGAATTTGGTATTCGTTCGATATTTTGATGAGATGTATGTTGTCTTTCCTCTAGTGGTGTTATGTGAACGTCGACTACATGACACTTCACCATTGTTTGGGCCTAGGGGAAGGCATTGGGAAGTAATAAGTAGATGATGGGTTGCTAGAGTGACAGAAGTTTAAACCCGAGTTTATGCATTGCTTCGTAAGGGGCTGATTTGGATCCATATGTTTCATGCTATGGTTAGGTTTACCTTAATTCTTCTTTCGTAGTTGCGGAAGCTTGCAAGAGGGGTTAATCATAAGTGAGATGCTTGTCCAAGGAAGGGCAGTACCCAAGCACCGGTCCACCCACATATCAAATTATCACAGTACCGAACGCGAATCATATGAGCATGATGAAAACCAGCTTGACGATAATTCCCATGTGTCCTCGGGAGCGCTTTGCTTTATATAAGAGTTTGTCCAGGCTTGTCCTTTGCTATAAAAAGGATTGGGCCACCTTGCTGCACCTTGTTTACTTTTGTTACTTGTTACTCGTTACAAATTACCTTATCACAAAACTATCTGTTACCAATAATTTCAGTGCTTGCAGGGAATACCTTACTGAAAACCGCTTGTCATTCCTTCTGCTCCTCGTTGGGTTCGACACTCTTACTTATCGAAAGAACTACGATAGATCCCCTATACTTGTGGGTCATCAAGACTCTTCTGGCGCCGTTGCCGGAGAGTGAAGCACCTTTGGTAGGTGGAATTTGGTAAGGAAAAAATTGTATAGTGTGCTGAAATTTACTGTCAGTTGTTACTATGGAAAATAATCCTTTGAGGGGCTTGTTCGGGGTATCTTCACCCCGACCAGCAGAGCAAAGATTTGCTCCTCAACCTACTGAACCTGCTGAAAACGTTTACTTTGAAATTCCTTCGGGTATGATAGAGAAACTGCTAGCTAATCCTTTTACAGGAGATGGAACATTACATCCCGATATGCACCTAATCTATGTGGATAAAGTTTGTGGATTATTTAAGCTTGCAGGTATGCCCGAGGATGTTATCAAGAAGAAGGTCTTCCCTTTATCTTTGAAGGGTAAGGCATTAACATGGTTTAGGCTATGTAATGATATTGGATCATGGAACTACAACCGATTGAAATTGGAATTTCATCAGAAGTTTTATCCTATGCATCTGGTTCATCGTGATCGTAATTATATATATAATTTTTGGCCTCGCGAAGGAGAAAGTATCGCTCAAGCTTGGGGGAGGCTTAAGTCAATGTTATATTCATGCCCCAATCATGAGCTCTCAAGAGAAATTATTATTCAAAAAAAATTATGCTCGACTTTCTCTCAACAATCGCTCCATGCTCGATACTTCTTGTACTAGTTCTTTTATGATGAAGACTATTGAATTCAGATTGGATTTATTGGAAAGAATTAAATGCAACTCTGAAGATTGGGAACTCAAGAAGGTAAGGAGTCAGGTATAACACCTAAGTTTGATTGTGTTAAATCTTTTATGGATACCGATGCTTTTCGTGAATTTAGCACTAAATATGGACTTGACTCTGAGCTAGTAGCTTCTTTCTGTGAATCATTTGCTACTCATGTTGATCTCCCTAAGGAGAAGTGGTTTAAATATCATCCTCCCGTTGAAGTAGAAGTAGTAGAACCTATTAAAGTTGAAGAAAAGACTATTACTTATAATGTTGATCCTATTGTTCCTACTGCTTATATTGAGAAACCACCTTTCCCTGTTAGAATAAAGGATCATGCTAAAGCTTCAACTGTGGTTCGTAAGAGTAATGCTAGAACACCTACACCCCCTGAGCAAATTAAAGTTGAACCTAGTATTGCTATGGTTAAAGATCTCTTGGTCGATAATATTGATGGGCATGTTATTTACTTTTGTGATGAAGCTGCTAGAATTGCTAGACCCGATACTAAAAATAAACATAGACCGGTTGTTGGCATGCCTGTTGTTTCTGTTAAATAGGAGATCATTGTTATCATGGCTTATGTGATATGGGTGCTAGTGCGAGTGCAATACCTCATTCCTTATACGAAGAAATTATGCATGATATCGCACCCACTGAAATAGAAGGTATTGATGTTACTATTAAGCTTGCTGATAGAGATACTATTTCACCAACTGGGATTGTTAGAGATGTTGAAGTCTTGTGTGGGAAAGTTAAATATCCTACTGATTTTCTTGTTCTTGGTTCCCCACAAGATGGCTTTTGTCCCGTTATATTTGGTAGACCCTTCTTGAATACCTTAATGCTAGGATAGGCTGTGAAAAGGATATTGTTACTGTTGGTTTAGGGGATATGTCTCATGATTTTAATTTTGCTAAATTTCGTAGACAACCCCATGATAAAGAATTTCTTAGTAAAGATGAAATTATTGGTCTTGCTTCTATTGTCGTGCCTCCTAATGATCCTTTAGAATAATATTTGCTAGACCATGAAAATGATATGTTTATGAATGAAAGAAGGGAAATAGATGAATTATTCTTTAAACAGGGACCTATACTGAAACACAACTTGCCTGCTGAAATCCTAGGCGATCCTCCTCCACCCAAGGGTGATCTCGTGTTTGAGCTTAAACCTTTACCCGATACTCTTAAATATGCTTACCTTGATGAAAAGAGGATATATCATGTTATTATTAGTGCTAACCTTTCAAAGCATCAAGAAGAGAAATTATTGAAAGCTCTGAAGAAGCACCGTGCTGCTATTGGATATACTTTTGATGATCTTAAGGGCATTAGTCCCACTCTATGCCAGCACAAAATAAAACTGGAGAAAGACGCTAAACCAGTTGTTGATCATCAGCGACGGTTAAATCCTAAGATGAAAGAAGTGGTAAGAAATGAAATACTAAAGCTTCTGGAGGCAGGTATAATTTATCCTGTTGCTGATAGTCAGTGGGTAAGTCCTGTCCATTGTGTCCCTAAGAAGGGAGTATTACTGTTGTTCCTAATGATAAGGATGAATTGATCCCACAAAGAATTGTTACAGGTTATAGAATGGTAATTGATTTTGCAAATTAAACAAAACTACTAGAAAAGATCATTACCATCTACCTTTTATTGATCAAATGCTAGAAAGATTACCCAAACATACACATTTTTGCTTTCTAGATGGTTATTCTGGTTTCTCTCAAATACGCGTGTCAAAAGAGGATCAGGATAAGACCACTTTTACTTGCCCTTTCGGTACCTTTGCTTATAGACGTATGCCTTTTGATTTATGTAATGCACCTGCTACCTTTCAAAGATGTATGACTGCTATATTCTCTGACTTTTGTGAAAAGATTGTTGAGGTTTTCATGGATGATTTCTCCGTATAAGGAACTTCTTTTGATGATTGCCTAAGCAACCTTGATTGAGTCTTGCAGAGATGCGAAGAAACTAATCTTGTCTTGAATTGGGAGAAGTGCCACTTTATGGTTAATGAAGGTATTGTCTATTGGGGAACGTAGTAATTTCAAAAAAAAAATCCTACGCACACGCAAGATCATGGTGATGCACAACAACGAGAGGGGAGAGTGCCATCCACGTACCCTCATAGACCGTAAGCGGAAGCGGTATGACAATGCGGTTGATGTAGTCGTACGTCTTCACGATCGACTGATCCAAGTACCGAACGTACGGCACCTCCGTGATCCACACATGTTCATCTCGGTGATGTCCCACGAACTCACGATCCAGTAGAGCTTCGAGGGAGAGTTCCGTCAGCACGACGGCGTGATGACGGTGTTGATGAAGTTACCGACGCAGGGCTTTGTTGGGGAACGTTGCAGAAAATTAAAATTTTTCCTACGGTTTCACCAAGATCCATCTATGAGTTCTACTAAGCAACGAGTAACGGGAGAGAGTTTGCATCTACATACCACTTGTAGATCGAGTACGGAAGCGTTCGAGAGAGTGGTGATGATGAAGACGTTCCCAACGTGATTTCGATCACCGATGACCAAAGTACTGAAAGGACAACACCTCCGTGTTCAACACACGTACGGGACGATGGCGTCTCCTCCGTCTTGATCCAGCAAGGAGGAAGGAGAGGTTGAGGAAGACAACTCCAATGGCAGCACGACGGCGTGGTGCAGTTGGTACGGCAGTTCTCCGGCAGGGCTTCGCCAAGCTTGCGTGGAGAAAGAGAGGTGTTGGGGAGGGGAGGGGCTGCGCCTTCAATTGTGTTGGCAGCCCTCCCCCCCACCCCTCTATTTATAGGAGGAGAGGGTCAAGGGGGGGCCGGCCCTCTAGGGAAAACCCTAGGGGGGGCGGCGGCCAAGGGAGAGGAGGAAAGGGGTGGCTTGCCCCCCAAGCCAGGGGGGCGCCCCCTTTTCCCCTTAGGGTTTCCTCCTCCCCAAACCCTAGCCGCATGGGCCTAGGTGGGGAGGCGCACCCAGCCCACCAGGGGCTGGCTCCCTCTCCCACTTAGCCCATGTGGCCCCCCGGGAGGGGTGGCCCCTCCCGGTGGACCTCCGGAACCCTCCCGGTGGCCCCGGTACTTTATCGGTATACCCCCGAAACTTTCCGGAGTCCGTTTAACCACTTTCCATATATAAATCTTTACCTCCGGACCATTCCGGAACTCCTCGTGACGTCCGGGATCTCATCCGGGACTCCGAACAACATTCGGTAATCACATACTTGTCTTCCTATTAACCCTAGCGTCACCGAACCTTAAGTGTGTAGACCCTACGGGTTCGGGAGACATGCAGACATGACCGAGACTACCTCAAG
>LR880970.1:561002892-561023176 GCA_904067115.1 Aegilops sharonensis
ATAAAAGATAAACATCACATGCAATCAATATAAGGGATATGATATGGCCATCATCATCTTGTGCCTTTGATCTCCATCTCCAAAGCACCGTCATGATCACCATCGTCACCGGCGCGACACCTTGATCTCCATCGTAGGATCGTTGTCGTCTCACCAACTATTGTTTCTACGACTATCGCTACCGCTTAGTGATAAAGTAAAAACAATTACAGGGCGATTGCATTGCATACAATAAAGCGACAACCTTATGGCTCCTGCCAGTTGCCGAAAACTCTGTTACAAAACATGATCATCTCATACAATAAAATTTAGCATCATGTCTTGACCATATCACATCACAACATGCCCTGCAAAAACAAGTTAGACGTCCTCTACTTTGTTGTTGCAAGTTTTACGTGGCTGCTATGGGCTGAGCAAGAACCGTTCTTACCTACGCATCAAAACCACAACGATATTTCGTCAAGTTAGTGTTGTTTTAACCTTCACAAGGACCGGGCGTAGCCACACTCAATTCAACTAAAGTTGGAGAAACTGACACCCGCCAGCCACCTTTGTGCAAAACACGTCGGTAGAACCAGTCTCGCGTAAGCGTACGCGTAATGTCGGTCCGGGCCGCTTCATCCAACAATACCGCCGAATCAAAGTATGACATGCTGGTAAGTAGTATGACTTGTATCGCCCACAACTCACTTGTGTTCTACTCGTGCATATAACATCTACGCATAAACCTGGCTCGGATACCACTGTTGGGGAACGTAGTAATTTCAAAAAAATTCCTACGCACACGCAAGATCATGGTGATGCACAACAACGAGAGATGAGAGTGTCGTCCATGTACCCTCGTAGACCGTAAGCGGAAGCGTTCTAACAACGCGGTTCATGTAGTTGTACGTCTTCACAATCGACTGATCCAAGTACCGAACGTACAACACCTCCGATCTGCACATATTCAGCTCGGTGACGTCCCACAAACTCACGATCCAGTAGAGCTTCGAGGGAGAGTTCCGTCAGCACGACGGCATGATGAAGTTATCGATGCAGGGCTTCACCTAAGCACCGCTACGGTATGACCGAGGTGGATTATGGTGGAGGGGGGCACCGCACACGGCTAAAGATCAATGATCAACTTGTGTGTCTATGGGGTGCCCCCTTCCCCCGTATATAAAGGAGTGGAGGAGGGGGAGGGCCGGACCTCCTATGACGCGCCCTGGAGGAGTCCTACTCCCACCGTGAGTAGGATTCCCCCCCTTCCAAGTAGTAGGAGTAGGAGAGAAGGAAAGGAAAGAGAGAAGAGAAGGAAGGAGGGGGCGCCGCCCCTCCCCCTAGTACAATTCGGACTAGGCCTTGGGGGGCGCGCGGCCTGCCCTAGGCAGCCTCTCTCTCTCTCTCTTTCTCTCTCTCTCTCTCTCTCTCTCTCTCTCTCTCCCTTAAAGCCCAATAAGGCCCATATACTCCCCGGTGAATTCCCGTAACTCTCCGGTACTTCGATAAATACCCGAACCACTCAGAACATTTATGATGTCCGAATATAGCCTTCCAATATATCGATCTTTACGTCTCGACCATTTCGAGACTCCTCGTCATGTTCCTGATCTCATCCGGGACTCTGAACAAACTTCGGTCATCAAATCACATAACTCATAATATAAATCGTCACCGAACGTTAAGCGTGCGGACCCTACGGGTTCGAGAACTATGTAGACATGACTGAGACACGTCTCCGGTCAATAACCAATAGCAGAACTTGGATGCTCATATTGGCTCCTACATATTGTACGAAGATCTTTGTCGGCCAAACTGCATAACAATATACGTTGTTCCCTTTGTCATCGGTATGTTACTTGCCCGAGATTCGATCGTCGGTATCTCAATACCTAGTTCAATCTCGTTATTGGCAAGTCTGTTTACTCATTCCGTAATGCATCATCCTGCAACTAACTCATTAGTCACAGTGCTTGCAAGGCTTATAGTGATGTGCATTACCGAGAGGGCCCAGAGATACCTCTCCGACATTCGGAGTGACAAATCCTAATCTCGATCTATGCCAACTCAACAAGTACCATCGGAGACACCTGTAGAGCACCTTTATAATCACCCAGTTACGTTGTGACGTTTGGTAGCACACAAAGTGTTCGTCCAGTATTCGGGAGTTGCATAATCTCGTAGTCATAGGAACATGTATAAGTCATGAAGAAAGCAATAGCAACAAACTAAACGATCAAGTGCTAAGCTAACGGAATGGGTCAAGTCAATCACATCATTCTCTAATGATGTGATCCCATTAATCAAATGACAACTCATGTCTATGGCTAGGAAACTTAACCATCTTTGATTCAACGAGCTAGTCAAGTAGAGGCATACTAGTGACATTATGTTTGTCTATGTATTCACACATGTACTAAGTTTCCTAGTTATTACAATTCTAGCATGAATAATAAACATTTATCATGATATAAGGAAATATAAATAACAACTTTATTATTGCCTCTAGGGCATATTTCCTTCATTGTCTTGGGCATACAATTTTTGGAAGAGGTATTGAAGTTGATAAAGCTAAAGTTGATGCTATTGAAAAGATTCCCTGTCCTAAGGACATCAAAGGTATAAGAAGTTTCCTTGGTCATGTCGGTTTTTATAGGAGGTTCATTAAAGACTTCTCAAAAAATTCTAGGCCTCTGACTAATCTCTTACAAAAAGATGTTCCTTTTGTCTTTGATGATGATTGTGTAGAAGCATTTTGAAATACTTAAGAAATTCTTGATTTTTGCACCTATTGTTCGGCCACCTGATTGGAATTTACCCTTTGAAATCATGTGTGATGCTAGTGATTATGATGTAGGTGTTATTCTAGGACAAAGAGTTGATAAGAAATTAAATGTTATCCAATATGCTAGTAAAACTCTATACAATGCCCAGAGAAATTATGCTACTACTAAGAAAGAAATTTTAGCGGTTGTATTTGCTTGTGATAAGTTCAGACCTTATATTGTTGATTCCAAAGTAACTGTTCACACTGATCATGTTGCTATTAAATATCTTATGGAAAAGAAAGATGCTAAACCTAGACTTATTAGATGGGTTCTCTTGTTACAAGAATTTGATTTGCATATTATTGTTAGGAAGGGAGCTGAGAACCCCGTTGCAGACAACTTGTCTAGGTTAGAGAATGTTCCTGATGACCCAGTACCTATTGATGATAGGTTTCATGATGAACAATTAGCTGTCATAAATGCTTCTCGTACTGCTCCATGGTATGTTGATCACGCTAATTACATTGTTGCTAAATTTATACCACCTAGTTTCACATATCAGCAAAAGAAAACGTTTTTCTATGATTTAAAACATTACTTTTGGGATGACCTACACCTTTATAAAGAAGGAGTAGATGGTGTTATTAGATGTTGTGTACCTGAGCATGAACAGGAACGGATCCTACGCAAGTGAAACTCCGAGGCATATGGAGGAGATCACGCGGGAGATAGAACTGCACATAAGGTATTGCAATCTGTTTTTTATTCGCCTACTCTCTTCAAAGATGCCCGTAAGTTTGTCTTGTCTTGTGATGAATGTCAAAGAATTAGTAATATTAGTAGACGTCAAGAAATGCCTATGAACTATTCACTTGTTATTGAACCATTTGATGTTTGGGGCTTTGATTATATGGGACCTTTTCCTTCCTCTAATGGGTATACACATATCTTAGTTGTTGTTGATTACGTTACTAAGTGGGCAGAAGCTATTCCAACTAGTAGTGTTGATCATAACACTTCTATTAAGATGCTTAAAGAAGTTAATTTTCCGAGGTTTGGAGTCCCTAGATACTTAATGACTGATAGTGGTTAACATTTTATTCATGCTGCCTTTCATAAAATGCTTGCTAAGTATGATGTTAATCATATAATTGAATCTCCATATCATCCACAGTCTAATGGTCAAGTAGAATTGAGTAATAGAGATATTAAATTAATTTTGCAAAAGACGGTTAATAGATCTAGAAAGAATTGGTCTAAGAAACTTGATGATGCATTATGGGCCTATAGAACTGCCTATAAGAATCCTATGGGTATGTCTCCATTTAAAATGGTTTATGGAAAAGCATGTCACTTACCTCTCGAACTAGAACATAAGGCATATTGGTCCATTAAAGAGCTCAATTATGATTTCAAACTTACCGGTGAGAAGAGACTATTTGACATTAGTTCACCCAGGCCTATCAGAAGGCCAAACTATTTAAGAAAAAGTTAAAAGATGGCATGACAAAAGGATACAAGAGCGTGAGTTTAATGTAGGTGATTATGTTTTGCTATACAACTCTCGTTTAAGATTTTTTGCAGGAAAACTTCTCTCTAAATGGATGGTCCTTACGTTATCGAGGAGGTTTATCGCTCCGGTGCCATAAAAATCAATAACTCTGAAGGCACAAATCTGAAGGTGGTGAACGGTCAAAGAATCAAACATTACATCTCAGGTAATCCCATAAATGTTGAAACCAATGTTATTGACATCGTAACCCTAGAGTAGTACATAAGGGACACTTTCCAGAACGTTTCAGACTCCGAAAAGGTATGTGGTACGGTAAGTAAACCGACTCCAAAACATTTCTAATAGCAATTCTTCTCCGTTTTGGAATATTTAAAAACAATAGGAAAATAAGAAGTCGTCTGAAAGGGACACGAGGCATCCACGAGGGTGGAGGGCGCACCCTACCCCCCTGGGCGCCCCCTGCCTCATGGACACCTCGTGTGCCCTCCGGACTCCGTTTTATTGAACGACACTTCTTTTGGTCAGTAAAAGTTCATTATATAATCTCCCGAAGGTTTTGACCACGGTACCACAACGAAATCCTCTGTTTTTGTTTTGAGCTATTTCTGCCGCAGATTAGAGCAATATGTCGCCCCCCTTCTCCAACAATGTGGGCGACGATGCTTGGCTAATGAAGATAGAGATGAAGTGAGAATAAATAGGGGAAATCAAGGAAGGTGACAAGATCAAGGAAGCCGCAGAGGAGCAAGTCCCGACTGTAGAAGAAGAAGGCTTCTTTCGACCTTACTACAATCATCTCACCCCTACTGAAATTGAAGCTNAAGAAAAAGTTAAAAGATGGCATGACAAAAGGATACAAGAGCGTGAGTTTAATGTAGGTGATTATGTTTTGCTATACAACTCTCGTTTAAGATTTTTTGCAGGAAAACTTCTCTCTAAATGGATGGTCCTTACGTTATCGAGGAGGTTTATCGCTCCGGTGCCATAAAAATCAATAACTCTGAAGGCACAAATCTGAAGGTGGTGAACGGTCAAAGAATCAAACATTACATCTCAGGTAATCCCATAAATGTTGAAACCAATGTTATTGACATCGTAACCCTAGAGTAGTACATAAGGGACACTTTCCAGAACGTTTCAGACTCCGAAAAGGTATGTGGTACGGTAAGTAAACCGACTCCAAAACATTTCTAATAGCAATTCTTCTCCGTTTTGGAATATTTAAAAACAATAGGAAAATAAGAAGTCGTCTGAAAGGGACACGAGGCATCCACGAGGGTGGAGGGCGCACCCTACCCCCCTGGGCGCCCCCTGCCTCATGGACACCTCGTGTGCCCTCCGGACTCCGTTTTATTGAACGACACTTCTTTTGGTCAGTAAAAGTTCATTATATAATCTCCCGAAGGTTTTGACCACGGTACCACAACGAAATCCTCTGTTTTTGTTTTGAGCTATTTCTGCCGCAGATTAGAGCAATATGTCGCCCCCCTTCTCCAACAATGTGGGCGACGATGCTTGGCTAATGAAGATAGAGATGAAGTGAGAATAAATAGGGGAAATCAAGGAAGGTGACAAGATCAAGGAAGCCGCAGAGGAGCAAGTCCCGACTGTAGAAGAAGAAGGCTTCTTTCGACCTTACTACAATCATCTCACCCCTACTGAAATTGAAGCTTTCAAGATGATTGAGCTAGCTCGCATACAAAACAAGTATCTCACACGTGAAAATATTTTGTTGCAAGAGCATATCACCCCACTCAAGGGCATTATCTGCAAGTTGGAGGATCTCCTACACTCGATGTGCGACACCCCTTCATCAACAACTCCATCATCACCACCTCCGAAGAAAGAGACATAAACACATGGTATGGGCACCCCCCTTGGCATCTGCCAAGCTTGGGGGTGGTGCCCCGGCATCGTATCACCATCACACTTCTATCTTTACCATTTTTCTTAGTTTGATCCTTTTGGTTATATTTTGATCTAGTAGAATAAAGTTTTAGTTTGATCTAGCTTTGATTTTTTGTGTTGATCCCTATCTATGTAATCG
The DNA here is from genome assembly GCA_904067115.1 of Aegilops sharonensis. Lineage (NCBI taxonomy): Eukaryota > Viridiplantae > Streptophyta > Magnoliopsida > Poales > Poaceae > Aegilops > Aegilops sharonensis. The sequence goes on from LR880970.1 coordinate 561,009,203, forward strand.
GGTCTGTGAGCTATATATAATAAATATTAGTTTTGAGTCGAGGGCTTGGCTATCTTGCTATGATCTTGAGGGAATAAAAGAAAGAATAAAAAGAAATAAAAAGATCATATTGATCTTATGGAGAGTGATGACTTCACATATAAAGAGTATGATGAATAAAAGTTGTTGAGAGTTGACAAACATAGTTTTGGTCATCGTTGCAATTAATAGGAAGTAATAAAGAAAGAGAGGTTTTCACATATAAATATACTATCTTGGACATCTTTCATGATTGTGAGCACTCATTAAAATATGACATGCTGAAAAGTTGATGTTGGACAAGGAAGGCAATGTAATGGGTTATGTTTTCTTATATCCGAAATAAATTATATTGTCATGGATCATCCAACATGTTGAGCTTGCCTTTCCCCCTCATTCTAGCCAAATTCTTTGCACCAAGTAGAGATACTACTTGTGCTTCCAAACATCCCTAAACCCAGTTTTGCCATGAGAATCCACCATATCTACCTATGCATTGAGTAAGATCCTTCAAGTAAGTTGTCATTATTGCAAGCAATAAAAGTTGCTCTCTAAATACGTATGATCTATTAGTGTGGAGAAATTAAGCTTTACACGAGCTTGTGATATGGAAGAAATAAAAGCGACGGACTGCATAATAAAGGTCTCTATCACAAGTGGCAATATATAGTGACGTTCTTTTGCATTAAGATTTTGTGCATCCAACCATAAAAGCGCATGACAACCTCTGCTTCCCTCTATGAAGGGACTATATTTTATTTTAGTCTTCTACCTTATACAAGAGCAATGGTGATCTTCACCTTTCCTTTTTACTAAAGGAAATATGCCCTAGAGGCAATAATAAAGTTATTATTTATTTCCATAATTCATGATAAATGTTTATTATTCATGCTATAATTGTATTAATCGGAAACATAATACATGTGTGAATACATAGACAAACATAATGTCACTAGTATGCCTCTACTTAATAGAGTGTCACTAGTAGCGATGCTTAAGTCTATCCGAATCATGTTAGCAATTGTTGCTTTTTATGATTATGAAATTTGGCAAATGGATGTCCATTCCTGAATGGATTTCTAGAAGAAGAGTTGTATATGATGCAACCAGAAGGTTTTGTCGATCCAAAAGGTGCTGACAAAGTGTGCAAGTTCCAGCGATCCATTTATGGACTGGTGCAAGCCTCTCAGAGTTGGAATAAACATTTTGATAGTGTGATCAAAGCATATGGTTTTATACATACTTTTGGAGAAGTCTGTATTTACGACTAAGGATATAGTGGACGACATATTGTTGATTGGAAATGATATAGAATTTCTGGATAGCATAAAAGGATACTTGAATAAGAGTTTTTCAATGAAAGACCTCGGTGAAGTTGCTTATATATTAGGCATCAAGATCTATAGAGATAGATCAAGACGCTTAATTGGACTTTCACAAAGCACATACCTTGATAAAGTTTTGAAAAAGTTCAAAATGGATCAAGCAAAGAAAGGGTTCTTGCATGTGTTACAAGGTGTGAAGTTGAGTGAGACTCAATGCCCGACCACTGCAGAAGATAGAGAGAAAATGAAAAATGTTCCCTATGCTTCAGCCATAGGCTCTATCATGTATGCAATGTTGTGTACCAGCCTGATGTGTGCCTTGCTATTAGTTTAGTAGGGAGGTACCAAAGTAATCCATGAGTGGATCACTGGACAACGGTCAAGAACATCCTGAAATACCTGAAAAGGACTAAGAATATGTTTCTCGTTTATGGAGGTGAAAAAGAGCTCGTCGTAAATGGTTACGTCGATGCAAGCTTTGACACTGATCCGGACGATTCTAAATTGCAAACCGGGTACGTGTTTATACTGAACGGTGGAGCTGTCAGTTGGCGCAGTTCTAATTTCTAAACAAAGCATCATGGCGGGATCTACGTGTGAAGCGGAGTACATAGCTGCTTCGGAAGCAGCGAATGAAGGAGTCTGGATGAAGGAGTTCATATCCGATCTAGGTGTTATACCTAGTGCATCGGGTCGAATGAAAATCTTTTGTGACAATACTGGTGCAATTGGCTTGGCAAAGGAATCCAGATTTCACAAGAGAACCAAGCACATCAAGAGACGCTTCAATTCCATCCTTGACCAAGTCCAGGTGGGAGACATAGAGATTTGCAAGATACATACAGATCTGAATGTTGCAGACCCGTTGAATAAGCCTCTCTCACGAGCAAAATATGATCAGCACCAAGACTCCATGGGTGTTAGAATCATTACTATGTAATCTAGATTATTGACTCTAGTGCAAGGTGGAGACTGAAGGAAATATGCCCTAGAGGCAATAATAAAGTTATTATTTATTTCCTTAATTCATGATAAATGTTTATTATTAATGCTATAATTGTATTAACCGGAAACATAATACATGTGTGAATACATAGACAAACACAATGTCACTAGTATGCCTCTACTTAACTAGCTCGTTGATCAAAGATGGTTAAGTTTCCTGACCATAGACATGAGTTTTCATTTGATAAACGAGATCACATCATTAGGAGAATGATGTGATTGACTTGACCCATTCCGTTAGCTTGGCACTTGATTGATTTAGTTTACTGCTATTGCTTTCTTCATGATTTATACATGTTCCTATGACTATGAGATTATGCAACTCCCGATTACCGGAGGAACACTTTGTGTGCTACCAAATTTCACAACGTAACTGGGTGATTATAAAGGTGCTCTACAGGTGTCTCCAATGGTACTTGTTGAGTTGGCATAGATCGAGATTAGGATTTGTCACTCCGTGTTTCGGAGAGGTATCTCTGGGCACTCTCGGTAATGCACATCACTATAATCCTTGCAAGCAATGTGACTAATGACTTAGTTGCGGGATGATGTATTACAGAACGAGTAAAGAGACTTGCCAGTAACGAGACTGAACTAGGTATTGAGATACCGACGATCGAATCTCAGGCAAGTAACATATCGATGACAAAGGGAACAACGTATGTTGTTGTGCGATTTGACCTATAAAGTTCTTCGTAGAATATGTAGGAGCCAATATGAGCATCCAGGTTCCGCTATTGGTTATTGACCGGAGACGTGTCTAGGTCATGTCTACATAGTTCTCGAACCCGTAGGGTCTGCACGCTTAACATTCGGTGACGATCAGTATTACGAGTTTATGTGTTTTGATGTACTGAAGGTAGTTCGTAGTCCCGGATATGATCACGGACATGATGAGGAGTCTCGAAATGGTCGAGACATAAAGATCGATATATTGGATGACTATGTTTGGACTTCGTAAGGGTTCCGGGCAAGTTCGGACATTACCGGAGTACCGAGGGTTTACCGGAAACCCCGGGGAGTGTAATGGGCCTATTGGGCCTTAGTGGAGAAGAGGAGGGGCGGCCAGGGCAGGCGGCGCGCCCCCTCCCCCTCTAGTCCGAATTGTACAAGGAGGGGGCGGTGCCCCCCTTTCCTTCATCCTCTCTCCTTCCCTTCCCCCTTCTCCTACTCCTACTAGGAAAGAAGGAGTCCTACACTCGGTGGGAGTAGGATTCCCCCCTTGGTGCGCCCTCCTCCTTGCACTACAAAAAAAGACACATCAATGACATTTGGGCCGAACAATTTTTTTTTCTGTCATACATATGACACTTCTATGATGATAATTGTGACAAAACCCGGTATCATCATAGATGTGGTGGGCTCCTAATTCTATGACAAAAAATCATGACAAAAAATGGGCTTTTCGTCCTGGGCGGGCCAGAGACGCAGCTGCATGACATTCTTTGGGCCGTCCATGACAGAAAAAACCATGGTAGAAGCGAGGGGGAGTAAAATTTCGGGGAGTTCCTGGTTACGGTGGGAGGTCGGGGGCCGAGCGATGCGCGTTTCTCTCGTACACGTACGCGCGTGTGTGCGAGGTGTTGGCTCTAACTGAACCCGAGCGAGGCATTGGGCTCTAACTGAACCCGAGCGGTTGCACTGCAGGCTACACATTACTGAACCCGAGCGATCGATCGATGGATGTTAACTGAACCCGATCGAGCGATTCCTTCGCTACTGCTGCTAACTGAAGCCGATCGATTGGATGAACAGTGAGCGTTGCGAGGGGGTTTGGATGAACAGTGAGTGGTGGCGTTGCCTCTGGATGAACAGGACCCCGTGGTGTGGAGGGGTGGATGAACAGTAGACGGTGGAGGGGTGCCCGTGGAGGGGTGGTTGAACAGGACCCTGTGGTGTGGAGGGCTGGATGAACAGTATACGGTGGAGGGGTGGTTACACAGTAGCCGGTGGAGTAGCGCGCGGTGGAGGCTGGAGGAGGTCGACGGTAGCCCGTGGAGGCTAGAGGAAGTCGACGGTGGAGATGAACAATATCCCATGGAGTCCCATTTTGCAGTACGCCACACCCCTCCCGATGAACAGAACCCCTGTTTCGACCGTAGGAGGTCCGTTTCGTCCGTTTTGCGGTACGCCACACCCCTCCCGATCAACAGGACCCCCGTTTCGACCGTAGGAGGTCCGTTTCCTTTGTTTTGCGGTACGCCACACCCCTCCCGATCAACAGGACCCCGTTCCGAACGTAGGAGGTCCGTTTCCTCCGTTCTGCGGTACGCCACACCCCTCCCGAACGTAGGAGGTCCGTTTCCTCCGTTCTGCGGTACGCCAGGCCTCGTTTCCATCGCCTATTTCGTCCAAGCCCTCCCGATGAACACGACCACACATTCCGTTCCGACCCAGCCGGTTGGCTCCCATGCGTTCCATTGCCTCCCGATGAACACGACGCATTCCGTTCCGACCCAGCCGGTTGGCTCCCATGCGTTCAATTGCCTCCCAATGAACACGACGCATTCTGTTGCCTCCCCATGAACATGACGCATTCCGTTGCCTCCCCATGAACACGACGACGATGCTGTTTCTCCGTTCCGATCCAGCCATGTACACGAGCCCTGGCCGTACGTATGCGCGAGTAGGCGTTCGAGACCCCGCCCGTATGTACACATACATGGCCGTATTTTCTTTCTTGCACCCTGGCCGCTATACGTACGTGTACATGCTACGTGCATGCCTCTACTACGACACGTGCGCGCCTCTACTACGACATGTGCGCGCCTCTACATCGACCAGCATGTACGTACACGTTCGCGACCAGAATGACAATGCTACGTACGCTTCGACCAGGTGGGTCCCGACTGTCAGGCACTTCCTTGCGTGCGAAAATGTAGCTGGTGGGTCCCAGCAGTAAGAGGGGCGAATGGGTTTTTTCCGGACGCACTTCCTTTGCGTGCGAAGATGTAGCTGGTGGGTCCCAGCAGTCAGTGGGGCGAATCGTTTTTTTGCCCGGACGCACTTCCTTGCGCGCGAAGATGTAGCCGGTGGGTCCCAGCAGTCAGGGGGGCGAATCGTTTTTTTGCCCAGACGCACTTCCTTGCGTGCGAAGGTGTAGCTGGTGGGTCCCAGCAGTCAGGGGGGCGAATCGTGTTTTTGCCCGGACGCACTTCCTTGCGCGCGAAGATGTAGCCGGCGGGTCCCAGCAGTCAGGGGGGCGAATCGTGTTTTTGCCCGGACGCACTTCCTTGCGCGCGAAGATGTAGCCGGCGGGTCCCAGCAGTCAGGGGGGCGAATCGTGTTTTTGCCCGGACGCACTTCCTTGCGCGCGAAGATGTAGCCGGCGGGTCCCAGCAGTCAGGGGGGCGAATCGTGTTTTTGCCCGGACGCACTTCCTTGCGCGCGAAGATGTAGCCGGCGGGTCCCAGCAGTCAGGGGGGCGAATCGTGTTTTTGCCCGGACGCACTTCCTTGCGCGCGAAGATGTAGCCGGCGGGTCCCAGCAGTCAGGGGGGCGAATCGTGTTTTTGCCCGGACGCACTTCCTTGCGCGCGAAGATGTAGCCGGCGGGTCCCAGCAGTCAGGGGGGCGAATCGTTTTTTGGCCCAGACGCACTTCCTTGCGTGCGAAGATGTAGCCGGTGGGTCCCAGCAGTCAGGGGGGCGAATCGTTTTTTTGCCCAGACGCACTTCCTTGCGTGCGAAGGTGTAGCTGGTGGGTCCCAGCAGTCAGGGGGGCAAATCATTTTTTTGCCCGGACGCACTTCCTTGCGTGCGAAGATGAAGCTGGTGGGTCCCAGCAGTCAGGGGGAAACGTTTTTTCCGTGAAATACAGTGGCCCGTCCGGTGGGTCCCAGCTGTCAGGTGGAGGAATCATTATTTTCCGCGTAATAAGGAGGCACTTCCTTGTTGCGGCCGTGGACCCAGCTGTCAGCCTCTCCATGTACAGTCCACGTCCGATGGAAGTCGTTCCTTGACCACGTTAACCAGGCTGCGCCGAGAGCACCACGGCGGTGGACGACGGCGAGGCCTAGGAAGGGGACGACGCAGAGCCAGGGAAGATGTGGCAGTGGAAGCCAGCGCGGAGAGGAGTACGAGGGTTCACTGGTTCGGCTGCAGTGTGATGCTGCCGTCGCCGCAGGGCCTGGCCAGCGGTGGGAATAGTAGGGGGCGGTGAGGCCTCTGCGGCAGCACAACCGGCCACGGGAGGCAGGAGCATGCGACACGACCGGCGCTGCTTTGGGCGGCTGGAGCAAGAAGACCAGAGGTTGAAGAAGCACTACGACCGTTGGATGGAGATCATACGGTCACTGGAGATAGAATTGTTCATATTTACTAAGTTGACAAAGCCCTCCGTCCCCGTCAACTTAGTTGGCCCACAAGTCATCCTCCCACTATGGTGGGTCCCTGCTAGCAGGGGGGTATTAATTTTTTTGTGTGTAATAAGGAGGCACTTCCTTGTGTGCGAAGATATAGCTGGTGGGTCCGACATGTCAGCGGGGGGAACTTTTTTCGCGAAATACAGAGGCCCTTCCGGTGGGTCCTAGCTGTCAGGTGCAGGAATCATTATTTTGCGCGTACAGTCCACGGCCAATGGATGTCTTTCGTTGACCACGTTGACCAGGCCGCGCTGAGAGCACCATGGCGGTGGACGACGGCGAGGCCTAGGAAGGGAACGACACGGAGCCGGGGAAGACTCGACAATGGTTGCCCACGCGGTGGGGAGTACGAGGGTTTACTAGTCCGGCTGTCGTCGCCGGAAAATAACAGGAGGTGTGGGTGAGTAGAGGAATGGCCTGGCCAGCAATGAAGTAGGGTGGGGCAGTGCGGCCTGTGCGGCAGCACAGCCGGCCATGGGAGGCAGGAGCAGGCAGTCCCACCGGAGCTGGTTTGGGTGGCTGGAGCAAGAAGATCAGATATTGAAGAAGCAGCACGGCCGTTGGATTAACATCCAACTATCACTGCTGCTAGAATCGTTTGTGGACTAAGTTCACAAAGCCAAAGTACACGTCAACCTAGTAGACCCACAAGTCAGCCTCCAAATCTGTCCCAAACAACATACAGCCCAAAATTTCTAGCCAGATTCAAATTAATTTTAAATCTAAATATACCTTAATTTAAATTCAATGAAATTTTACCCACACAAAAACAATGAAATTTAAAATATCAAAATCTGAAAGAAAACAATATTTTGGAACTAATTGCCTGTTTGCTGTATTTTTTCATTTTACAGCCCATTATTATTACCCATAGCCCATTTCTTATTACTTATAGCCCATTTTCTGGGCAAAATGCATCCCTCCTCGTCTTGAAAGATTTCCGGCCCAGCAGGGCGTAGAAAAGCAAGTAGGCCTACGTTGGTTATTCTGCAAAAAACAAAATAGCCGGCTAGCCATTTTCAGAAAGGAAAAAAACAAACTAGGCTGGTCATGTGCTAAACATATGAAATAAACGCCTGGGCTAGACGGGCCACGGGTCCCGCACAACCCAGTTGATACCCTTCTCCGTCCTGAAAAAACAAAATTACTGCGCGCGCTGCTGGGTCCCTACTGTCATCCTCACCATGTACAGTTATCTCCTTATTCCTCTCGGTTGTTGACCATGTTGACAACACCGGAGGGCGGTGCCGCGGCGAGCGAACCAAGGTGGAGGACGATGGTGAGGCCTCGGACGGGAACGAATAGGAGCCGGAGAAGATCACAGCCAGCCGTGGGAGGCGGGAGCAGGCGGTCCCGCCGGCGCTGGTTTGGCTTTGGCGGCTCGAGGAAGAAGAGACTGAAGAAATGCGACAGACGTTGAATGTCAATCCAATGGTCAAGGTTGGCACAATCGTTTGTTGACTAAGCGGACACCAAGTAGCATACTTTTTTATATATAGGAAGAAAACTGCAAGGAAAATGTGTTCGTCTGCCGTCCTCCTCACAGGGAACGTTCGCCACATAAGTGACTAGCACCCTTGGTTTTCAACCGAGAGGTCTTGGGTTCGAGTCCCAGGAACTCTCAATTTTGTCCTCCTTCCTTCCTCGCAAAAAAAAGGGAAAGAAAATCAAAGACTTGGGAAGGCGTATAGAACAAGCTAGTGTACCAGTAAAGAGACGTTGCCGAGTTTTAGAAAAAAGAAAGACGTGCTCCTGTAGCTGGTTCGAATCCAAACCTAGACTATGACTATATATGGTGCTATGCTACTCTGCAAGTAATGAAACTGACATATCCAACGTTCGCTTCTCATCTTCTCTACTTACTTTGCCTAGCATCAGAAGCTCTGGCCGCAACAACCATGTCTGCTGGCTGCTCGTCCACCTGCTCTTCAGCAGGCAACAACCAGATATGCGCCAAGTCGCCACCCGTACCATCGCCTATGGGTCTCATCGCACCCCCTCCGGCACGCGCACCGCAGCCGATTGCTCATCGCAACCCGCTGCCGTTGGTGTGGTGCCACTGCTGCAAATCATGCAGAGTCATCCATCGCATCTCAACCACAATCCGCAACCCTAGCCGAGTCTTCTACTAATGCCCGAATCATGGGGTAATAATATGTTTAAGTGTTGTTCTGCTATTTTCAGTTGCTGATTTTTTAATAGTTTGGTTGATGATCTTCCAATTTGATTCGTGCAGAAAAGGGAAGATTCGTGTGATTTGTATTTCTGGGAAGTTGCTGATGTGGGGGAATGCAACTACGCTGATTATTTGGTTAGCCGAGGAATCCCAATACCAGCAGGTTGGGGTGTTGGACAAGTAACTGAAGGAACGACAGAAGAGGAAGATGCAGAGCAAAAGGTTAAAGATGCAGTTCCTATGATCATGGCCAAGCAACAACTGCTGAACGGCCTTGACAACAATGAGGAGATGAAAGAGCTTGTGAAGATAATGGGAAAAATCGATGTGCCCTGTAGGATGATTGTCTCTTTATTTGTAGTGTATGTAGCACTCGTGATGTATTCAGTGGCTACGGCATGAGCACTTTGCTGAAACTAGTAATGAATGAAACCTGTGTAGCAGGCTGGGCATAGTGTTGTGAACATCTAATGATTTCTATTAACGGAAATCAGGGGGTATCCCCTTTTGCTCATATAAATAAATAAATAGCAGAGGCTCTATCGCGTCAGCTTTGTTCTCATTCGAAGACGTCGAGCAAATTGCAGTCCAACAACAAACTATGTCATCAAATTCAAGTTTCACAACCAAATATGAGTACAACTAAACAATAATGTCATGATGTTTTAGTTCTCATACAATCACCAAACACAAATCAGCATACATAACAAGTGATGTTCTCACAGCAAAATACTAAACAACATGTTCATCAGGTTTCAGTTGTCATAGCAAACACAATTTCACATAGTAGATAAAAAAACGTCTTCTGGCAGGCAAATATAACAAAAGCAATGTAATCATCATCCGCAGCAGCAGCGTCAACATCTTCGCCATGTGTATCAGTCTGAATCGTAATTCCCCACGGTGTCATCTTCTTCTTCGTCGTCCTCAACGTCCTCGAACATTGGCTTCTTCTTAATCAACTCTTGTATGTCCACAGCACGACAGGCAATCTTTTCGCTGGCGTCATTGACGTGATGGTTCTCAAAGATATTAGGAACATCTATGTTATCTTGTACATCAGGAGCAGTGTAAGCATCATCTTGTTGTGCAACTTCATTAAACGAAGTCCTCTGCTCAAACCTTTGCAATACTCTCCAGTCATCGCTACGTGCAAATGTGTCTTCCAAGAAAAATATCTGTGTTGCTTGATTTGCCAAAATAAAAGGCTCGTTGGTCTGGTACGCCGCCTTGACATTGATGGATTTGAAATAATCATCAGCTCTGGGTTTTGTGATCCTGGAAAACAGGTTATACCAATGACAGCACAACAGAACCACACACCGATGATCCTCAAAACTGGAGATATACTGCAACTGAACAATGTCTGTTATGTTAGCATACATTTCAGTTATCTCTTTGTCATACATATCCGTGCTCATGATGGCACTATTTTGTGTCTTCATGCCTTCGTCTCGTGCAAGGCTGTTGTAGCGCACATCTCCAACAACACAAGATTCATAATGTCTTACCCAAGTATCAGGACCCATTGCTAGTGAGTAAAGGGCATCATCAACTGTCTGCCCATCCTCCCGCATCTTCTTAACCTATGGTTAGAAAATAAACAAGCTGATCATCTTATGTACTCAATATATGGTTCTTTAACCATTTCGGAAATCCTGCCATAACCAGTTTGTCAATGTTTCTTGGATTTTGCGGCAGTAACTCCTCTTTGTAGATGTTGCACAACATACATAGTGATCGCGTCAAACATCTAAATATATAAGAATGTGCTGCAAGTTTAGTAGATTACGATGTATAAGCTGCAGTTGTGCACTTATTTGATATAAGGTAGTATCTCAGGACAGTTATTCAACTCATACCAAACCATTTTGTCCAAATCTTTAGGTTTGTCCTCTTGTCGACTCTTCCCTGTAACTCGAACAGAAAAATCAAAAACATTGAGCCCGGGATTGTCTTCACCCACCTCTTTGCTAAGCTGATCAGCTGTTTCAATGCATTTTGAGCAGAATGTCAACGCTTCTGTAGCAATGTAGGCCTCTGCAATGGAACCCTCGGGTCTAGCTCTATTCCTAACATAGCTCTTGAAATTGCCTAGCCGCCTTTCAATAGGGTACATCCAGCCATACTGTACTGGACCTCTAAGTAGTGCCTCATCAGGTAGATGAACAGCCAAATGCACCATCACATCAAAGAAGGCTGGAGGATATATCTTCTCAAGGTCGCATAGGATAGTTGGTATCTTGTCTCTAAGACGCTCCAAAGCATCTATCCTGATATTTCTACTGCAGAGTTCCCTGAAGAATTGTCCCAATTCTGCAACTGCTCTGTATAAGTCAGGGCAGCCCAATCCTCTAAGGATAACAGGTAAAACCCCTTGAAGTAGGACGTGTCAGTCATGAGTTTTCAACCCTTGTACCTTGTTTCCATCTGCACTAACTCTCCTTTCAGGGTTGGAAGCAAATCCATGTGGGAATCTCACACGTGACAGGACCTTGCAGAATTCTTTTCTTTTTACCTTGTCCAAGACGTACATAGCTGGTGCCATATCCCGTGGTTTACCTTCATCTTGCACCTGCAAATCCTTTCTGATACCTAGGTGTGTCAAATCAATCCTAGATTTTAATGTATCTTTCGTCTTGCCTTCAATGTTAAGAAGTGTGCCGACAATGCTGTCACATATATTTTTCTCGATGTGCATCACATCAAGATTATGCCGCAGATCCAAATCTTTCCAATACTCCAAGTCCCACAAAGTGGACCTGCGGGTAAACAATAATCTCTCTTCTACCCTGCCATGCTTCCTTTTCCCGCTACCATTACCAGGATGGTTTCCTGGTGTAATATGCCTGACCTTCTCTAATTCCACTTGCAACTCATCGGCAGTGAGCCTCTTTGGCGCATCACGGTTTTCATGCTTTGCATTGAACACATGTCTTCAGTATTTTCTAGGATGTGGCTTGTCCTTGGCAAGGAAACGACAGTGTCCAATGTAATAGATCTTGCTAAGTATTGCGTATGACAGCAGATTCCTGTCACAGCGAACACATGCATTGTAACCATGTGTCGTTCGCCCTGACATAGTGCCCAAAGCCGGATAATCATGGATGCACCAAATTACAACAACACGTAGAAAGAAATCAGCTGGTGGGCTGCTATATAGGTCTCGAGTGAGAACACCCTTCCATAGCGGTTGAAGTTCCTCCACAAGAGGCTCCATGAACAAATCAAAATCCTTTCCAGGACTTTTTGGACCTGGGATGAGCAAGGCCATCATGTAGTTTGATTCTTTGGTGCAGACATTTGGAGGCATGTTGTAAGGGATAACAAGCACTGGCCACATGCTATATGTGGCGCTCTGGTGGCCAAATGGGTCAAATCCATCTGAAGCTAGGCCAAGTCTAATGTTTCTTGGGTCAGCAGCAAACTCTTTGTGTTTATCATTGAAGCTTTTCCACTCACGACCATGAGATGGATGGCTCATTACATTCTAATCTCTATACTCCTGGTTCCTAGAATGCCACAGTACATCCTCTCTTGTTTTAGCATCATGAAACAACCTCTGCAATCTTGGTGTAATTGGAAAATGTCTCAGAACATTATGAGGAATCCTCTTCACAACATCGCCATCTTTCCATCTTGGTGATTTGCATTTCGGGCATTCACTTAAGTTGGCATAATCCTTCCGGAACAAAACACAATTATTCTTACAAACATGGATCATATCATATCCAATTCCAACTGCACGAAGGAAATTCTTCATTTTACTGTAGGTGTGTGGCAGCTCAGACACATCTGGGAAAGATTTGCGGAAAGCAGCCAACATCGCATCGAATGATTTTTTGGTCATCTGCTCAGATGTCTTCACCTGAAGAAAGGTGACCATAGCTGAGAATACTGACAGCTTATTTCCTGGGGTGACAGCAACGTTGCATTGTTCCAACATGCTGGCCCACTGTTTTCTTCTGCAGGTGGAAGTTCACGGAATGCACGAGCATTTCGTAGCATTGTTTCAATGTCGGTCAAACTCACTGGCTTCGCCACCACCACCTCCTCCACCTCTTCCACCTCAACATCAGGCAGATCAAGATGGTGATCTGCTGCTTCCACGTAGTCAATAACATTGACGTTCACAGCTTCACCATGATGAACCCACCTAGTATATGTGACCGACATCCCATACAAGTGTAGATGATTTTGCACAGTTGACTGGGGGTCTTGTAACTGAATTCATACAACTGCTACACAGGCAGAGCACATCTGATTTCGGACCACCGTACTCAGCTCTGATAAAGTTCATGAAGTTTTCAACCCCCTCGACATATGCAGCGGAGAATATTTGAGCAGAAGTTATCCAAGTCTTGTCCATCTGTTAGACATACAAATTAGTTCTTCTACTAGATATTATAGGAAAAACATATATGCTTTTTTATGAAGTCCAGAAAAAAAATACCTAGGTCGATGTCTAAAGCTATGGCAAGATATTTGGACGAGCAGATCTAAGTAACGAAATATATGTAAAGCTAATTCAGCAAACAGATTTGAGTGCTAAATTATGGCAGGCTGTTTCAGCAGTCAATGAGGCCAAGCACACAGCCATCGAACTATCGAAGGCCATCGCAGCAACAAAGATCGAGTATAAAATGGTGTAGAGGTATTTCACCTAACAGATTGGCTACTAGACCATGGCAATCTATGTCACAATAAATATATGGCAGGATATTTTAGCAACTAATCGGCCTTGGCATGCCATCTCAGCTAAGCAGATTGAGTGAAGAACAGGGCAAGGAAGCTTCTTAAGCAGAGCATATTGACAGTAAACTACTTCGGCAAACAGTGAGATTAACAGCGTCTATCAGCTAACATTCAACGCTACACCAACATGAACGGGGCCTCAGTCTAGAATGCGCGTACCGTGGGAGAAGCTGACCGCCGTGCGTCTCCACACGAACATCGCCAGCGGTGGCGGCGCTGACCGCCGTGCGCCTCCACAAGAACGTAGCCAGAGGTGGCGGCGCGGCTAGAGGATGGCAGTCTTCGAGAGCATACTGTGGGAGCGAGAGGATCGCCGTGCGTCCCCTCGACGAA
>LR880970.1:561041581-561094858 GCA_904067115.1 Aegilops sharonensis
AATCTCATAGTTTCAGGAACATGTATAAGTCATGAAGAAAGCAATAGCAATATACTAAACGATCAAGTGCTAGGCTAACGGAATGGGTCATGTCAATCACATCATTCTCCTAATGATGTGATCTCATTAATCAAATGACAACACATGTCTATGGTCAGGAAACATAACCATCTTTGATTAATGAGCTAGTCAAGTAGAGGCATACTAGTGACTGTATGTTTGTCTATGTATTCACACATGTATCATGTTTCCGGTTAATACAATTCTAGCATGAATAATAAACATTTATCATGATAAGAGGAAATAAATAATAACTTTATTATTGCCTCTAGGGCATATTTCCTTCAGTATAATCACCACACCAGCTCCTGTGTGTTAAAATAGACGGCTCAGCATACCAATACAAGGCCACATTGTCCGTTGTGCCCGCGGTCATGACTTCGAACCACCGTCCAAATATTTTGTTGTTGTTTGTTTTCATTCTTACTAGCAAGATGCCCGTGCGTTGCACGTAACATCAAGATGCATTTGTATGACTTGTTTATCTTGTGAGAGAAAAGGACGAACGAGGGAAGGCCTTATTTGCAAATGTGGAGAGGTGTGTGGGTACATTTTTGCAAAATTGCCATAGTTTCTTTCCTATCCGTCAGATATAAATTGGACGGCCTATATTGCAGGATGGCAGGCACACCATCATCACCAACTCTGTTTTTTATAAGAGTGCATTTTATGTATTTTATAAGAGTGTAGATGTAGAGTAGATACAAGTTGACAGGTGGGCACGATGGTAGTGAGATAATGTGATGCAACACTAGAGGTGCCACGTGGAGTGTTTAACTGGTCAACTAGTCATGTCATGAGCAAATACAGAGTTGTACGGTGAGTCCGTGACTGTATAATGACCACTAAACGTAAATGGTGACAGTAATGAGTGGAATCTGAAGTCCAGTGTACGTATCATGCTTTCGCTTCAAATACAATGATCGTCATTGCATATATCGCGAGAGAAAGATGAAACATGCGTGAATTTTCTAGGGGCTTACTTTTAGAGGACCTGAAGATAGTTTTGTGTGCATACGTGAAAGGGGCGTACAGGGGGGTATGCGATGGAGAGAGAGATGCTCTTCGTTTCTCTTTATTATGACTAACTTTGTATATAGTATAAAATATACAAATTCACAGTGCGGAATAAATATCATTGTGGGCACCATGCAATGCAAATTAGCGTTCGTACTCCTCCATATAACTTTGTAATGTTGTATATATGTAGAAACTCTAAAATAATTTTTTGGCCACACTTTATTCAAAAGGAATGTTGTATGCGAAATAAACGTGAAGAGAGGGCTTTTTAGATCAATGGGGTACGTGATGTAACATGTGTGAATGTGTAGTTCATGCATTTGGCGGGGCCTAGAGAGGTATGTGTGTGTATTACGTATTCGAGAGAGGCATGGATAAAGGGGCGACAGGGGGGGGGGGCTTGGGAGAGATAGCACTAGAAATGAGAGTGGTCTAGAGAGAGAGAGACGAATATGACGTCACGACAAGAGATTCCATTCCCTTGAGTGTGTATATGCAAGGGGGGAGGGAATAGAGGCACCAGGAGAAATTTTCTGTGTGTGTGGTGTTTGTGTTGGTATGTGTGGGTGTGAGAAGATAATGAGACGTGGGGGCAGAGGGTGTGTCACCGTGTGAGGTCCGGTGGGTTGAGGTGAGGCCCTTCGTTCGGTTCTGTCCTGCGCCACATTGTTCGGCCCGTGACGCATTTAGGAAGACCCATGGATGACTAGTCGTACAATACAAAGATAGCAGAATTGTGAAGGACTCTGTGTCCACTGACAAAGCCGGCTAGGATTTGTAACCCTAGGTTCTCGGACTAAGGTAACCCCTTTATCTCTGATATTACTATTCATCCAACCTAACTTTAAGGGGCATCCTACAGAATGCTCTGCTAGAATCATACTCGTCGATTAGGAAGAGAGGTGTGAGACAATGCGTGAGAGACAGGTGTAAAGATAATGTGCGTACATGAGACACGTAGGCTGGTCCATGTATATAGAAAGAGTCGATGAGGATTGTGCGTGTGTATGTTTGCGAGAGGACGAGTGCTTGTGATAAAGGTTAGTGAAAACAGTTGTAAATGGTTACGAGAGGGAGGGGGGGTTATATCTAGAGCATGTGTGTGAGAAATACACCTCGGGAGAGAGTGTGTGAGCATGTGTGAGAGACCACTGATGGAGAGTGAAACTACACGTAAAAGACTGCTCTACACATTGATTAAAGATATAAATTGTATCCAAATATTAGGATGGGATCATGATATTTGCAATTCGCGTAAGGAGCGGTCATTGATCCATCAGACATCAAGATTCTATAGAATTTGAGCATGTCTATGTTATTATTCGACACAATTGATCCGCATAGTTAGTATTTTGAACTCCAGACAATGCATCGCTTTAGCAATCGAATATAAACGTGAGTATAGTTCATGTTGTGTGTGTAAAGCACATTATACATACGAAAGTTACACAATGGACAGTATAAATAGCTACCTATGAACTAGCATACATTTGGATTCAACTTAAGGTGGTTTAAAAAATCGAATTCAACATGAAGTCCATTCAATTATTTGAATTTGATATCATGGCATTTGTAAACCATACCTAAATTATGGGGGCACCAATCTTTGCTCTGATCTTGTACATAATAGCATATGTAGTCGTGTACAAAATAGATTCAAATTTAGCTCCTCCATTCCAAAATAATCGTAGTTATAGGATTTTCAAGTGTCAAAATTTCAAAAAGAAGCGGATAATTTAATGAGGTTTTCAAACATACAAGGTCAAGTATAACGTTGTCTATTTAGGTCATTCCTCATAGTTCGAGAGTACTCTAAACATGAATGCTTGTGTTTCAAAATTTCGAACGAAGCGCCAAAAGAGCCTCTACTCACCCGAAACCGCGTGAGACCAATGTTTGGTAGTACAAGGAAATTACTTTTCTAATAACTCCAATCCGTGAAACCTACCGGCCCGACGTCCAAAGGTCTAAACTGGGGTAGGTTTGTAGCTTCATCTAGACGCCACGCAACCGCCTCCAAAAAACATTCATACACAATGGCCGCCTAAGCACACATGCGCGCGGCCGAAATCGCTCCCGCCCACTATTTGGGACACCTGGGATTACCATCCTACCCCCGACCCGCAGTAGGTCCGAAATTTAAGAGGGGGGCAAAGTTTGTACTTTCCCCAAATTTCAAACAAGCGCGTCCCATCTTCTGTTCAAAAAAGCGAAAACAAGCGCGTCCTAGACCGAGACATGGTTCCCCCCACCCGTCTGATTCCCCATTCGTACTCCGTGGGCACCAAAACTACCTCTCCACCAGCCGCGAAACCCCGGCGTCCTCCGTCTGCCACCCCATCCCACCCATCAACCGCCGCCCTCCTCCATCACGCCGGAGCCGATACCCTGACGTTGTCGTCCACCACAACCTCAACCGCAATGCCCTCGACAGCTAGTAGTTGAAGTCGAGGCCGAGCCGTCCATACCCGAGCCAGTTCAATCATGCCGTCATGCGCCTCACCGCTGCCGCTCCATCTTCGCCACCCTCCACCACACCGGAGCTGTTCCTCCTACGCCGTCCTTCGCCGCCTCGGATCTTCTTCCCCTCCGCCGACATACGGCCACGGCAACACAGTCAACAATTTGGCCATGGGTTCGTCCAAGCCTGCACCCTCTAGAACATCAGTTTCCCTGGTAAAAAGAAGAAGATCGGCGCGACATGTGGAGGTGACCACACCGGCAACCGAAAAAGGTACTCCTCTTCCCTTATTCGTGCAAATCTTACGTCTCTGCTTGCATGGTATTCATCCCACAGAAGACAGTAGTTGACCGCTTCTTCTTGATACTAGATGTTCCTAGTAACTCGCGATGCATAAAGGTTTCTCCTCATATACTATTTCACCTTAGCTAGAGGTCCGTCGCCCCCCTGAATTTCAGTTTCTGGCCAGTTGATTCCCAATTAACGGAAGCATTCCCCGGTGTAACAGGCGCTAGTACGCCTATTACACCGGGGAAGGAGCGCCTTGGTGTTTATCTTAGGGGCGTGTGCGGCCTAGAGCTACTGGCGCCCGATCTGGATGTCGGCCGGGATTAAAGGCATGGCCTGGGGGTGCTGCCAAGCACGGCGGTGGTGTGAGGTTGATGGGAGGGCGGGGCGGCGGAGGCAGGGGTCTGGGTCGGTGGTCGCTGGCGGTTCAAGAAAGATCGTCAACAGTGACTCGCGGGAGGTAGATGAAGGCCATCTGCCCGTTCCTTATAGATCGGATGGTTCATTAAAAAATCGACTGACCTATTTATTTTCAGTCGACTGTTATCTTAGATATGACCACATGTGGTGGTGTGCTGGAGGAGTACCTGCATTTCTTGTGCTCATATATTACAAAATCATACGGAGTAGAATCTAATTTTGTTTGCCATGCAATGTTGTAGAGCTATCATATGTCTCCTGTCATTTATTTTTTAGCCACCTGCTATCTTCTACTTTTGCAGTGCACTAGTTCTGCACACACTTCACCCATACTCTCACTATTGTGTTTTTATGTAAGGGTATTTCAGACTCTCCTGCCGAAAGAGAAGCAGCAAAGAAAAGAGAGAAGTCGCTCCAGCTTCGTATGCTGGTAGGCAAGACACGTTACAGCGCTATAAAGGGTGTAGTGTCAGCAGATGGAGACGGTAAACGTAGCTCTAGAGTTGATGACCTCGCTCGCAATGAACCACCATCCCAGGTGCTTGCTTTAACTTCGCGGTGTCATATGTGGTTGCATGTTCCATATGGTGTCTAGCTTGTATTCGAAAGGCCGAAGTCGGTAAGATAAGGAAAGATATTTTTTTTACATGAACCACCATCCCGTGAGCACCAGAAGACAAATAGCTAGTCAGGGCACTGGCCGAGCCAGTGACAAGCCCAGCAAAGATAGGCATCACCTGGAAGCCAACTAAAAAGCTGCGATGGTGGCGAAGCAGCCCGCCTCCCACCAGGCTCTCAGGTCCTAGATGATCATGCTCACCACTCCAGCCGGATGTCTAGCTTGTATTGCTTCCAATTTGGTTAAATTGCATCTGCTTAGCTTACACATTATACCTTTGAATATGACATGCATTTCTGTTTTTGGTACATACTAGTACATCTGTGTATTAACCATGTTCTTACATCAAACTAATGTTCTTGTGTATCCCTGATCAATCACTTATGACGAGGCAGGCAGGCAAGGGGACTACTCCTCATTTAAAGAATGCAGCGTGAGCCTCCCGACATGATTCTCAAGAAACAGAAATGCTAGAAGATAGTGAACGTAGCTCTGTAGTTGATTACAACATTTCCCCTACACTAGCATCGCAGGTGCTTGATCTAACTTGGCAGCGTGATATGTGGTTGCATGTTGCATATGGTGTCTAGATTGTAATTCTTCCAATCTGGTTAAACTGCATGTGCTAGTCTGCTTAGATTATACATTATACATGTTAATGTGACATGCCTTCCTGTATTTAGTACATAGTACATCTGTCTATTAAGCATGTCCTTACATAAAACTATTTTTTTTTGTATCCCGCATCAATCAATATGATGAGACACCTTTAGTATATGCAGTGCGATATTAGTTGCATCTTTCATATGATTTATAGCATGCGCTGCTTCTAATTTGTTGAAATTCCATTTATGATGGGACACTTTTAACTTGGCAGAGTCATATTGGTTGCATCTTTCATGTGGTATCTAGCTTGCATTGCTTCTTATTTGCTGGAATGGTTTCTGCTTAGTTTACACAAATAGTTGTGAACATGCCATGCCGTCCTTTTTTTCATACATATTTCATCCTGGTATCATGTGTTTGCCTTACATCAAAGTAGTGATTGTCAGTATCATGCATGAATGAGTTCTGAAGAGAGAATGTTATTGCTTTTTCTTGTCGGTTTTACTTGACAATTCAAAATCAATAAAGCGGAAGGAAGTTAGCAAGGCAGCGGATAAAGGTGCTCCTTCCGAACGGAGGGCCTCTACAGTTTCTACTCCTCCACACCCCCAAGATGATTTCCAAGACAACACATGCATAGACACTCAACAAAGCTGTGTTTATGATGAGCACGTCTCCCCTAGTGCAGCATCACCGGTGCTCCCTCTAACTTGGCACTGTTATATGTGGTTGCATGTTATGTGTGATGTCTAGCTTGTATTGCTTCTAATTTTGTTGAATTCCATCTGCTTACTTTACACTTTATACTTGAATAAGACACGTGTTCCTGTTTCTAGAACATACAATATCTGTCTATCACACCATGTTCTTACATCAAATTACTACTGTTGTGTAACCTGCAACAATCACTTATCATAAGACATGTTTGAGTTTGGAGTGTGATATAGGTTACATCTCACATTCTTTTCTAGCTTGTACTACTAATTTGATGAAATGACACTTATGACGAGACAATTTTAACTTGGTAGAGTGATATTCGTTGCATCTTTCATATGGTGTCTAGCTTTCATTGCTTCTAATTTGTTGAAATGCCTTCTCCTTAGTTTACACATCATAAGCTGTTAATATGCAATGCTGTGAATATGCAATGGCACTAATAACGAGAGACCTCTAACATGGTAGTGTGATGTTGTTTGCATCTTGCATATGATTTATTTCTTGTACTGCTTCACATTTGTTTAAACGCCATTTATGATGAGACACTGTTAACTTGGCAGAGCGATATTTGTAGCATCTTTCATATGGTGTCTACCTTCCATTGCATTGCTTCTAATTTGGTGAAATGTCTTCTTCTTAGTTTACACGTCATAGTTCTGGTTATCTCTTCCGTCCTGTTTTCCATACATATTACATCCTCCTATCATGTGGTTGTCTAACATCAAAGTTCAGTTCGTCTGCATCACGCATCAATTTGTTCTAAAGAACTAAGTTGTTATTCGTTTTTCTTGTCGGCTTGACTTAACATGGCACAGAGAAAGAGGAAGAAAAATAGAATGGTAGGGAATGAGAAGCGGATGAATCCTGGATTCTGCTGTTATTAATGGTGCAATAGAAGGTCAAAGTCTAGCGGAAAATTCTACAAACACGGCATCCCATGCTACACGAGTTGCAAAAAAAAGCCAAACAGAAACAAATAGCTGCCACCAAACAAGCAGAGACAGCCCTAGTTCTTGCAACACCTACCACAGTACTACCAGCTGCACGACTTACTCGTGCGTCAACTGAGCTAGCAGCACGTTCCCAAGCTCCCTTGCCACCTGAAACTATTTCCCAAGCACTCTTGACACAAGACGAGTTGGCAATATCAGATGAACCTTGTGAGCTTGAACAACAAGAAGGTAGTTGCTGGAGGCAAGTTACAGTTGCATGCTTCTTTATATGTAGTCTCATAGTTTGATGTACACTAACACTTCCTATGTTCGTTGTTGGACTAGCACCTAGGCACAAGAGGAAACAAACATCAGGGATAATGCTCGATAGATTAACTAAATTTAGAGGAGGAAGAATGGAGATCCGTTTTGAGGCAGGTTTAAAAAAGGCCACGTGATGCTACAGAGTCAGCCAAGTTAGTATCAGAGGCAGCGGTTGCCGTTAGGTGTCATGTACGTATCCTCCCAACATGGATTCAGTACATGAATGACAAAGACGAAACCCAGTTCAACACCTTCCTCGACCATTTATCTGTAAGTATGGTTATGTATGGAAACTAGTAATATTGTCTTGCTCTGTCCCATACTTTCTAGGTTGCTGATAATGAGACTCCGATAATTTTCAACATATGAGGTTCAAGTTGGCTAGCCAAGATGATGCAACCAGACAAGCTTGCACCCATGTTTTCAAGTCTGCTCTGTGACATTATCGGTATAACTTGAGGAAAACTCACTTTAAAGGCAAGGATAACAGTGAACTTTCCCAAACATCTCGAGTGGAAAATATATCGGATGAAGACTGGAGGGGCCTTGTTAAACACTGGTCTGATCCGAAGTATCAGGTACATTATATATATGTGATTAGATCACATGTTGAAGTCCTATTTACGCATGTGCCACACAAATCTATCTTCTTGTAGGTGAGCTGTTCAAAGAACAAGGCCAACCGTACGAAAGTGAAATTCCAACAGACGACAGGATCTTGTAGCTATATTTCACACTGCGAGGCTCTTGTAATTAGCTGTTGTTTCACTCTTTTCGTTGTACCATATTATCAGATCTATATTGACTTGTTTGAAATGCAGAGGAAATCCCGCAAGGACCAAAAAGTACCTGAACCAAATGCTGTGGAAATCTTCAAGGACTGTCACACCAGCAAGAAGAAGGGCATGACTACACCAGTCAAAGCCACTATTGTAAGTCCTTAATCCTCATGCCTTTTAACTACTACTTACTCTGACTTGTGCCTTGAACTGCATGATTTGCAGCCAATGTCTATTACTCTTTTCAATTTTATACACAATTGTCTTAGCGTATCATTGCACCTTACAAGGTTTAAAAGAGAGGAGTGATGTTCCTTTGATCTTGACCCGTAATCTAGTTCCGTGCTGGACTTGCCCACACAATGTTACAATTGCCTATTTGTCTGTTCTCAATTGTTTTGTGATATGAATGATGTCATACTATGCTTACCGTATTATAAACTTCGTCTCTTTATCCTTAGCCCTCAATACAATGTGAAGAAATAGACAATAAATTAGCGATGGTAACCTGGTTTTATTATGTACTTTGCAATAAAATACAACTAATATTTTACATGGGTTCACCAGAATAAGTTCTGTATATAGACCAAAGCTATTTTGTTTGGTTTTGCTGCCTCCTTAATATCTTCTGTTCTAGTACTACTAATGTAAAACCTCAACTTTTCAGCGAGCTATGGAAAAAATGGTGGAACCGCCACCTTCTGAAGGTGGCGAGGCAACTATAACCGCAATGCCAGCTCTTGCTGCAGTGGGTCAGTACCTGTCCACTAACGGTGCCAAAAGCACGTTCCTGCGTAATACTGGGTTGGTTGTTAAGGCAATATCGTCCAAACTGCCTCATGATCAAGATATGCAAGCTCAAAGCAATGTTGTATCTGCGCTCCAGACACAAGTCCATTCCCTAACAGAGACCCTTTGTGAAACAAGGAGAAACATTGCTCAATGTCGTCAAGATATGCATGGTTTTGAAACCAGACTATCAGACATTTGCTATGTTATTCAGGAGCCTAGGGGAAATGAAGGCGAGTGTTATGGTGCTCCATCGGACAATACAGCATGAAAACGTAATAGTCAGGTCAAATGCACTGAGCTTCTGAACTTCTGGTGGTGCATTTATCTGCTAGACTGTTAAGTTTTATGCCAACCTTCCTTTTGTTATATAGTTGTAATTTGTTTTGGTGCGATACAAAATTTATTCTTAACGTGCAGCCACCGGTTGAAGAAAACAGTAAGCCATTTTTGTATAGTGTAGGGTGTTCCCTATATTTGCACTGGTGGCGATCTTTGATGCCGAGTGGATGTAATCTGTGCAATCGCCTTAATAGCCTAGCGTTAGTTTCGGCCTTATTTATTTCCTAGTCTTCTTTTTCCCTGGTTTGCTAGTGGCCGCAACTACCATGGGCCATATACGGGCTGTAGGATCCATGGGTCTCCTACGGGCCGTCGATAAATGGGCCTGTAATCGGTGGGCCTCGGGCCGTCGATAAATGGGCCTGTAATCGGTGGGCCTCGGGCCATCGGATAAATGGCTCTACATGGGCCATAATCGGGCGTAATTGGTATCGGCCTAGCACGGTAACCGGCCGTTAACAGGCCGTAGGATGGCAAAGGCTTAATTCTGTCACAGGCATAACGGGTTGTTAATGGGCCAGAATATAGGACGGGCTGGAAACGGCGCAACGGGTTAACAGGCCAGAAAAGTGCCGACTCTTGCCATGGGCCGAATTTGGCCCATTAGGGGAACATGCGAGTAACGGGCCGACTCTTGCCATGGGACGAATTTGGCCCATTAGGGGAACAGGCCAGTAACAGGCCGACTCTTGCCATGGGCCGAATTTGGCCCATTAGGGGATCATGCCAGTAACGGGCCGGAAGTAATCGAGGGCCGAAAAGGAGCCCAAGAACGTATGGCCGTCAATAGGCCGAAAGCTAACACGGGCTGGAAACGGCCCATGTAAATCACGGGTCGTTAACGGGTACAAAGAAAATTACTCTTCATTATGGGCTAGAGTCACCATGGGCCTGTAAAGGGCCGAAAGATACGAAGGCCTCATATGGGCTGAAAGACATCGTGGGCCATACATGGGCCAAAAGTGAAATGGGCTGGTGTTATATTCGACGGCCCACATGACGTTGTTGGGCCGATTTCCTTTTGGGCCTAACGGGCCGTGAGTTAACGGGCCGTAAAATGGGCTATTTGCGAAGAGATCGTTAACAGGCTTTTCATGGGCCAGCCCGTTAACTTTTGACCAAGTCAAACGGGCCGGCTTTGTAAGCTAAATGGGCCGATGGTGGGTCATGGCACGTGTCGACATATCATAGGCGCCTATCTGACCCACTGGCGAGCTGACACGTGTTTCGTCCGGCTAATAAGAATTTTACACGTGGAAATTTCCCATTGGCCGGGGCTGTTAACGGGTTATCGGATCCAAAACCCGACCCGATAGCTTAACGGTGTTCCGTTATGGTGGATGCCACATGTCGGTCACCCTTGACGAAAGCACTTCTGTGACGCGCGATTTATCGTCATGGAAGTAGACACTTCCGTGATGATAATTTTGGTAATGTCATGGAACACTTCTACGACAGCACAGGTATGACTATCTTGATTCTGTCATAAAATCGTCATAGATGTACATGCATGACAAAAAATGCGACCTACTGTGACAAACACGTATCATCACGGAAGCATATTTTTTTTGTAGTGTTGGTCGGCCGCCTCTCCACTAGCTCCTTTATATACGGGGGCAGGGGCACACCCCAAGACACACAAGTTGATCATTGATCTTTAGCCGTGTGCGGTGCCCCCCTCCACCATAATCCACCTTGGTCATATCATAGCGGTGCTTAGGCGAAGCCCTGCATCGGTAGCTTCATCAACACCGTCATCACACCGTCGTGCTGACGGAACTCTCCCTCGAAGCTCTACTGGATCGTGAGTTTGTGGGAAGTCACCGAGCTGAACGTGTGCAGATCGCGGAGGTGCCGTACGTTCGGTACTAGGATCGATCGATCATGAAGACATGCAGCTACATCAACCGTGTTGTCATAATGCTTCTGCTTACGATCTACGAGGGTACGTGGACGACACTCTCACCTCTCGTTGCTATGCATCACCATGATCTTGCGTGTGCATAGGATTTTTTTTGAAATTACTATGTTCCCCAACATTTACACTTTATCCTTTGGCAAGCACTATGTGTTGGAAAGATCCTGATATATATATATATTCTGATCATGTGATCAAAATAATATTCTAATCACAACCAGAACTTCCTGAGTTACACGCCTGAACTTCCCTCTGTACGAACCCGACCTTCGGGCTATCTTCCCAACCGTGTCTCCCCGCGCGAATTTTTCTGGTTAGTCGTGTTCTATGTGATGTAAGTGTAATCTGCAAACTATTTCTAGCAACTAAATGCCCATTTTAAATATGAATCTCGCTCGTTGGCGGATTTGCTCTGGGGTCGTGATGAAACATGCCTCTGTTGCAATTTTACTGCCCGAGTTGTTTGACCTGAACTTCCCTCTGAACTAGGTTGAACTTCCGCCAACATTGCCCAAACGGGGCTTGCGATATACCGTTGGAAAGCTATGGACACCAGTATCATGACCCAACTTATTTTTTTTCAAAATGTAAGCAGTTTAAGAGCAGTTTTGAAAACCGTTTTTTCTTTACACAAAAAACCTAAATCGTATTTTCGATCGCATTTCTAAACCGTTTATCGGAATGAGGTAAATAATATGGTGTTCGAAAGCTGCTGCAAAACCGCTCCTTCCACATGTTGAAGTTATCTCTAATTCCCTATGGTTAAAGAGTAATTTGGAAAAACGTAAAATTTCACAAACCGAACAGCCGAGTTTGTATTTTCGATGCCATTTCTAAACGGTTAATCCAATTGAGGCAAGTAATACGGCGTTGGAAAGCTTATAAAAATGCGCTACTTTTTCATGTTGACGGTTTTTCCTAATTTTGAACGGTTTAAGTGTAATTTAAAAAACAGTACAAGTTCCACTGAGTTCGTATTTTCGATCAATTTTTTAGCCATACGTTCGAATGCAGCAAATGATATGGCGTTGGAAAGTTTGAGTAAATGCGAAACTTTTTGATATGTATTGTTTCTCCCAATTCCTTACGGTGTTATGTCAGTTTTTAAAATGGCTAAAAACGTATTTTTGCTGTAATTTCTACAAACTTTGTCGGATTGGGGCGAATAATATACCGTTGAAAAGCTACGGAAAATGCGAAACTTTTTCATGTTGATGGCTTTCTCAGATTCTTAGATGTTTTCAAGTAATTTCAAAAACAGCGAGATCATTCGTTCTGCCTCTATCGCAAAACTGATTCTTCGAAAATGCATTGCGTGAAGTACTTGAGCTTCTGTGGCAGTTCTGCTTGAACTTCTCTCTGTTTTTCACGTGTTTTTTGCTCGTAGCTCTTCATTCACTCATCAGAATACTCACCGGAATTGAGCAAGTGATATACCGGTGGAAAGCTGCTGTGAACACGCAACTTTCCCGTGTTGATCATTTCTTCATACCCACGGCGATTTTAAAAGTTTTTCATCTAAAATTCAATGAGTGTAGTAGTTGAACTTCCTGATGTTTTCAGTTGAACTTCTGTGACGTATTTTCGTTTATAATTTTCTCATCCATTTCATCAGTGTTACGCAAATGATATTCTTTTTGTACAAACCTCTCTCAATTTTTTTTTAACTCTATCCGACTGAGGACTTGAACTTACACAAATGATATTACTGCCATTTTGAAGTAAATTAGAAAATGACGTGATCATGATTTCTGCCTTCATCGCGAACGGAAATGCACTGCGCGAAGTAGTTGAACTTCTCGGGCATGTCTATTTGAACTTCACTCTATTTTTGACGTGATGTTTTTTGCACTGCATGAAGTAGTTGAACTTCTAGGGCATGTCTGTTCGAACTTCACTCTATTTCACTTTATTGTATTTTTCTTATATGAAATACTCACCATGTAGTACATGAACTTCTGGTTGTTATCACTTTGAACTTCTCTCTGGTTTGAGAAAATTATTTTAAAACACAAACACAACATATTTTTTATGTATTTTAGACATCTAAATACACGGTGAACCTCTCTCACAAGAATATTTTGAACTTTTTCTTGTCGAGCACTTGAACTTCTAGCAACATTTTTTTCGTTCATGAGTTGTTTTTAGAAGTGCAAAAAATGGTGTTGTATTTTTTATTTTTTGAACAGGTAAATCCTAGGTTTTAATAAACTTTGAACTTCTTTGTTATTTCAATATGAACTTCACATTTTTATATTTTTGAGTAAAGAATTGTATTCGATTTTTATACGGAAAAAACCGAACATGGAAATACAAGGTGAACCTCTCTCGCAAGAATTTTTGAACTTCCCCGGAAAGAGCACTTGAACTTCTTTCAACAAACCTTTTAAGATTTTATTTTTCTATACTTTTTATTCTCACCTGAAATGCATTACATGCAGTACTTGGAACTTCTCGTTGTTGTCACTGTGAATTTCTGTCGCATTTTCGTGTATACGTCGAATTACACGCAATTGAAGGTCAGACGTCATTTTTTGCCATTTTTAAAACATGTAATTGGAGGGCGGACGTCCCGCAATATAAATTATGTACCGTGCACGGAGGTGCACGTGAACTTCTTGAAACAAATCTGAGTTTTTCATATACTTCGAACTTCTCTGTTATTTTAATTGCAATTTCTTAGTCATATTCTTAGAAAGGAAAATGTTTTCAAATAAGCATCAAACATTTTTTTTGTAAACTAGCAAAGTGGCCCGCTCGATGCGCGGGCTAGAATTTCATAAAGTTAATAATAAGACCATATTATTTTATTTTTTCAAGGAAATATTGGTACCAAATGTGATGACATTTATAATGTAAGACTTCTGCTTATATAAATATTTTTCTTACGTATGTTTGATTTTTTAAATGTTATCCATTTATGATTTACCTTCTCATTATTTATATCGACTAACTATATTATTTATGATGATTGGTTTCGTGCAATTTATATTTGTATCATTATTATGGCAGTTTTATCATGTTGCATTGTACTATTTTTCTTTAAACACAAATTTAATAGACCATATTGTTTTCGTATAGGCATATGTATAATTGCTAATGCTATACCAGGTGGACATATTTTTTGTTTTAGTGTTTATTTACTTTAAGGGTTTTTGTAAATTAGCAATATGAAGTTAGTGTGCCTTTATATATGATATATATATCTATTAAAACGGTCATGTTAGGCATTTGTTTGCATTATCATTTTTTATTAAGTTAAGATACATGCACTAAGGATGACCAACGTTGGGTCGTATTTTCAAATAAGGAAAGGCTGGTATAACATTTTTGCACACTTTTAGAAGAAATATTTTGTGCACAATACTTCTGTTAAAAACTGTGTATGAACTACTATGTACTAAACCAAGGTAGCTTCATGGGTCCTTCTGCGGGGATCATCTTAAACTGAACATTCTTCAGAAGGTATCTCATAAATTGGAAACACGTGGAAGAAAACCACTTTGTTGAATTACTATCTAGTAAACTGCTTACAACCTCGAAAGCATAAATAATGAATCAAAATGCAATCTTTTATATGTTAACGTTGGCACCCTCTGTCATAATCTTACTTCATATGTGAAAGTCCATGTTGATATTTTTACGTGCATGCAGTATCCCTAATAGGGTTGATAGCAATAATAGTACTTCAAGTCATGGCGGGGGAATCAAGAATATTAGAGGCATCAAGTAATAGAATAAGCAAAAGTAGATTAAAGACATTTTCCCATCATGCACAGTAACATTGTTTATAATCACTTAAATGATAACATGGCAGAAAATTTGAAATGTATGTAGAATTGCAGAGATATATAAAAAAATACGTTCAAAATTTATATTAGATAGTAATGTTAATATGACATAAGAATTTTAACTCATTCATGTTTTAAATCATAGTTTTTGTTTGTTTTGGATAACCAAATGAATATCAAGTAGCATCCCAAATACGCCCTTTTATGGTCCACATCGATTTCGATCCTCATTACATGGACACAATCTCTGCTAACTTATACTGCATGACATTTTTTTTTGTAAATGATATCATTGCAGGAAAATGAAAATGTATATAGAGCAACATACATACTTAAGTGCTTGTTACTTTCATAGTTTATATCGGAGAGGGAATACAAAAGACTTTAACTCGATTATAGTTTTAGTCATAGTTTTTTTCCTAGTTCTAAAATTCAAATAAATATCAGGTAACATGTTAAATGTGCCACCTTTTGGTCCTCATCAACTTTGAACCTTACTACATGGATATTATCTCTACTACCTTATAGTAGTTGACAGACCATCACTGCAATGCAACCACATAAGCAATAAGGATGTTCGGAAGGCAGACCTCTTTTTGTGATAACAACATATGTACCACATTGTTCATAACCTAACAATCATCGCACCTCCAACATGAAGCTTATGATCTCCATTGTTCGGTGCTTCATCTGTGCTCTCAATTTTGAACTCTATGAAATTTCATAAGTGCTTGTTACCTGATGCATGCATGGAAATCTTTTGTAAGTACTACTCAAAACTTCTAAATTGCAAGGTCGGAAATATTAGTTGATATCATCTACCTAATAAATATATTTTCCTTGTAATAAGTTCTCATATGTACGGAACAACACAATGGATATACATCATTTTGATTTAGCAAAGGGTTCTAGACCCAAAGAAAAAGGATGTTCCTTAGTTTCTATATAAAATGATAGCGAGCACAACTGAAAGAGATATTGCAATTCGTAATTACTGAGGCTCGCCCACTTAGACCACACTTTCTGAAGCTACAAAGGAAATATCTTATTCTATTGCCTGTCAATTATATAGTTCGTGCGTTAAACAATATTCATTCGAGTAAATGACATACAAATTCTCAAAAAGTTTAATCATACTGATTGATTCCATCCAACTTACACACACACACACAGAGAGAGAGAGAGAGAGAGAGAGAGAGATCTTAACATGATTACATTAGCCATATTAGTGCTCTAATTATGTCATTTTTGAACACATAACACCACCGATAGTTTTGTAGATTATAAGATCAATTTGCCAAATAACAGTTTGATCATGAGTTGATAATTAGTACGTGAATGTTAATTGCTGGCAAATGGTGTGAGCGAACGATCCTCCGATCACACTTGTGGAGCGCCTTACAGGAGTCGTCTCTTTGTGCAAGGGCCACATTTTATTTGTGTCTCTTTTATCCTCTTTATTACTCCGGGTAATTGTTGTACTCACTAACCGTAGTCAATTCTTTTATATTGTCCATGCAGTTCATGGTTTATATATCAATTATATGATTTTTCCCTTTAAAGGTATCGTGTTTATTATTCAGAGATACCCACTTTTGTAGTAATATCCTCACTACTGTGATTCACGGATGATCAGCCCCAGAATTATATATATATAGTACACTGTAATGATTCCTTGAAAGATTACATCCATTGATGTACGTATTATATACATGTTGTTATAGAACCGGATGTTAGAAAGAAAAGAAACACGTACCTTGCTAGGCTGTAGGAGCATCGTCAATGTGTATCGGCAACCGCTGGGTGCGTCATCGTGCCATCGGTAGTGTCACATCAGCTCGCAGTTGGCGTCACATAGTAAGATCTCGGTGAGCTCTGGAGCAGCATGCTGTTTGGGATACTCGCTTGTCTGTTTTGCAGTGGTTGCCGCAGAATCATAAACCCTGCTCGAGTCAGGGTACAGACCAAATATTTTGTGGATGTATTTCGTGGTTCACTCTGAAAGATGAATTAAAGTGAATACAGCATGTTCTCCAAAATGTGAAGACAACTATCATGGTGTCCAGACACTGCACGACCAGAAAAACAAAACCAATATGAAACGAATAAGATTAACAAAATAAGAGTCGCAAATACTTTGGATCCAGGTTCGGTGTCCACCTTGTAATTACTGCATATTGACTATATTTTTAGCGTTTCACTATGAAAGAGACTGCTCGGCAACACCAGACACCACACAACATGGATGGACGATTTCAATTTTCTATATTGACTGGTTACATGTTACGGAACCTCCATTCTATACTAAATCAAGACCTCGTATAAAGATGACCACAAAGCAACTGTAATTAAGGAGGAATAGAGAAAGGACTATGGTAATAATGAACGACATAAGTCTAAAAGTATATTTACAGTTCGAAGAAAAGATATGTGTTAGTTACGTTGATACGTGCTAGTGCCTAGCCAATTTGATCTGGGTCGTGTACACGGCTACATGCAACAATTCATCTTGCACGACGTTGTGTCTCATAGTATATAGACAGAACAGTCGGCATGTGATGCTTACCTGACATTGCCGGCAATTTTGAAGGATTGAAGTTAACAACATAATTCATCTATCTTTTTACTTAGACTCTACCGGCGTGCTGCTGTTGGTCTTTTTGCATAATGTAGTCTGCTGCTGTCCTTGAGTTAATACATCATACATCTACCGATATGTTGGTTTCCTGTTGTAGAGTAGATGTACATGAGTAGACGATGCATGCACTCTAGCTAGCTATATGAGGGGACGGGTAGATTTCAAGAAAAGCCAACTTGCAAGCTACATCAAGGTAACATGAGTTTGCAGCGGGAGTGCCAAATCGACTGATTATACCTGGCTCCTGCCGACGGCCGGCCGTCACATACATCTTGCAGTGCACCTTGCCGTGGCTCTTGGTATGCCGATCGATGTACTTTGTGTATGCACCGATGGAAACCTCCGGCCACCAGGCCGGCCGACGTACATCTTACAGCACCGGCCATGACTCTTCGTATGCCGATCCTTGCCGACCCCTGTGTTTGGTATATGCTTTGGGGGACCTCCGACAACCACGAGGAAACCACCGGTGGCTAGGCTAAAGTTACTTTTGAGGGCTAACCTAGGTTTAGAACGGGAGAGATTAGTCTTTACCTATAATAATATAATAATAATAATAATTAATAATAATCTTTATCTTTACTCAATAATAAAGCAAATAGAGTTTTTGGTGGTACGTCGTCGTACATTCTGCAGAAAAGTGCCTGTAGTTTTTGGTAATTGAACCCGCAGTCCCTGTTTAAGTGAATCTGACAGATAACGCTTCATTTTTGCAGAAAACCCCCTGCATTTATTAGTTTTCCACCCGCGATCCTTCCCCAGTTTCCCCTCTGCCCCGACTAAAAAAAATCCCCTCTGCGCCGGCCGGGACGGCCCGATTCAGCGCCTCCCGCCGGAGACCGCCCGCCGCCGACGAGGGGCACGCCGGTGATCTCCCCCAGCCCGCCTGCCCCTCTTTCATCTCCGTTCTACTCCTTCTCTCTCGCCCCCCTCGAGCTCGCCTCGATCCATGGCCTCTCCTTAAACCTAGCTCCGGTCACGGCCACGACCGGCTTCGCAGCTCCCGGCCGCCATCGCCTGCGCCTCCCCCCGCGTCTCCCTCACTGCAGCACCGTGGCTGTACGTCTCCAGCGCCATCAGCTACAGCCCCGCTCTAATCCACCTGCAAGCCATGGACAGCGGCCATGGAGGACGCACCTCTGGCTGCTCACTCGTCGCTGGCCTACCAGTACCTCCACCAACATCTCATCCATCTAGATCAGGGGCGCTTTAATTTCAGCAGATTTTCTTCTTCTTTGCAACATGGTAATTTGCTGGGATAGAGTCTTGATTTTAATTACTGCAGAATGGCAATCTGCTTTATGTTGGCTTTATCATCTCAGGATAATCCAGATGTTTCCTATGCCTTGAAGAGTTGTTGATGGATGATATACATAGTCTACCAAGTGGTAGCTCCAATGTTGCAATTGAGGTGATGTTTCCTATGCCTTGAAGAGTTGTTGATGGATGATATACATAGTCTACCAAGTGGTAGCTCCAATGTTGCAATTGAGGTCAGCAATGGGTGCTTCTCCTGGGGTGGCTCACCTGAGATACCAATGCTGAAGGATCTGAATTTTCAAGCTCAGCAAGGCATGCGTGTTGCACTCTGTGGGATGGTTGGCTCTGGAAAATCAAGTTTGCTCACTTGAATCCTTGGTATGGTGCCAAAGCTATTAATAGAGGCCAAGACTTGCGGAGCAATGGCATATGTCAGCCACACGGCATGGATACAGAGCGGCAAAATTCAGGACAACATACTGCTCTGCAAGGAGATGGAGAGTGCGAAGTATGGCAGGGTCCTTGAGTGGTATTCGCTAAAGAAATACTTGGAGATCAAAATCATTGGAGGGTGAGGCTGCACTCTTAGTGGCAGGCAGAAACAAAGGATTCAGATAGCTCGAGTATTGTGATGTATGCTGACAACTATTTTGTTCCATGATCCGTTCAACACAGTTGATGCTCATACAGGACCCCAATTTTCCAAGGTAAAAATACAACCTCTTTTTGTTACTGAACCTTTTTCCTACAATATCCGTATTTGTTCCGCTTGAAAAAGCTAGGACTGATCTTTTGATAATGTCATGTAGAATCTTTGCTGAACTCCCTTGGTGTTAGTTGTTCTTGAACCGAAGAAACGTGCGGTCTGCAATTGACATCATTCAGTTCCTTGATGAAAACAAAGTTGCATGTCCTTTTAGTCTAAACGTAATATTATGCCTTGGAGCATATGACGGGGGATAAATCGCAGTTATGAACTGCATTGCACGTGCATGAAGGCGAATGATTTTTCTGGATGCCATTGCCATCTGGTACGTTGTGTTTATCAGTGAGTAATTGGTACAAAGTTCAGATTATCAGTTTATGTTTGTCTTGGCAGATCGATGGTTTCGCCGCGGTCGTCGCGAGAAATATCATCAATGGTAGGGGAAAAGCAGGTAGGCTGAGGCGGGCACCCGCACCAAGCGGCCGACCCAGGAAGGCAGCCCTGCAGCTCCGCCGCGTGCCACTCCCCATCTCTATGTTCGTTTCAGACCCACCGCAAGGTAGAGGCAGAAGAGGAGGCCGGGAAGAGAAGCTGCAAGGTAGGAGGCTTTTGATCTGAAGGCAAGTTGGACGATCTGCTCACAAAGACACACCTCTATTTTGAATTTCTACTTGAAAAGATTGATCAGGTCACAAATGTACCTTGGCTATGTCTCTCACTGTGTGTTGAACTATGTTTTGCTTATTTTCATCTTGGTTGCTGACATTGGTGGTGTTATCTGTCAGAGAAAGTTGTTGAAGTGGAAGAAGCTGAACCTGTAGAAGAGCTGAAAAAAGGACGTGGTAGAAAGAAGGAAGCGAAGCCTAAACAGTATAATGATGTGAGTTCAGATTTCCTATGTTTTCTTCCCTTCTTCATCAATATGATATCATAGCTGTCTTCTAGATTATGCGAATGTCTTTGGTTGTCATATACTGTGGATGCATTGTAGTTTGATGTGTCGTCTGTATTAACTGCTCAACAGACTTTCCTTGAATAATTATACAGAGACTGTTCTATCTCTTATTGTTTCATAAAATTCTAATTAACCGCTCAACCTGTGACAGTACTACCTCGCCAAGCCGCGCATCCAGGACGCGACGCTTGCTGGAAAGCTGGTCAAGTAGGCCCTCGACTGCGAGTTTTAGCTGATTGATCCTGCGCATTAGCCTAATTGTTACAATAAACAGACTTACAACAATGATGCTTTCTATATTGAATTCTTATATTCGACCTCATCATTGCTTAGTTTCCTTTCCTGATGTCAAGACACAAAGAATTTGAGATTCAATTTATCTTTTTTAGTTTTCACACTAGAGTGCTTCATTTATATGTATTACTGTAGACACATGGGAATCCTCAAGGTGTCAGGCTTGTTCTTATTATTGCTCATGCAACCCTAAACTTTAGTTAAATGTACTACTTTTCAGGTTTTAGTGTCTGGATCATCAGTACAAAATAGAGTCGATGGTATATGTCAATTCTGTATTGGTTCTAGGCAAGTAGGTTGACATGTTCATCTGTTATCATGAGTGTCGTGTTTACACTTGCAGTTCAGATATTAAGCTTAAGCTAAAGATCTGACTGTACTGTCTAGAGGTGGAATGGGTAAGCTCTCTTTATGGTCCTTTTTGCTGAATATCTTGCAAATGCCACACTAAAGTGGGTATCAGTCCAGTATGTTCTTGTGTCTATGGATCCGGGAAATGTTGACGCTTTATTGGTTTTGGTCACAAAAATGTTAGCTGTACATGCTTTCATCTTGATTATATGGACTTCTTAAGTAATACTACTTCTCATTTAGTTCATTGAAGTAATGATACAATCAATTGGATGTTTTTCTACGCTTATGGATCTAGCGGAAAAATGTTGTTTTCACATCATTGTTTTAATCCAATGTTCAGCTTTCATGCTATAAGCTTTACTGCTTTAGACATTTTCATAGGAAATGCTGAACGTTCGTATCAATTGAATTAATGTGGCCTTACATGTAGTGCCGGTACTGTTAAATTTGTAGATATCTTATCTTATTCAGCAGTAACTTTATTTTCTTTTCACTTCTTTTTTATAAATGTCATGGAGTCAGTTATAATAGTGATTTCTTTTCCTTCTGAAAGAAATTGTTTGTCTGCTTTTGGTTTCAATTTTAAGGCCAGCTCGGTACAATCTGCAACTACTTATAGACTACTTCATCTGGGTGGGTTTGCAACTCTGTGTACAGTTTGCTTCAATACCTCTGTTACCATTCTACTGTCTGCTGCTATTTTTCCATTTGTTCAGTTGCTACCTCTACCCACCAAGTTGATTTTCTGCAGATAGAGTTGAAGGTGAGGGTCGTCTATGGGCCATCGTCCGACATGGTGACCAACAAGTTGAGGTGAACGTAGGCAACGTTGGTCATGCTCAATAGGTAATGTCACAGCAGCTGAATTTCTTCATAACTGGCATAGGCAGTTATCTTCTTATGTGCTGCTATTTCTAGAGGTAACCCCCTAATCAAATAAAATTGTGGCATCTGATTCATCATACAGTATTTGTGCTTGGCGGAATAAACTTCTAAGATGACTTTCTATACTTTGTTAGGTGAATGGTATGTATAGCATGCATGTACCATCATATACATCTAGCCTGCCCGTAAGTGCAGTAAGAAATAATGATACGGTGAGCTAGGGTGAGAATTTTAAAGTGTTGAAGACAGAATCAGGCTTTTATTTCTTAAATTATTTGAAGTGGATCATATATGTAAAACTTCAAATAATTTCTGAACCCACTAGATGTTGCAGCGTAGAACTACTACTTCAACTTGAAAAGGGTCCATGATTTTTTCATAGCTGCATTGTTAGCTTATCTATTGATTGTGGTTTTCTTCCTGGTAGTTATAACTAAGTTTTCGCTTTACTGTAAACTGCACATATGCAATTGTGAAGGGCATCGAGTTTTTTTCTTCAGAAGCAAAGATCGTAAGCTTCTCTTATTCCCAGCAAAGCTCTCTACTTTATTTCGACTGTAGAGTAGAGGGGCAAAGACAATTTATGAGCAGAATGGTAGTGAAGAGAGGAGCTGCACAGTGGCTTCTCGGCGTGACAACTATTTTTTTACCGCTACTGTTTTGCAATAATTGACTTGATGTTTTTCTTTGGCTGCTTTGCTGTGTACAATGGTTGGTTGTAGCTGCTGCCTGTAGCATTGTATGGTTGAAGTGTTTTGTCTTTGATGCAATCCAAATTTTGGCAGCAATTGTTTTGGAGACACGGGAGAAGACTTGGGGCGACGTAGCAGTGTGTGGGGCGGGCGGCGCGTCGGGAAAGGCCACAACAACACCTGCGCTTCAATCAATTACGATGGCCTCTGATCGAACCATACTAAGCGAGTGTAAAGGAATTGACAAAGTGCAAAATTGTTCAAAGAAATATGACTTGGGGCGACGTAGCAGTGTGTGGGGCGGGCGGAGCGCCGGGAAAGGCCACAACAACACCTGCGCTTCAATCGATTACGATGGCCTCTGATCGAACCATACTAAGCCAGTGTAAAGGAATTTACAAAGTGCAAAAGTGTTCAAAGAAATATAGAGGATGGTCCCACATCTCAAAATAGAGGGAGAACTCAGTTGTGTCATTTTATCCAACTATATATCAAACATGTGCCTTTTTGTCAAGGACAAAGAAAAGTGTACTATGAAAGGAAATGCGTGCCTTTTTGTCAAGGACAAAGAAAAGTGTACTATGAAAGGAAATGTGTGCCATTTTGACACCTCCTATCCCACCCCCACCCATGTGTTTCTCCTATGTCATCTGCCCTTCCCATGCTGCCTTTGCCTCCTTCGTGAATCACCAGATCATCATCGATGTTGGCCGCACCCGCATCATTGCCCCATCCACTTCTTCATCCTCCTCTCCTACCTGCAAGTGCCGCAAGCTATGGCCAACGATTTTTACTATGTTGTTGACAGTGTAAAAGTATCACGTTCTGGAACCTACACACTTAAATGTCTGTTAGAGATGTTTATCACATCATAAACTATGTGTTCTACACATGCCAACTGCACGGAGGGAAGGAAAATAAGCGGCGATATGGATGAGATGTCGCATTGAAATAGAGGACCTGGATCTGCTCCAGGGAGGGGGTCTTAACTAAGGACCTGAGCTATTTTTCTATCTCCCGTTGCAATGCACGGGCATTTTTGCTAGTAATTAATAATCTCTACCTATTCATAGCAAATTGGGTTTCGGCGGTCCGTCATGCACTTTTGCAGAAAACCCCCTGCGTTTTATATGAATTTACCCGCAGTACACACTTAAGTCATAATCGAACCGTTATTTTATGTTTTTACGGAAACCCCCCTGACGTATTAGATAATTCACCGGCCGATCATATACAAGTCAAACACATGTTTTTTCTAAATTATCCATATCTTTTAAACCGTAACTCCGATTTTAACATGTTATATATGAAGATTGATTAGAAAAATGTGTAGAATCTGAATATGATGTTATTTTGTTTGTTAAATATTTTTTAAATATTATTTTGGAAGATATTTAAGTCAAACAAATATTTTTCTTAATTATCCATATCTATTAAACCGTAACTCCGATTTTAACATGTTATATATGAAATTTGAATAGAAAAATATGTAGAATTTGAATATGATGTTATTTTTACCTATTAAATATTTTAAAATATTATTTTAAAAGCAAACTTGTAACCTATAGGGCACGTCCGTTTTTCTTTCGTACTGCGAAATAAAATATGTGTGCCTTTTTGTCAAGGACAAAGAAAAGTGTACTATGAAAGGAAATGTGTGCCATTTTGACACCTCCTATCCCACCCCCACCCATGTGTTTCTCCTATGTCATCTGCCCTTCCCATGCTGCCTTTGCCTCCTTCGTGAATCACCAGATCATCATCGATGTTGGCCGCACCCGCATCATTGCCCCATCCACTTCTTCATCCTCCTCTCCTACCTGCAAGTGCCGCAAGCTATGGCCAACGATTTTTACTATGTTGTTGACAGTGTAAAAGTATCACGTTCTGGAACCTACACACTTAAATGTCTGTTAGAGATGTTTATCACATCATAAACTATGTGTTCTACACATGCCAACTGCACGGAGGGAAGGAAAATAAGCGGCGATATGGATGAGATGTCGCATTGAAATAGAGGACCTGGATCTGCTCCAGGGAGGGGGTCTTAACTAAGGACCTGAGCTATTTTTCTATCTCCCGTTGCAATGCACGGGCATTTTTGCTAGTAATTAATAATCTCTACCTATTCATAGCAAATTGGGTTTCGGCGGTCCGTCATGCACTTTTGCAGAAAACCCCCTGCGTTTTATATGAATTTACCCGCAGTACACACTTAAGTCATAATCGAACCGTTATTTTATGTTTTTACGGAAACCCCCCTGACGTATTAGATAATTCACCGGCCGATCATATACAAGTCAAACACATGTTTTTTCTAAATTATCCATATCTTTTAAACCGTAACTCCGATTTTAACATGTTATATATGAAGATTGATTAGAAAAATGTGTAGAATCTGAATATGATGTTATTTTGTTTGTTAAATATTTTTTAAATATTATTTTGGAAGATATTTAAGTCAAACAAATATTTTTCTTAATTATCCATATCTATTAAACCGTAACTCTGATTTTAACATGTTATATATGAAATTTGAATAGAAAAATATGTAGAATTTGAATATGATGTTATTTTTACCTATTAAATATTTTAAAATATTATTTTAAAAGCAAACTTGTAACCTATAGGGCACGTCCGTTTTTCTTTCGTACTGCGAAATAAAATATGTGTGCCTTTTTGTCAAGGACAAAGAAAAGTGTACTATGAAAGGAA
This sequence comes from Aegilops sharonensis, assembly GCA_904067115.1. Taxonomy (NCBI): domain Eukaryota; kingdom Viridiplantae; phylum Streptophyta; class Magnoliopsida; order Poales; family Poaceae; genus Aegilops; species Aegilops sharonensis. The sequence goes on from LR880970.1 coordinate 561,067,147, forward strand.
ATGTGTGCCATTTTGACACCTCCTATCCCACCCCCACCCATGTGTTTCTCCTATGTCATCTGCCCTTCCCATGCTGCCTTTGCCTCCTTCGTGAATCACCAGATCATCATCGATGTTGGCCGCACCCGCATCATTGCCCCATCCACTTCTTCATCCTCCTCTCCTACCTGCAAGTGCCGCAAGCTATGGCCAACGATTTTTACTATGTTGTTGACAGTGTAAAAGTATNTGTGCCTTTTTGTCAAGGACAAAGAAAAGTGTACTATGAAAGGAAATGTGTGCCATTTTGACACCTCCTATCCCACCCCCACCCATGTGTTTCTCCTATGTCATCTGCCCTTCCCATGCTGCCTTTGCCTCCTTCGTGAATCACCAGATCATCATCGATGTTGGCCGCACCCGCATCATTGCCCCATCCACTTCTTCATCCTCCTCTCCTACCTGCAAGTGCCGCAAGCTATGGCCAACGATTTTTACTATGTTGTTGACAGTGTAAAAGTATCACGTTCTGGAACCTACACACTTAAATGTCTGTTAGAGATGTTTATCACATCATAAACTATGTGTTCTACACATGCCAACTGCACGGAGGGAAGGAAAATAAGCGGCGATATGGATGAGATGTCGCATTGAAATAGAGGACCTGGATCTGCTCCAGGGAGGGGGTCTTAACTAAGGACCTGAGCTATTTTTCTATCTCCCGTTGCAATGCACGGGCATTTTTGCTAGTAATTAATAATCTCTACCTATTCATAGCAAATTGGGTTTCGGCGGTCCGTCATGCACTTTTGCAGAAAACCCCCTGCGTTTTATATGAATTTACCCGCAGTACACACTTAAGTCATAATCGAACCGTTATTTTATGTTTTTACGGAAACCCCCCTGACGTATTAGATAATTCACCGGCCGATCATATACAAGTCAAACACATGTTTTTTCTAAATTATCCATATCTTTTAAACCGTAACTCCGATTTTAACATGTTATATATGAAGATTGATTAGAAAAATGTGTAGAATCTGAATATGATGTTATTTTGTTTGTTAAATATTTTTTAAATATTATTTTGGAAGATATTTAAGTCAAACAAATATTTTTCTTAATTATCCATATCTATTAAACCGTAACTCTGATTTTAACATGTTATATATGAAATTTGAATAGAAAAATATGTAGAATTTGAATATGATGTTATTTTTACCTATTAAATATTTTAAAATATTATTTTAAAAGCAAACTTGTAACCTATAGGGCACGTCCGTTTTTCTTTCGTACTGCGAAATAAAATATGTGTGCCTTTTTGTCAAGGACAAAGAAAAGTGTACTATGAAAGGAAATGTGTGCCATTTTGACACCTCCTATCCCACCCCCACCCATGTGTTTCTCCTATGTCATCTGCCCTTCCCATGCTGCCTTTGCCTCCTTCGTGAATCACCAGATCATCATCGATGTTGGCCGCACCCGCATCATTGCCCCATCCACTTCTTCATCCTCCTCTCCTACCTGCAAGTGCCGCAAGCTATGGCCAACGATTTTTACTATGTTGTTGACAGTGTAAAAGTATCACGTTCTGGAACCTACACACTTAAATGTCTGTTAGAGATGTTTATCACATCATAAACTATGTGTTCTACACATGCCAACTGCACGGAGGGAAGGAAAATAAGCGGCGATATGGATGAGATGTCGCATTGAAATAGAGGACCTGGATCTGCTCCAGGGAGGGGGTCTTAACTAAGGACCTGAGCTATTTTTCTATCTCCCGTTGCAATGCACGGGCATTTTTGCTAGTAATTAATAATCTCTACCTATTCATAGCAAATTGGGTTTCGGCGGTCCGTCATGCACTTTTGCAGAAAACCCCCTGCGTTTTATATGAATTTACCCGCAGTACACACTTAAGTCATAATCGAACCGTTATTTTATGTTTTTACGGAAACCCCCCTGACGTATTAGATAATTCACCGGCCGATCATATACAAGTCAAACACATGTTTTTTCTAAATTATCCATATCTTTTAAACCGTAACTCCGATTTTAACATGTTATATATGAAGATTGATTAGAAAAATGTGTAGAATCTGAATATGATGTTATTTTGTTTGTTAAATATTTTTTAAATATTATTTTGGAAGATATTTAAGTCAAACAAATATTTTTCTTAATTATCCATATCTATTAAACCGTAACTCTGATTTTAACATGTTATATATGAAATTTGAATAGAAAAATATGTAGAATTTGAATATGATGTTATTTTTACCTATTAAATATTTTAAAATATTATTTTAAAAGCAAACTTGTAACCTATAGGGCACGTCCGTTTTTCTTTCGTACTGCGACGATCTGGATTGCAAATAAACAACCACTAAAATCATAAAGAGACGAAAGAAAACATCGATAACCACACATGAGCACCTCTGAACAAACTGGCAGGGGAAAAACAACATTCAAACACACTTTGGTTTGTGTGAACACCAAGGCCACTGAAGATGAGAAGGAGGATAAACGGCAACACAAAAATGATGCCTCGCTAAAATAAAGGGCATGAACATATTATGGCTATTGGGTTTAGAGTGTGTGTTATTTTTTTTCTCCCGTTGCAACGCACGGGCTCTTTTGCTAGTAATAATAAAGGGGCTATTGCTTCTTACCACCTTAATTTGGTCCGTTTTAGTCCGTCGTCGTCCTGTTTCATACGTCGCCCCGACCTTCGAACGGATTCAAGAAAAAGCCCCACGTCAACTCAACCTTCGATCAACAGGTGCCATAAAAAACAAGGTATCCCGACCTTCGAACGGATTCAAGAAAAAGCCCCACGTCAACTCAACCTTCGATCAACAGGTGCTTCTTACCACCTTAATTTGGTCCGTTTTAGTCCGTCGTCGTCCTGTTTCATACGTCGCCCCGACCTTCGAACGGATTCAAGAAAAAGCCCCACGTCAACTCAACCTTCGATCAACAGGTGCCATAAAAAACAAGGTATCCCGACCTTCGAACGGATTCAAGAAAAAGCCCCACGTCAACTCAACCTTCGATCAACAGGTGCCATAAAAAACAAGGTATCTGTATTGGGCCATGGTACTGATGGGGATCGAACATGTGACCTCCTGTCCCATGGTACGGCGCAGCAACCAACTAAGCAAAGTTATTTTTTGTGATATTAGTCCCACATGGTTTATTTAAACAGATTCCTACCAGTTTATATACAAGCAAGCCTCTTGTATTATCACCAAGTCACCTAAAAAAGGACGGTGAGAGAGCAGACAAGAAGGAAGGATGAATTTGAAGGCTGATTTGTGGGTATTAAAGGAAAGAAGAACACTTGTGTATAGGAAGGATTTGAGGACGAATTTGAGGGTATTAAAGGAAAGAATTGAAGGCTATCTTTATGGGTTAAGAAATTACTTATAAAGGAAGGATAGATGGATTTCAGGCTTGTGGACTGCATGGATAATCACATGCAAAAGAATACTTGTGTATTTATTAAAGGAAGTAATTTGAGGCAGATTTGTGGGTATTAAAGGAAAGAATTTGAAGGCCATCTTTGTGTGGGCTCTGAAATTATAATGGAAGGATATGAGGACATATGCCCGTAGTCTAAGCATTATCTTGCACCGGCGCGGTTCAATGACAGATGAGCGGTGTTGCCTAGGGACCACATTCGGTCGTTTCTATGATCATGTGGACACGGAGTAGAGGTCTACATTTTCTTCTTCCCCGTAGCAACGCACGGACATACTTTGCTCACAGTATAATCATCTGATGCAATGTGATAGTTCTAGCAAAATTTCGTCACCTATAAATCAAATTATGTTATTTCTCTTTGTGTAAATCTTGGATTTCTAGACCTTATGAAAATGACTTTTTTTCCAGAAGTGTTAATTTGAATTTTTAATCTGTTTAAATATAGATGAATCTTTGCAAATCCAACAAAGTGGTGGGAATATCTACAACATGTAGTTTCTCAAGCAATCTTCTGCATGTTTGTGACATGATCATTGTGCACATATATTTAATACTGAAGGTCTTCCGCTATCACTATTAATGGTTCTGTTGTTGTGTAAGTGATTTCTTAGGTGTTGTGTTGTAAACAAATTAGAGTAAAAGATTAATTGTGTATGAAGAATAATATTACATAGTCAGGCAGAATTTGACCTTAGTTTTGACCAAATTAATCTTTATTTGTTTGCCAGGTTGTGTGTCAAACATCACTTCATGTTGTGCATTTTTTTCCTTTCAAAAGCCAGACTATGCAATTTGGCTTCATAAGAAGTTTCACTTTATTATTAGTGCAGAGCGGGAGAGAGTGAAGCAGATTTGCTTGGGATTTGAATTATTTTTTGATGTCGGGTTTGTACGCTATACTGTTTGATTAATGAAAACTAATGGAAAGTAGTGGCAAACATTTGATTAAGTAAGCTACTGGATTTTACCAGTAATACATAGTAGTTTCTTGCAATATAATCATTGTTTGTATTTACACATTGTATAATGGATGTTTAATCGCTAAATTAAACTAAGGCTTTTAGAATAAATTGTAGCCTCTAAGCTTGTGTGTAGTCAATTACTAAATGTGTAATATTAGCACAACTATTTCTTAAGTACTCCCACCCACCGATTTCATTTCATTGGAATTAATATATTATTTATATACTCATTGAGATATTTATGTTCTTTCTTTAGACCAAATGATGTCTATTTTCTCGATGGATTGATTTGAACGCTGCAATTTTATTACCCCGTTGCAACGCACGGGCCCTTTTGCTAGTTAAGTATAGATGGATGATATGTTTTTTGGTGGTGGCATAGGTGGGTAATTTTCTCAACATCTGTTGCAAAAATTACTTTTAAGATCTATAAGATGTGATTTGCCCATGGATCGCGAGCAATTCAGTTGTAGGGCTGCATGCACGGCGGAGGAATATCTTGGGTGTTTCTGCAAAATGGCAAAACCGTCAGCTCTTCCACAGGCATGGGCCCCACCTCCTCCGGATGAGCTAAAGATCAACGTGGACGGCGCATATATACCGGGCAGCCAGCATGGTGCTTGGGGTGCCATCGTGCGTGACTCGACGGGGCAGGTGGTGGCGGCGCGGGCAGGGCGGGTAGATCACGTGGCTTCGGCTTTCGACACGGAATTGCATGCAGCAGAACGAGCGCTCGAGGTCGCGGCGGAGCTCGGAGTGCTGCGGCTCACGGTGGAAACGGACGCGCTCCTAGTGCAGCAAGCCTTAAGTCGCCGAGCGCCAGACTACTCCATACAAGCCCATGTGGTCGAGGATGTCAAAGTGCAGGCGCGCTTGTGGTTTGCATATTGTGTGTTTGCTCATTGTAAGAGGGAGGCTAATACGGCCGCTCATAATCTAGCTAAACTTGGGTTGGCTCTTGGAGTGCGAGAGGTTCTTATACTGGATGATGATTTGCCAGCTGATATAGCTGCGTCTGTGTTGGGCGATTATGCCCACAACGTGGAGTAATAAAGCAATTTGCTTGACCTCAAAAAAAAAATGGTTAGATATTTCTAATTTTTGTGGTAATTTCTAGCTTATTTATCTTTTCTATGGTTAACCCGTCAAGTATTTTTTATATATAAATAGATTGAACTTCATAGTTTTATTTTTCTTAGAAACGGTAATAATTTGAGTTTCCCGTATGCATCGAACTACTCCTCTTTTTTCATTTGAACTTCGTCATTTTTATCCTTTAGTAAAAAGGAAAATCCGAGTTTCTTTATAAATATCGAACTTCTCTATTTTGTAATTTGGACTTCTTGGTTTATTTTCTTTCAGTGACGGCAAAATCCAAGTTTTGTAATAAATACTGAACAGGTCCGTTATTTAAATTTGAACTTCTAGAGTTTTTCTAGAAATGGTGATAATCCCGTTTTAAAGATTTTTTGAACCGATCTATGTTTAAAATCCGAAGTTATTAATTTTTTATTAGAACCATTAAAATATCCGTTTCAAAGTGCTCTCTTGTTTTTTTACTATTGTGTTATTTTTTTTCCGAACTTCTTATTTTCTTCCCATCAACAGATTCAAATTTTCCATTTTTTATACATCAATCTTTTGCATTACTTTATTTTGAACTTCTTGTTTCCATTCTTAAATAATGAGCAAAATCATAGTTTCTATAATCATCGAACTTCTCCATCTTTTTAATTTGGACTTCTTGGTTTTATTTCTTAGTAGCAGAAAAAAAATCTAGTCTTGTAATAAACATGAAACCACTTTTTGGAAAATAGTATGCTTCTTGGCAATATCAATGAATATGTATAGAGCAGAGAAGCACAATTGATTTAACGAAACATTTCTGAGGATTTTGTAAAGAGTAAACTACATTCCCTTTCTTTTATAATTTTTGTTTTTCTTCGAGAACAAAGAGAACATTCTTTTTCCTGTTAATTATTTGAAGTGAATTTTATGGACTTAAATTTTGTTTATGCTCTTTTTAAATTTGTTTGTCACTTCAAATTCTAAAAAATTGCAAATCTCCCATGCTTTTCTTTTGCACGTTTAAATTATTTGAACTTGCTGAGATACACATAACACACTTGACCTTCTCCAACACAACATTTTGACCTTCACAAATAAAAATTTAGGCATAGTAGTACAAGACAAATAGTGCATTCTCTGTATCCATTTTTGAGATGGCAACACGGGTGCAGGGGCTCGTCAACGCGTTGTACATTTTTGCAGATGGCAACAAGAATGAAATCAGTTTAACAAAGCCAAAGAAACTGATTGTAGAGCATGTGTAAACGAACCGAGGGGTACATTTATTTTTTCAACAAACAAAATAAGTGATACATGTAGCCAGACGTCCACCCACATAAATTTCAGTAGCAATAATAACATTTAAAAGCTATTTGCTGAAGATGATCATTGCATCATGTTGCTGCAACTTCTCTAAGCAGAGTCTCCATGTGCTCATGTGAGTGTATAGGGGAAGTTGGACTGCAAGCATGCACTTTTTTGCAGACAACAGTCGCTGCAGTCAAACAACAGGATGGCAGTGTGATCCAGGCGCTGCGGTGGCGAACGTCCTGGGGCCGCGTCATTGAACGGCCCAAGGCGATGGAGTTGAACGACCTTTGTGCTGCCGCAACCATTGGAAGGAGACCGCGTGGTGGCGGGGGAGCCTCGCCGGGGGCCGAGAGTAGTTGCACAGTCCCGTTCGAGCTTTGCCGTTAGCATCAGCCGGGAGGTCAAGGAGCGGCATGGATCCGCTGGGGAGGCGACACATCTGGCGATGGGTAGCGACGGTTGGTGGAGCTGGGGGCAAGGGGCAGCGGTAGGATCCAGGGGAGCTCCCTGGAGGTAGATAAGGAGAAGGGGAAGGCCGAAGGAGGCAGGGAGGAGGAGCAGCACCCCTTGCCGGGGACCAAGCCGGGAGCAGGCGCCGGGCCGGCCATGACAGTGTTATTGGGGCAGAGCCGAGAGGAGGAACTAGAGAAAGGGGGCACGGACCGGAGCTGGGCGGCGCGCTGGGGGAGGCGGTGGGCGAAGCGCTAGGGGAGGCAGCGGCGGCATCCGGTGGTTGGGGTCCTCAGCCGCGGCGGCAGGATCTAGTGGTTCGGCACCAGGTCGCGGCGGTGGTTGTGGGTGGAAGAAGGCCACCACCGCGGTGGAAGAAGGGGAGGAAGGCCGGTGACGACACGACAGCAGGGGTGCGGGAGGGCTCGTGGCGGCGTAGGCTCCTCGGAGGGCGTGCGTGGCGCGGTTTTCTGGGTAGGGCTCGTGGAGGCGGGATCTGAGGGCGGCGGCGGGATGAGGGGCTCGGGGAGGAGAGGGTGCGGGTAGGTTGGGGAAGCGAGTCAAGGCAGGGGTGGTGGGTTTTCCTTTTTTTATCGGAGGTTGGTTCAGATTTCCAAATTCGGGAAAACCTGATCAGCGCCTATATAGTGCCGACCATGATCCGAATAACTATTCTAATCCTAGGATTATATATATATATACCAATTGGATGTGGGTTTTCATAAAGCATTATTGTTGACATTACCCTTGAGGTAAAAGGTTGGGAGGCGAAATTATAAGCCCCCATCTTTCTCTGTGTCCGATTAAAACTTCATACACATAAGTATTGTGTGAGTGTTAGCACTTGTGAAAGACTAAATGATAGTTGAGTATGTGGACCTGCTGAAAAGCTCTTATATTGACTCTTTCCGATGTTATGATAAATTGCAATTGCTTCAATGACTGAGATTAAAGTTTGCTAGTTTTCGATGAAGTTTTTGATTCATACTTTACATTGTGAATAGATTGTTACTTTAGCATAAGAAATTATATGACAATTTATATGTTGATGTTCTAAGAATGATCATGATGTCCTCATGTCTGTATTTTATTTTATCGACACCTCTGTCTCTAAACATGTGGACATATTTTTCGATATCGGCTTCCGCTTGAGGACAAGCGAGGTCTAAGCTTGGGGGAGTTGATACGTCCATTTTGCATCATGCTTTTATATCAATATTTATTGCATTATGGGTTGTTACTACACATTATGTCACAATACTTATGCCTTTTCTCTCTTATTTTACAAGGTTTACATGAAGAGGGAGAATGCCGACAATTGAAATTTTGGGCTAGAAAAGGAGCAAATATTAGAGACCTATTCTACACAACGCCAAAAGTCCTAAAACTCCACGAAAGCCAGTTTTGGAATATATTAAAATATTGGGCGAAGAAAGCACCAGAGGGGGGCCACCCACTGTCCACGAGGGTGGAGGGCGCGCCATACCCCCTGGGCGCGCCCCCTGCCTCGTGGGCCACCTGGCAGCCCCCCGATGCCCATCTTCTAGTATATGTTGTCTTTTGCCCTAGAAAAAATCATAAGGAAGCTTTCGGGACGAAGCGCCGCCGTCTCGAGGCGGAACCTTGGCGGAACCAATCTAGGGCTCCAGTGAAGCTGTTCTGCCGGGGAAACATCCCTCCGGGAGGGGGAAATCGTCACTACCGTCATCACCATCGATCCTCTCATTGAGAGGGGGTCAATCTCCATCATCCGCTTCACCAGCACCATCTCCTCTCAAACCCTAGTTCATCTCTTGTATCCGATCTTTGTCTCAAAACCTCAGATTGGTATCTGTGGGTTGCTAGTAGTGTTGATTACTCCTTGTAGTTGATGCTAGTTGGTTTATTTGGTGGAAGATCATATGTTCAGATCCTTTATGCACATTAATACCCCTATGATTATGAACATGAATATGATTTGTGAGTAGTTACATTTGTTCCCAAGGACATGGGAGAAGTCTTGTTATAAGTAGTCATGTGAATTTGGTATTCGTTCAATATTTTGATGAGATGTATGTTGTCTTTCCTCTAGTGGTGTTATGTGAATGTCGACTACCTGACACTTCACCATTATTTGGGCCTAGGGGAAGGCATTGGGAAGTAATAAGTAGATGATGGGTTGCTAGGGTGACAGAACCTTAAACCCTAGTTTATGCATTGCTTCGTAAGGGGCTGATTTGGATCCATATGTTTCATGCCATGGTTAGGTTTACCTTAGTTCTTCTTTCGTAGTTGTGGATGCTTGCGAGAGGGGTTAATCATAAGTGGGATTCTTGTCCAAGGAAGGGCAGTACCCAAGCACCAGTCCACCCACATATCAAATTATCAAAGTACCGAACGCGAATCATATGAGCATGATGAAAACCAGCTTGATGATAATTCCCATGTGTCCTCGGGAGCGCTTTGCTTTATATAAGAGTTTGTCCAGGCTTGTACTTTGCGACAAAAAGGATTGGGCCACCTTGCTGCACCTTGTTTACTTTTGTTACTTGTTACCCGTTACAAATTACCTTATCACAAAACTATCTGTTACCGATAATTTCAGTGCTTGTAGAGAATACTTTACTGAAAACCGCTTGACATTTCCTTCTGCTCCTCGTTGGGTTCGACACTCTTACTTATCGAAAGGACTACAATAGATCCCCTATACTTGTGGGTCATCAGGTAACGACACATGATTGCCGCCAACATCCGATCAGCTGATCTAGGGTTTCCCCCCAGAGGTATTGAGTGGAGTTGGGAGCTTCACCTCGATGATGCCTTCATGAAGGAAATGATGATAAGGACATCGTCATCACCGGCTCCGGCCATCGACCGAAGACCAGGTTTTGACCCGGATCCGTCCCAAGTAAACCACCCGACAACCTGTGCACCATCTCGACCGCCTTCAAAGCCCCAGATGTAGCCGCCTAGATCCAGTGACAAACCGCAACAGCAGTGCCACCATAGGAGCCTTGGCGCACCGGCCACTGCCCAAGTGTGCCACCGATGGATCCTAGGAGGAGAGCTCCCACCCCGCCTCTCGAAGCCGCGAGAGCCACCGAGATGGATCTCACGTGCTCGTCACCATCTCTGATCTGAACCAATCCATAGATCAGATCGCCATCATAGATCCGCCTTGGATAGGGACTGCACCACGCCATGCCGCCGCAGGAAGCCCTAGCTTCACCAGCCACCACCATCCAGGGCTGCCGCCCTGGGATCCAGACAGAACATCGCCGCTGCCACCGGCCATGTTTCGCCGCCGCCGAGCGGCCAAGCCGCCGGCCACTGCGACCTCCGCCGCCATGACCATGCAAGCCCACCGGGCAGCCGACACCACTGGATCTTCCACGAAGCCCGCAGCTCCCCTGCCTCCTCCCATCACCATGCTGCCACTATGCCGTCGGCGGACTCAGATCGGCCGCGCCGCCGTGATGGCTCAGATCAGGGAGGAGGGCCCCTGCGCCCTGGGTGACCCGCCTCACCCAATTCTACACGGGAGGGAAGGGGGCCTCCACCGCCGCTGTCAGCCGCCCGAGGGCTTTGCCCGGCTACCTCCTCCAACAGCGGCGGAGGGGAGGGGAGAGGTAGGTTGCGCCCGGCGCCGGTGGGGGTTAGGGTTCTGCTCGAGCCACCCTAGGGGGGGGGGGGGGCGACGCGGGGGACAATTGCAATACATCTAGTCAAAGTGTAATTTTAGTGGCACCGTTTCAAATGTACTAGCTCCTGTGGCCTGTGTGGTGCAGAGGAATCATGGAGACACTACTCGAATGTTCTATGTCGAGACGCATTAGGGCATTGGTCGATGGAGAGTTGGCAGAGCACCTATGTAACGGGCCTCTTGATCTAGGGTTAGAAGAGGAGCAGGGGAATTGGAAGGGTAGGAGGAAAGGAGGATCAGCAGGAGGAAGACGAAGGACAACTTCTCTTGCTTCTCTGTTCGTTTCACCTAATACCTCATATCCCCTAACTCACGACACAACCGCATATATCCCCACCAACCCGGCCTCAGGCCATACATACACAACACGTGACTGGACCCATTAGTTAGTCAACTTCAGCTCTTTGCCGCTCTCTTCCTACCTTGCCACCGGACCCTGGGCTTCGCCATTCTCTGTGTTAGGTGGGGTCTTCTTGCCAGGCGTGTCAGACGTGACATTCTCCCCCTCTTGCGTGCCGCCTTGTCCCCAAGGCAGAGTCGTCAAAAATCGTTGTTGGAGCACCGTTGGGTCTTCCCAAGTTGACATTGATTCTGGGAGTTAGCTCCATTGAACACGAATACGGTGGCGATCGGTACCCGCCACACGCACCAGCTTGTGTTCTAGCACTCTCTCAGGAACATGCTCTCCCTACAAGATAGAATTCTCCGGAGGAAGATCGGCACTTACCAGAACGGTGGCTCCTTCTAGTTTTTTAAGTTGAGAAACATTCACCACGGGGTGAATCTTGCTTGTGTCCAGCAATTACAGCTTGTATGCCACTGCCCCCACACGTGCCATCACTATGTAAGGACCAAAATAGCGAAAGGCTAGCTTCTGGTGTGGGTGTTGTGCCACAGATGACTGTATGAAAGGTTGCAGTTGGAGAAGTACATCATCGCCCACCTGGAATTCCCGATCTGTGCGCCGCTTGTCATCCTGCGTTTTCATCCGGTCCCGTGATACATCTCCGTCGTATCTACTTTTCCAAACACTTTTGCCCTTGTTTTGGACTCTAACTTGCATGATTTGAATGGAACTAACCCGGACTGACGCTGTTTTTAGCAGAACTACCATGGTGTTATTTTTGTGCAGAAATAAAAGTTCTCAGAATGACCTGAAAATCCACGGAGCAACTTTTTGGAATTAATAAAAAATACTAGCGAAAGAATCAACACCAGGGGGCCCACACCCTGTCCACGAGGGTGGGGGCGCGCCCCCTGCCTCGTGGGCCCCCTGAGGCTCCACCGACGTCAACTCCAACTCTATATATTCATGTTCCGGGAGAAAAATAAATAAGAGAGAAGGATTCATCACATTTTACTATACGGAGCCGCCGCCAAGCCCTAAACTCTCTCGGGAGGGCTGATCTGGAGTCTATTCGGGGCTCCGGAGAGGGGAATCCGTCGCCGTCGTCATCATCAACCTTCCTCCATCACCAATTTCATGATGCTCACCGTCGTGCGTGAGTAATTCCATCGTAGGCTTGCTGGACGGTGATGGGTTGGATGAGATTTACCATGTAATTAAGTTAGTTTTGTTAGGGTTTGATCCCTAGTATCCACTATGTTCTGAGATTGATGTTGCTATGACTTTGCTCTGCTTAATGGTTGTCACTAGGGCCAGAGTGCCATGATTTCAGATCTGAACCTATTAAGTTTTCATGAATATATGTGAGTTCTTGATCCTATCTTGCAAGTCTAATGTCATCTATTATGTGTTATGATCCGTTAACCCCGAAGTGACAATAATTGGGATACTTACCGGTGATGACCGTAGTTTGAGGAGTTCATGTATTCACTAAGTGTTAATGCTTTGGTCCGGTACTCTATTAAAAGGAGGCCTTAATATCCCTTAGTTCCCAATAGGACCCCGCTGCCATGGGAGGGTAGGACAAAATATGTCATGCAAGTTCTTTTCCATAAGCACGTATGACTATATCCGGAATACATGCCTACATTACAGTGATGAACTGGAGCTAGTTCTGTGTCACCCTATGTTATAGCTATTACATGAGGAATCGCATCCGACATAACTATCCATCACTAATCCAATGCCTACGAGCTTTTCACCTATTGATCTTTGCTTAGTTACTTTGCCGTTGCCACTGTTACAATTACTACAAAACTGCTATTGTTACTTTTGCCACTGTTACTGTTACTTCCATACTACTTTGCTACTAAATACTTTGTTGCAGATATTAAGTTATCTAGGTGTGGTTGAATTGACAACTCAACTGCTAATACTTGAGAATATTCTTTGGCTCCCCTTGTGTCGAATCAATAAATTTGGGTTGAATACTATACCCTCAAAAACTGTTGCGATCCCCTATACTTGTGGGTTATCAAGACTATTTTTTGGCGCCGTTGCCGGGGAGCATAGCTCTATTCTTTGAGTTACTTGGGATTTATATCTGCTGGTCACTATGAGGAACTTGAAAGACGAAAGAACTAAGATTTATCCCTCAACTACGAGGGGAGGTAAGGAACTGCCATCTAGCTCTACACTTGATTCTCCTTCTGTTATGAGTAAACTTGCGACACCTAAACCTGCTTCTGCTATTAATTCTGATATGCCGCATGTTTTTATGATGCCACTTCTGCTATGCATGATACTTATTATGAAACTACTTCTATGCTTGATACTGCCATTAGGTGAATTTCTTTATGAACAACTTGCTAGGGCTAGAGAGAATGAAATTCTTGAAACTGATAATATTGATGAAAGTGATGATGAAGATTCGCCCCCTAGGTATGAATTGCCCGTTGTGCCTGAAGGTTATGTTATGGATGAAGAAACTGCTAGAGATTTTCTTGCTTGCAATGTGTCGGTGTACTAGAGTAGGGGTACCCTAGTACCCCGAACTTGTGCACGGGCAGTCGCAGCACCCCGCGGCAAGGCTTGCTGGGTGACCGCCAAGGTCCTCCGTGGTTCCTCTGGAGCCGTTCAAGAACAAAGTATTCAAGACAAGACCCCGGCAAGAGGAGCTTGCCGGGAAGGCCAACCGAAGGCATTCAAGCTAGGGAGACAAGGCCCCGGCAAGAGGAGCTTGCCGGGAAGGCCAACCAAAGCATCTCAAGAAAGCTTGCCGCGACGCGCCACGCGTCCCGGCAAGGCTCGGTGAGCGACAAGCTCCCGGGCCCGACAAGACAACGACCGCGGCAAGGCACTTGCCGCGACAAGCGGCCACTCCGCACCCGCGCTCCAGCACATCCACCCACGTGTTGCCCTGGGGCCCTTCCAGGCGCGCGTGGCGAGAGGCTGTGCAGCCAGCGGTGCACGGTGGCAAGCGGCGCTGACAAGATAGCCATCATGGCGAGCGGTGGCGCCCCTGACGGTCTCTGTTTGCACTGTTTGTGCGACACAGACGGGCATTTAATGCCTTTGTCCCCTGCCGTCAGAGTTAGGTATGATACACTGTATCTACAGTATAGGTAGTTGTACCTACCGCATCTCTTTTTCCATTTTTGCCCTTTGTCTACGTTGCCACCTGTCGGTGACCCCTTGAGCATATAAAAGCAGGCCCATGCACAACGTAGAGGAGGTTCGGCTCATTCGAACGCCAGAAACACTCTCACGCTCGGTCTGATAGCTCTCACAACGCTCCCGAGCAAGAACTCAATATACACATACAAGCAGCAGTAGGAGTATTATCTCTCGGGAGAGCTCCGAAGCTGGGTAAACTGCTCGTGTGCTTTGCCTCGATCTGCTCTTCGTGCGACCTCCGCCCCCCTCCGAACCGAAAGGGGCTCGGTCCGCCGGTCCCATAGGTGTTTGTGGATCAGTTTTCCCGACATCTTTGGCGCGCCAGGTAGGGGGCATCGAGATTGTGCGGACCTGATCCGGCGTTCACACGAGCTAGATCTTCATCTTCTTCATCAACATGCCTCCGAAGAAGAAGGCTTCGGAGGCAGCTGTTCCGTCCGCGTCGATTCCACCACCACCAGAGCAAACGGGCGGTGGGGTAGACGTCGGCGGAAGAACGGGCATCGACGAGGGTGCTCACAGTGCTGCCAAGTCCAAGGACAAGGCTGCACAGACCTCGGCGTCCGTACGCGCACCGCGCCCATCTCAGGAGGCGTGGGACCAACAGCATCATGGTATTCGCAGTACCATGCGCTCGTTGGAACAAGATCGAGCTGGTGGATCTCGGGTTGCTCAAGACCAGCATGCACGCCAACGTGCTGGCCCGAGCGTGGCACGGTCACCTGGACGGGATACTGCTCCTTCTAACGTAGTTAGAAGTCCGAGCATATCCCGCTCCTCTCACCGTTCGCCACTGCCGCCCACCACTCCAGCAGAAGCTTTGGCGCGAGCTGAACTGCTCCTGGATTACCCTCCAACGGCGGACAAGACCGACGAATGGAGGGACACCATTCAAAGTCTCATCGGCTTCGCCAACGGCGACACTGCGCGGCAACCAAGCACTTCGCTGCCGCGGCAAGACTGCCGGACGCGAACCGATGGCGACAAGACCGATGGGGGTGCAACCACTATGCACTCTCCACCCCGAAGGCCAAGATCGCCGACTCGCCGGATCCACCTCGACAGCGACTCCACCGCATCGTCGGATCCACGAGCTCGTCACGATCAGCGCCAAGTTCTTTACGAACGACAGCAAGAAGACGCTCGTACTCGCATCGAGCGCCGAAGAGAAGCGCGGCGTCAATCTGACCAGCGCGATGGGCCCTCTGTCGACATGCATGCGCCAGGGGAACCAGATGACTTGCCGTACGCGGTAGGTTGCCCTGCGTTCACTTGTGAGCTGCGGCAAGTCCAGTGGTCCAGCAAGAAGAATTTCAAGCCAGACGTACCAGAGAAGTACGACGGCAAGTCGCATCCGTCAGAGTTCCTCAGCATCTACACCATCGCGGTGCAAGCTGCCGGGGGACGAGACGACAAGATCCTTGCCAACTACTTCCCGCTGGTGCTCAAGCCCAACGTCAGATCCTGGCTCATGCACTTGCTGGACAACTCCATATCTTCCTGGGCGGATCTATGCCATCAGTTTGTCGGCGCCTTTACAGGCGGCCACAAGCCCCATGGCCAAGAGAGCGACCTTCATCTGCTCACCCAGAAGGAAGGAGAGCCCCTGCGCAAGTATATTCAGAGATTCAGCCGTGTACAGCACAACATCCCAGATGTCCACCCTGCCACGATTATCAGCGCGTTCCATCAGAACGTGCGAAACCACAGGATGCGGGAGGAGATGGCGATGTGCATGATCAGAGATGTCAGTGAGCTGTATGCCCTAGCTGACAAGTGTGCACGTGCTGAGGAAGGGAGGAGACTCCCCGGAGAGAATACGGGAGTAGGAGGATCTGACAGTGAGGATGCTGCCCCGGCGAAGAAAGGCCGGCGGCGAAGCAACAGGAAGAAGAAAGGCAAAGAGGTGCTAGTTGTTGAGCAGTCCGGCAACGGAGGTGGCGCCAAGAAAGCTAAAGCTGGTAGCTCCGGCAAGGAGATCCAGGCTGTGGCGGCCGCCGACAAGCAGGACGGCACCAACAAGCAGTACTGCAAGATCCACCGCACCAAGGGCCATGACCTCCAGAGCTGCAAGAAGGTCGAGCAGCTTGTCGAGCAGCAGAAGGCTGAGTACGAGCGACGCGACAAGGAGAAAGCCCAGGAAGGTGCTGGAGGAGCTGGCAAGAAACGCCCCGGCCGGGGAGGACGCCGCGGCAAGGCCAAGCAGCGGCAAGGAGACATACCTCCCCGCGGCCGCGACAAGGATGAAGATGACGACGACGACGAAGATATGGATGATGATGAGGCTGATGAGCAAGAGTTCCAGAAAGCCACAGAGGTCCTGTGCATTGACGGCGGTGCTTCTCTGCATACTTCACACCGCCAGCTCAAGCAGTGGATGCGGGAAGTCAATGCAGCAGAACCATCCGTAGAGTCACGCAGGCCTCTGAAATGGTCCAGCACGCCTATCATCTTTGATATTGAGGACCACCCTGACCGCATCACTGCGGTCGGGTGCTTGCCGATGTTGGTTTCACCAACCATCCGCAACCTCAAGGTCACAAAGATGCTAGTTGACGGCGGGGCCGGCTTGAACCCGATCTCCTCCGCGGTACTCCAGAAACTCCAGATCCCTGACAGCGAGCTCGAAGAGACCGGCACATTCCAAGGAATTAATCCGGGAAGGAGCAAGCCGAAGGGAAAGATCACGCTGCCGGTGACATTTGGCAGCGAGATGAACTTCAGGACTGAGAGGGTCACTTTTGACGTTGCTGACTTCCCATTACCCTACAATGGGATACTCGGCCGTCCAGCGCTCGCCAAGTTCATGGCAGCCTCTCATTATGCCTACAACATGCTGAAGATGCCAAGCCCGATAAGTGTCATCTCTGTCCCTAGCGACAAGAAGGATGCCCTTATCTGCACCGACAAGATCTACCGGGAAGTAGCAGTCGCAACAGATCACAAGTCACTTGCCGTTGAAGCTCCCGGGGGGGAAGAAGAAGACCAAGTCCGGCAAGAGCTCTGGTGCCCACTCCGGCAAGCGCACCTCTTAGGAGTGCTGCGCTACCATCGAGGACGCACCATCGAGCTCCACCGGCAAGTATAAGAAGGCAATGGCAGCTCCACCAGAGACCAAGAAGGTGTCCGCCAAGGAGGACGGCACTGGTGGTACCTTCACCATCAGTGCCACCCTCGACCCTAAATAGGAAAGCGCGCTCGTTGCTTTCCTGCGGGCGAATGTCGACGTGTTTGCGTGGCAACCGTCTGACATCCCCGGTGTTCCCAGGAAAGTAATTGAGCACCACCTTGCCGTTTGTCCTCATGCGCGGCCCGTCAAGCAGAAAGTCAGGAAATAGGCAGTAGAGCGCCAAGAATTCATCGCAGAAGAAATCAAGAAGTTGGAAGCAGCAGGCCTTGTCAGAGGAGTGCTCCATCCTACGTGGTTGGCCAATCCTGTAGTCGTGCGCAAGGCTAACGGGAAATGGAGGCTTTGTATCAATTTCACCGATGTCAATAAAGCTTGTCCCAAAGACCCATTTCCCTTGCCGCGCATTGATCAGATTGTTGACTCCACGGCCGGATGTGATTTGCTTTCATTTCTTGATGCATACTTAGGATACCATCAGATCTTCATGGCAGAAGAGGATGAGGAGAAGACCGCGTTCATCACCCCATGTGGAACATACTGTTTCATACGGATGCCTTTCGGTTTAAAGAATGCTGGTTCAACATTTGCAAGGGTAGTCCATGTCGCTTTTGAGCCACAAATACACAGAAATGTGGAAGCCTACATGGATGACATAGTGGTCAAAAGCAAGGAGAAGGCAACCCTGATTCAAGATTTAGACGAAACCTTTGCAAATCTGCGCAAGATCAATCTCAAGCTTAACCCCGAGAAGTGCGTGTTTGGAGTCCCCTCCGGCAAGCTTCTCGGGTTCTTTGTGTCTCAGCAGGGAATTGAAGCCAATCCCGACAAGATCAAGGCCATCGAGCAGATTGAAGCACCGAAGCGCGTCAAGGATGTACGAAGGCTTGCCGGTTGCGTGGCTGCTCTCAGCAGGTTTATCTCTAGATCTGCTGAGTGCGCCCTGCCATTTTTCAAAATATTGAAAAAGGCAGGTCCAATGAAATGGACTCCAGAAGCGGAGGCTGCGCTGCAGGACTTGAAGAGATACCTGTCCTCCACTCCAACACTTGTCGCACCTAAGCCACAAGAGAAGTTGCTGCTGTACATAGCAACAACCAATCAAGTGGTTAGTGCTGCGTTAGTGGCGGAGAGGGAGGCGGATGATGAGCCAGCAACCACGGCAGGTGCATCCAGCGACAAGCAGGGGGCTTCGCCGACAAGCTCTGGTCCCGACAAAGATGGATCTGCGCAGGCATGTGAAGGGATGCAGAAGAGGATGGTGCACCGCCCAGTTTACTTTGTCAGTTCCCTTCTGCAGGGGGCTAGGTCAAGGTACTCTGGTGTGCATAAATTGCTTTTCGGCCTTCTCATGGCCTCGAGAAAGCTGCGCCATTACTTCCAAGCACATGAGATCACAGTTGTCACTCGTTTTCCGCTGAAAAGGATACTGCAAAATCTAGAAGCAACAGGCAGGATTGTCGAGTGGGCACTGGAACTGTCAAGCTTTGGCCTCAAGTTTGAGAGCACTTCAACTATCCAAAGCAGAGCATTGGCGAAGTTCGTAGCAGAATGGACGCCAACACCAGACGAAGAAATTCCGGAAACAAGCATCCCCGTCAAGGAAGCAAGCAAAGAGTGGCTGATGTACTTTGATGGTGCCTTTTCGCTGCAAGGCGCCGGTGCTGGCGTGCTACTTGTTGCACCCACCGGAGAGCACCTCAAGTACGTAGTCCAGATGCACTTTCCCAAGGAGCAAGCAACAAACAATACTGCAGAGTATGAAGGCTTGCTTGCCGGTCTCAGGATCGCAGCAGACCTTGGGATCAAGAATCTCATTGTCAGGGGTGACTCACAGCTTGTCGTCCGCCAAGTGAACAAGAATTATCAGAGTCCGTTGATGGAAGCTTACGTTGATGAAGTGAGAAAGCTAGAAGAGCACTTTGACGGCCTACAGATGGAACATGTTCCAAGAGCACAGAACGACATTGCCGATGGCCTGTCAAAGTGCACCACACTTAAGTTACCTGTGGAACCAGGGATCTTTGTGCTCAAGCTAACTCAACCTTCGGTAACGCCGTCAACTGGACAGAGCAAGAAGAGGAAGTTGGTTTCTGGTGACTATTTTCCGACAGAGCTCCCCGAAGCCGCCGCCAAGAAGGTCCCCAAGATCAACACCAAGAGTGCTGAGGAGCAGTCTGCTCCGGCAAGCCCTAGGGTTTGTTCCGTTGAAGCAGACGCTCCCGACAAGTTTTGCTCCGGCAAGCTTGCCGGGGGACATCAAGCTCCGGCTGGGCCGCATGCCCTTGCCGTAGAAGAGGATGTTCCCGCAGCAGCAGATGTGCCTTTAGTCCTTGTTGTCGAGCCGCAGGCTCCAGCATGGGCGCAGCAGATTGTCCGCTTCCTTCAAACAGGAGAACTTCCCGAAGAGCAAGAAGAAGCGGAAAAAGTAGCCCGGCGGTCAAGTATGTACAAGTTTGTCGACAACATACTGTACAGAAGAAGACTCAACGGTGTGAAATTGAAGTGTATTCGCCGGGAAGATGGACAACAGCTGTTGGCAGAGATACATGGAGGCATATGTGGTCACCACATTGGCGTAAGAGCACTTGCCGGCAAAGCATTCCGGCAAGGTTTCTTTTGGCCAACAGCCCTCCAGGATGCAACTGCACAAGTAACCAAGTGTGAAGCGTGCCAGTTCCATTCCAAGCAGATACACCAGCCAGCTCAAGCTCTCCAGACGATCCCTTTATCCTGGCCATTTTCGGTCTGGGGGCTCGACATCCTCGGCCCCTTCCCCCGAGCTGTCGGGGGCTTTGAGTACTTGTACGTTGCAATCGACAAGTTCACAAAGTGGCCGGAAGTGGAACCAGTGAGGAAGGTGACAGCACAGTCAGCAGTCAAGTTCTTTAGGTCGATTGTTTGCCGTTTCGGGATCCCTAACAGGATCATCACCGACAACGGCACGCAATTCACGAGCCGCACCTTCATGCAGTACGTCCAAGATCTTGGCGCCAAGGTCTTCTTCGCTTCTGTTGCTCATCCGAGAAGCAACGGTCAAGCGGAGAGGGCAAATGCTGAAGTGCTGCGCGGGCTCAAGACCAGGACTTTCGACAGGCTGCGCAAGTGCGGAAAGAACTGGATCGAGGAGCTGCCGGTGGTTCTTTGGTCGATCAGAACGACGCCAAATCGAGCCACTGGCCAGACACCTTTCACTCTAGTCTATGGAGCAGAGGCAGTTCTCCCCACGGAACTCGTATACGGGTCACCTCGAGTGTCGCTTATGATGAGCTTGAGCAAGAGCAGCTACGACAAGATGACGCGCTGCTCCTTGAGGAAGACCGTCTTCAGGCTGCTGTACGAGCTGCTCGATATCAGCAAGCTTTGCGCCGCTACCATAGCCGCAAAGTTAGTGCCAGAAGTTTCGAGGAAGGCGACCTTGTTCTTCGGCGCGTTCAGTCCGCCAAGAATTCCAACAAGTTGACGCCGAAGTGGGAAGGCCCTTACCGGGTGAAACGAGTCACTAGGCCTGGCGCTGTCCGCCTTGAGACCGAAGATGGCATTCCGGTGAGCAACTCCTGGAACATTGAGCATCTTCGTAAGTTTTACCCGTAGGGCGCGGTTGCCGGAACCTGTTCCGGCAACCACCTTTTGTGCAAGTCTTGCCGCTGTTGCATGTAATCCTTCGTACAAACCCGGGCACAGACCCCGTGCATAAATAAAGCTCATGCGCTTCGCACATCTTGTCAATTTCATGCTTTCTGCTTTTTCGCATGTATTATCTGACACTTTATGCAGCACCTACCTCCGGTAAGCAATAACGAGCCGTAAGGCTCCATATCTTTATTTTCTCTTCTTTCTCTTTCTCAAAGGAAGGAAGGTTCCCTCGCCCACAAGGTTTGCCGGGGGGAAAGGAGAAGATATTGGTGTGGACCGGGCCGTTCAAGAAAGTTTCGCCTTACCGGGAAGCAAACGACAGAAAAGCTAAGTTGCCAAAGTTTGAGCAATCTGTTTTTAAATTTTTAAGTTATCTTCCTCGAACGACCGTGCTTTGTATGGAAAACCTGTGCGCGGAGGAACCAACTCGTAGCTAGTTGCGCCCTTACTTTGTTTTGAGTCCGCTCAGCAACTTAAGTGAGCTGCGACTAGCTGCGACTAGCTGCGACTAGCTGCAGGCTGCTGACGTTCCGCACTCAGCGCTCGTGGCAAGGGTGCCTGTGCCGGCAAGTTCCCTAAAAGCGTAGGGTAAAAGCATACAAAGGAAGGAATCAAGTAAAGGAAGTAACATAGCAATCGATATCCAAAATAGAGTTATATTACAAGATAGCTTGTCGCAGCTCTAACAGATTGTTTTCATAACATGGTCAGCAGCGACAAGGAAAAGAGAAAATGGGCGGCCTAATCTACGCGATCGCCCTCGACCCTCTTGATCCCGCTCACCTTGTCCACAATGGGTGCGACAAGGGCCTTGAGCGCTTCTAGATTAGCATCCGTCGACAAGGATCTGAGGACGTTGGTGAGGTTGAGGCCTGGGTTGCGGAAGGCCACCTTCACCAGCACCTTCTGAAGAGCTCCCGCGCAGATCTTGCGCGACTCGTTGGCCAGCTGCTTTGGGATCCTCTCCCGGAGTCGCTGGAGCGCCGTCGCCACGCCTTTGAAGAACAAGCCGAGCTTGGCGCTGGGTTGCAGACGCTCATCGGAGGAGTAACCGAGATCCTCCATCCCTAGCTGCGCCAGCTCCCCGTCGATGGTGGCGGCAACATCCACGAGACCCTCCGTCCAGTGCTCCACGTTCTCCCTGAAGGTGTTCTGGGCGGCGGCAGCACTCGCCAGCAACGCCTCGTTGGCCTTGACCTTCTCCGCCAAGGCCGCCTCCCGCTCCCTGGCCCCGTCCAGCGTCTGGGTCAATGTGGCCAGCTTCAGCTCGAGATCAGCGCTGGAGTCCTTGGTGACGCTTAGCTCTTTGCTCCTCTCGGCAAGGAGACCCTGCAGCTCGCCGTGAGCGGCGGCGTCCTTCTCGCGCTCAAGCTTGAACGCGGCAAGCTCCTCGCCGCTCGCCTTGAGATCGGCCTCCAGCTGCGCCACCTTCACCTCCAGCTCCTTCTTGGCGGCCTCGGCGGCTGCGGCAGCATCCTTGGCTTCCTTTAGGGCCCCGCCAACTGTTTGCTCCTGCGCGACAAGCTCTTCCTCGTAGCTGTCAAGGTTAACCTTGCGCTGCGCCAGCTCGCCTTCTTGTGCAAACAACTTCTCAGCAGCCAGCCGTTGTTGCTCCTCAGCTTCCGCCTTCTCGAGGAGGAAGGCTTTCCGCGCCTCGGAGAGCTGGTCCCGCTCCTCTGCCAGGGACCGGAGAGCCTCCTGCCTCATGCCTCGGAGCTCCTCCACATGCTTCTCAATATCCACCCCCGCCTTCGCCACAAGCGCTTCCCGCGATTCCAGCTTAGCTTGGCGGGCGCGGTAGAGCGCCATCAACTTCCGCAGCAGCCGCTCCTCCTCAGGCTCGCCGCTACTGCTGCTTGGCGCGTCGACCAATGACAGCCCCGCGGAGGCAAGCACTTCTCCGTCCAAGACTTCTCCTTCGACCGGCGCCCTGGAGCTTGACGCCCAGGGGAGCTTGATGAAGATGCCATCGCCGGCCTTCAGATAGGCGTCGGGCTGGGGCTCTTCGGAGCCTGGCGCAGCGGCAGCGGCGGAGGGATCGGCGGTCAGCGCAGCGCCTGGCGCTCCTGCGGCCTCTGGGCCGTCAGTACGATCGCCGGATCCCTCGCCAGCTTCTGCGGCGGCAGCTTTGGCGGCCTCCTCTCCGGCGGGCTCATCAGCGCCGGCTCCTTCTTCGGTGACCACGGCGTCGCCTGCGTCACTACGCGCGTTCTCCTCGCCGGCGACTTCAGTTTCCATTGGCTCCGTGGCAGGAGGATCTGATGACCGGAAGAGGGAGAAAAGTCAAGCAAATGTTCAAAAAGAAAATCAGAAAAAGAAAAACCCGAGGGAAGTTTTCAGGCAAGAGGGTCACCTGCACATGGATCTGCAGTGGCGGTCTCAACCACCGGAGGATCGCTGGTGCTGCCCCTTGCCGGAGAACTGCCCCTTGCTGGAGAACTGCCCCTTGCCGGAGAATTCTCCCTTGCCGGAGAACGCTCCCTTGCCGGGGAATCTTCCCTTGGCGGTGTGGTCGAAGCAGATGGCACTTCGGGAGCGGTTTCCGGATGCTCCTGGTGAAGCTGCTCTGCTCCTGCACAACCCAACAATCAAAGATATCAGCAAATAAAGAGCACCCATGCGCGCCTAACACTAAGGAGTAAACCATATACTTACGCTGTGGGCTGCGCTGGGGGCTGCTTTGGGGAGTAGCTGCCGGGTCCGGCAAGGTGGTCTCAGGCATGTCCCCCGTTGGCGCGATGGGTTCATCCTCGATGACAATCACCGGGGCCTTGGCTCTCTTCGCCGCTCTTTGAGCCAACGTCCTGAAAAGGAATAAGTTCAGAGTGAAGCAAATCAGATACAAGACAAAGCAACAGAATTGAAGGATTACAAGTACAGCAGGGAAATCTTACTCTTCTTCCTCCTCGTCGGAGCTGAGCGCGGAGAGATCAAAGTCCGGCTCGCCTCCAGCGCGACGAGGCGGAGGGGTAGTTTCCCTTGTCCGCTTGGCGGGGGCAGTGGCAGTGGCGCGAGAGGACCCCGCTCCAGTTGCTGCAGCGGCGTGAGGCGCTCCCGCGGCAACGGTGCTTGCCGCGGTAGAGCTTGTCGCGAGGCGCGGCGGCTGTTGACCCGTCTGCCGCCCCGCTGCGTCCCCGGCCCTGCGGAGACGCCTTCTTGGTAGAGCTTGTGGCTCCGCTCGCGGCGAGCTGGCTGGAGGTGGAGAAGAGGTGGAGCCGGTCTTCAACAAGTCGCTCGCGTCCTCGGCGGTCTCGCTCGACTCAGTTTCAGGCCAAGCAAGCTCTTCCTCGCCGACAAGCTCCTTCCGCTCAGCAAGGCTTGCCGCCTCTGCTGCCTCTGCCTCCTCCACGGTAAATCCAAATTGGCCTGCGGCAACGGCTGCTGCCGCCTCTTCCAGCCTGGTGGCGATGCGCCGCATCTCGTCGTTAGTGGTGTCGCGGGTGAGGCTCTTCTGATCGTCGGGGCCGATCACCACCTCTGCCAAGCTGTCGATGAACTCTTGCACGACGTCGTCGGCAGGCTCTTGCCAAGTGGGGGCGATCCCATGCGATTCGCACAGTGGCATCATTGCGCGGATGCGGTCAAGCAAAGAATTGTTGCAGAGCGGAACGACCCCCCTCGGCAACCTAAACACTCCGGGATGCTCGGGATCATGCTTGAACATCTCCAAGAGCATCGCGTCCAGCTCCAAGACAGTAAAGTTGAAGTTGAGGCCCGGGCGCAGCCTCATGATGTCCGCCGCGTTCTGGAACTCCCAGGCGGCTCTCCCCCTCTCCTGCAGGGGGCGATGCGGCGGCGAAGGAAATCTGCGCCAACGGCGCCTACGGTGAGCCCGGCAAGCCTGAGGCGCAGGATCTCGGTGACGGCAATCTTCATCCTAGCGTCCTCCGGAGCCAAGTTGCTCCAATCGTTGCCGCGCACTACTGGGGCTTAGCGCTCAGCGGTGAACGGCTGCAGGTTTTCCTCGACGATCCAGCACCAGTCCGCTCTCCACTCGTCCCACTTGCTGCGGAGCTTGCCCTCCAAATAAGCATCATTCTTGCCGAGTCTCGAGATCCAGGCGATTCCACCAAACAAGGGCTCTCCTCTCTCGACTCGGGGTATGAAGAAGTGGCGGAAAAGGGCTACCTTTGGGTGGACTCCGACAAAGTTTTCGCAGAGATGTGCGAAAACTGCCATGGTCAGAACGGCATTGGGGGTGAAATCAAGGAGGTGGAGCCCGTAGGTGTTCATGATGTCGCAAAAGAATTCGGAGAAAGGTGGGCGGAGCCCACAATAGAAGAACAACACGAAAAAGGGGTATCCGGTCGGAGCCAGTTTCGAGGCGGCGGCCGAGAGTACCTTCATGCGCGGATGCGCTCGCTTCTGCGTCGACCAGAAGAGGTAGTAGTATTCCCTCAGCTCCTTCGCGGCGAGCTGGGGGGGGGGGAAGGTTGCCTACTCCTTCCACAGCGCCGCAAGCCGCTGCGCCTCGGCCGACTTCACGCCCTTCCCCTTGTCGGCTTTCGGAGCCATGGTGGAGGTGGTGGGAGAGGTCGACGGCGTTGGTGGTGCTGGCGGCGACGGAGGGCGGAGCGCTGCTCTCTTATAGAGGAGGGGGGGGGGGAGCGGCGGAGATTTTGGAGTAGTAACCGGTGAGATGGGCGACTGCCCCTGTTTCCTCTGCTTATAAAGAGGGAGGGGGCGAACATTACGGTTTTCTGAATAAAGAAACCACCCACGATCTCTCCCACGACGCCGCATTCGACGCGTGCCGTTCGGGAGGGCGCGGTGGATACGGAGTAAGAAATGGCACACCTAGGGCCGCGCGTGCCCGTGCCCTGTTTTGGGCCTGGCCCAACAGCGCTCGGCACCGTGTGTGGCCCAGGCCCGGGGGCTCCTGTCGGTGTACTAGAGTAGGGGTACCCTAGTACCCCGAACTTGTGCACGGGTAGTGGCAGCACCCCGCGGCAAGGCTTGCTGGGTGACCGCCAAGGTCCTCCGTGGTTCCTCTGGAGCCGTTCAAGAACAAAGTATTCAAGACAAGACCCCGGCTAGAGGAGCTTGCCGGGAAGGCCAACCGAAGGCATTCAAGCTAGGGAGACAAGGCCCCGGCAAGAGGAGCTTGCCGGGAAGGCCAACCAAGGCATCTCAAGAAAGCTTGCCGCGACGCGCCACGCGTCCCGGCAAGGCTCGGTGAGCGACAAGCTCCCCGGCCCGACAAGACAACGACCGCGGCAAGGCACTTGCCGCGACAAGCGGCCACTCCGCACCCGCGCTCCAGCACATCCACCCACGTGTCGCCCTGGGGCCCTTCCAGGCGCGCGTGGCGAGAGGCTGTGCAGCCAGCGGTGCACGGTGGCAAGCGGCGCTGACAAGATAGCCATCATGGCGAGCGGAGGCGCCCCTGACGGTCTCTGTTTGCACTGTTTGGGCGACACAGACGGGCATTTAATGCCTTTGTCCCCTGCCGTCAGAGTTAGGTATGATACACTGTATCTACAGTATAGGTAGTTGTACCTACCGCATCTCTTTTTCCATTTTTGCCCTTTGTCTACATTGCCACCTGTCGGTGACCCCTTGAGCATATAAAAGCAGGCCCATGCGCAACGTAGAGGAGGTTCGGCTCATTCGAACGCCAGAAACACTCTCACGCTCGGTCTGGTAGCTCTCACAACGCTCCCGAGCAAGAACTCAATATACACATACAAGCAGCAGTAGGAGTATTATCTCTCCGGAGAGCTCCGAAGCTGGGTAAACTGCTCGTGTGCTTCGCCTCGATCTGCTCTTCGTGCGACCTCCGCCCCCCGCCGAACCGAAAGGGGCTCGGTCCGCCGGTCCCATAGATGTTCGTGGATCAGTTTCCCCGACACAATGTTAGATCTGATCTTAAGAAGTTATTAGCTAAGCTGAAACAAAATTCTTTGAATGCTAGAATGAAATACGACCCTGCTTTTGCTACTTCACCTATCCGTGTTACTGATAAGGATTATGATTTCTCTGTCGATCATGAGATAATTACTTCGGTTGAATCTGATCCTTTTTATGGCTATGAATCTGAAACTGTTGTGGCACATCTTACTAAGTTAAATGATATAGCCACCCTATTCACTAATGATGAGAAAAATCGCTACTATTATATCCTTAAGATATTTATGTTCTCATTAAAGGGTGATGCTAAAACTTGGTTTAATTCTCTTGATCCTGGTTGTTTGCGTAGTCCCCAGGATATGATTTATTACTTCACTGCTAAATATTTTCCTACTCATAAGAAACAAGCTGCTTTAAGGGAAATATATAATTTTGTGCAAATTGAAGAAGAGAGTCTCCCACAAGCTTGGGGGAGGCTTATCTAATTACTTAATGCTTTGTCTGATCATCCTCTCAAGAAAAATGAAATACTTGATATCTTTTATAATGGACTAACCGATGCTTCCAGAGACCACCTAGATAGTTGTGCTGGTTGTGTTTTCAGGGAAAGAACTGTTGATCAAGCTGAATTGTTA
>LR880970.1:561097154-561127012 GCA_904067115.1 Aegilops sharonensis
AAGAATTTACCTCATGTTGAAGAAATACATGGCCTTAATATACCACCTATTGAAGAAATACATGGTCTTGATAACCCGACACAGGTAGTAAAGGTAAATTCTCTCTATAGATATGATAAAGTTGAAATCTCGTCTACTAAGTTTGCTAGCCAATGCTTGGATGAGTTTGATGACTTTATGGCTAAACAAGGAAACTTCAATGCTTATGTTGGTAGACAATTGAAAAGTAATGCTTATATGATTGGACACTTGAGTGATTATATGTCTAGAGTTAAGGGTGAACTTAAACTCATCAGTAAACATGCTTCCATGGTTACCACTCAAGTAGAACAAGTGCTTAAGGCTCAAAATGATTTGAGCAATGAATTGAATAATAATAAACATGACTTTGCTCTTAGAGTAGCAACTAGAGGAGATAAAATGACTCAGGAACCTTTGTATCCCGAGGGCCACCCTAAGAGAATTGAGCCAGATTCTCAGAGAAATAATGTTGATGCACCTAGTCCTTCTAAAGAGAAGAAGAAAAATGATAGGACTTTGCATGCTTCTAGTGAACCTGTTGTAGACACACCTGAGAATCCCAATGATATTTCTATTTCTGATGCTGAAACACAATCTGGCGATGAACATGAACCTAGTGATAATATTAATAATGATGTTCATGTTGATGCTCAACCTAGCAATAATAATGATGTAGAGATTGAACCTGTTGTTGATCTTGATAACCCACAATCAAAGAATCATCATTATGATAAGAGAGATTTCATTGCTAGGAAGCACGGTAAAGATGAAGCCTGTCACATGTGCGTTCCTGATCTTAGTGTGCTCAAGAGTGCTGTATTAGGCGATAAACAATATAACTTGGGGGCTATTGTTGCACATAGGCTACATCTAAATGGTACATATGGAAATTTGGTTGATGGGATTTATGCAACTCGTGTGGCTAATTATCTTGGTATACCCATACATGGAAGTGATATGGAGTTGCCTCCTGCTTATCTAGATTATAATGCCATGGTTAGCCATCAGTTTCTAGAGAGGAATGAACAGTTCCTCCAATACCGATTAATCTTTGACAGGCGTCACACTGTCCATGTTGCTCTCCCTACTCCTAGTTTATTTGACTTTCAGGTAAAAAGGAGATATATTATAACCAGGGAGGAGGCAAACGAGTACGAGAGGAGGACGGAAGCAGCTCGCCTCCAAGCTGCAGCTCGTGAGGCAATGACTGCTGCATCCCAGTACGACCCCAGCTAGCACTTTGATCCATGGGCATAGACCAACTTAGGCCAAAAGCCTAAGATTGGGGGAGTACGTATTTCTCACCGACATTACATTCATGTTCACACACTCATTCTAGTTGTCGGTGCTCATACTTTTTCATTGTACTATCCATGCTAGTTTATTTTCCTTTTCTTGCTTTCTTCTTGTGTGTTTGAATAACCTTAAGAAAAACCAAAAAAAATAGTTGTAGCTTTTAGCTAGTTTACTTTCCATGCCAGTAGTGGTAGTAATTAAAAGAAAACCCAAAAATAATTCTCGTTCTGCTTTTGCTTATTGGGAGCTTTCCTGTGTAAATAGTTTTTTCTTTTCTTTTCCTTGGGGGTCGAGAGGAGAAGACCATGATGAAAACGTTGAGTGGCTCTCATATGCATTATTGTTGATTTAACCAAGAGCCCATATTACCTTGTCTTCTCCCTTGATTTGAATGCTTGCAGATTCCAGCTTAGTCCAATGCACGTGCACTATGCCCTATTATTATCCACACCATTTGGTCGTGCAAGTGAAAGGCAATAATGACGATATATGATGAAATGATTGAGATAAGAGAAGCTGGTATGAACTCGACCTCTCTTGTTTTTGTAAATATGATTAGTTCATCATTCCTAATTCAGCCTATTATGAATAAACATGTTTGCAATGACAATTAGAGATTATAGTTGCTTATGCCATGCTTATTTAGCTAGGAGTTTGTAATGGTTTACCTTGCGTGCCAACATGCTATTAAAATGGTTGTGATGTGGTATGATAGGGTGGTATCCTCCTTTGAATGATTCGAGTGACTTGACTTGGCACATGTTCACGCATGTAGTTGAAACAAAATCAACATAGCCTTCATGATATTTATGTTCATGGTGGATTATATCCTACTCATGCTTGAACTTAGTGTTGATTAATTTTAATAGCTCTCTAGTTGGTCGCTTCCCAGTCTCTTGCTAGCCTTCACATGTACTAAACGGGAATACTGCTTGTGCATCCACCTCCATAAATGTGACACCCTCGATTCAATCATACACTAATCATACACGCAAATGTGTACGATCAAGATCAAGGACTCACGGGGAGATATCACAACACAACTCTAGACACAAGTTAAAATAATACAAGCTTTATATTACAAGCCAGGGGCCTCGAGGGCTCGAATACATAAGCTCAAATATACAAGAGTCAGTGGAAGCAACAATATCTGAGTACAGACATAAGTTAGACAAGTTTGCCTTAAGAAGGCCAGCACAAAAGCATCTACGATCGAAAAGGCAAGGCCTCCTAACTACTCCTAGTCGTCGGTGTCCATCACGTAGTAGTATGCACCCTCGGGGTAGTAGTAGTCCTCGTCGAAGGTGTCGTCTGGATCCTGGGCTCCACCATCTGGTTGCATCATCCTGGGTATCAAGAGTATATCTTTCCCAAGGAAAGGCATAGGATGATATACATGATATGGCTCCAAGTATTAAACCATTTAGACAAAGGGGCAAGGAATTTATGAGGTTTACCCATACAACGGTGTCCGGATGATAGATCCAGAACCCTTGGTAATGTGCCACCAATGTTCTTGTTGATATTTGGAATTCCACAGTCATGCTTCATGGTAGCATTGATATGGTGTTTCTAGTAAGGTTGGATCTAAAGATCACAAGAGATACAAAGGAACATTTCCAAGATTATCTTGGAACGTAAGGAATAACCAAACACAACAAGGTCAATGTTGGCAGAAAGTCAAGGATGTCGTCAATGATATCACAAATCATCGAAGAGCAAGGATGGTATTTCTCAACATGAATTCGATTGACATCTCTGAAGAAATCAAAGTGTTGACGGTGATCACGACAAATTTTGTCGGGAGATTCTAGGAAGATGTCATCGAGCAGCGACGATAACAAACAAAAGGGTAGATGAAGTGAAAGGCCATGAGAACCACGGATCCAACACAAGCTCAAAATCAAACTTGTTATTCGAGATGAAATGATAGGATGCGGAAGATCGACGCAAGCTTTGCTCATTGTCGGAAGTTGCTCCGGGCATAAGGACCGTGTAGCACAGTTAGAACTCGCATGATAGTGATATAGCCAAACAGGCTAGGAATGACGTGAGGTGGTATCTAACTCCCCAGCAACAAAGTACTAGGAGTGTTGTATCACCAAGCAGAATCGATTCATTGTTAGGTGCTCTCGATTGACGACAACCCAGATGCTGTGGAGTTATTATGACAGGGGAAAATACCACTCCATCGAAAATTTCATAGGGCATAGTACAATAGGATGATATCCTTGAGACAGTAGGGGGTAATACTCGAGATAGTCCAGTACAGGGGTTGGACAAGCATATTGATTTGCAGAACAAGTGCTTTAACTTGCCCGCGGCTTGGGATCAAAGAAGAACAATCACGGCCGGGACCATGATTGCAAAGAATCAATTTACAGATGCAAGATGAGCTTATACCAAGGGACCATTTGATTATAAGAGAAGCTTCCATGATAAGATCTACATCGTGTCTATGGGCATGAACACAAAGTTCAAGGTCGACTCCCACTTCTTCAATGCATAACCTCTCATTTACTTCTCGCTTTTGATAAAGTTGTAGTGTAGAAATTTTTATCCGGCATAACACCAGTACAGTATGACCCATATAAATTTCCTGGTTCACACAAATTAGGGAAAGCATTAGGTTCAACCCATAGGGGCATCTTCGGACCATATACCACAAGCTCCACGAGCAAAATAACATAAGCTCGAAGGCGAAGCATGGTTGAGAAGGCAGAGGATACAATTTACCAAAGGCATTATGTATCTGAGGAAAGGCTCAAAAGGTTATTGAATATGAAGGACATTGTCAGATAAAATCCCACAAAGGATCTGGCGGTCCACATAGGATCTGATGTGAGTATCGGTTCTCAACCAGAAGAAGAAAGAATGCAAAGGCTTCGGATTATAGAAACATCTGAATAATTTGATGCTTAAATGCAAAGAAATCATGATTTAAAAAATAGAAGATCATAAGCAGACGCTCTGATCAAAAGGTAAGTAAGTTGAATAGCCCTAGGGATACAATTGATGGCAATTTGATTGGTCGAGAAACAACTCTTGGTCAAATGACGTCCAAGCCAGAAGGATGAATTCTATGATCCGACCGAGGATTGCGAGCATCCGCAACTTATTGAATCAACGGACTCAAAAGGATAGTGACAAAGGATGCCAAGAAGATTACTGGACTTATGGGATTATCCATAATGCAAGCAGGAAAGAAGAATCAATAGTAATAGGCTGCAGAGGATTTTCGGAAGATCAGATAGTATTTCCAAGTATTTTGGAAAGCATATGAACAACGGATGAACGGGTTCAGTGAATTATCCGTAGTGCAAAAAGAAGCTGCAAAGCAGAAGGCACAAAGGATTCTCGGAACAACGGAGAGTACATCTTGTAATAATAGGAGAAACTGGGTATGAAGGTACAAGCGGCAAGGATGTTATTCACGGGGATTATCTGTGGTCAGGAACTGCAAGGCAGTGGGCACAGGGTCTCAGGATACATCGAGAAGTATCTTCAGAGTCTTCTGATGTAGCAGACGATCATCTGTGTTGAAGGAGCTCTCCGGGAGGAAGCTTTACGAGAACCTAGTGTTAGAGTTAGCAAAATTATTTAACCCGAATAGAAGAGAGATCAAAGTCCCAGAGTAAAGACGAGGAATAAAAAGACCCTAATAACACCCAACGGCGACGTGGGCCCGTAAGCCACACTACCATGTTAGTAAAAGTTTTTTTGTAGTGACTAGACTCGACTTCGGCCAAGGAGTTGGAAAGGGGGCTACCTACAGGCAGTCGGCTCTTATACCAACTTGTGACGCCTTCGATTCAATCATACACTAATCATACACGCAAATGTGTACGATCAAGATCAAGGACTCACGGGAAGATATCACAACACAACTCTAGACACAAATTAATACAAGCTTTATATTACAAGCCAGGGGCCTCGAGGGCTCGAATACATAAGCTCGAATATACAAGAGTCAGCGGAAGCAACAATATCTCAGTACATACATAAGTTAGACAAGTTTGCCTTAAGAAGGCTAGCACAAAAGCATCTACGATGGAAAAGGCAAGGCCTCCTGCCTGGGAGCCTCCTAACTACTCCTAGTCGTCAGCGTCTGTCACGTACTAGTAGGCACCCTCGGGGTAGTAGTAGTCCTCATCGAAGGTGTCGTCTGGATCCTAGGCTCCACCATCTGGTTGCATCATCCGAGAAGAATGGAAAGAGGGGGAAAAAAGAGGGAGCAAAGCAACCTTGAGTACTCATCCAAAGTACTCACAAGCAAGGATCTATACTACATATGCAACATTATCAAACGAAGGCTGTATATGTGGACTGGGCTACAGAAATGCCAGAATAGAGAGAAGGCCTAGTCCTATCGAAGACTAGCATCTTCTAGAAACCACCATCTTGCAGCAAATAGGAGGGAGTAGAGTAGCATAAAGTAAAGTAGTAGTAGTGTTATCAACTTCGGCCGGAGATCCTTCCTTGACTCCCTGCGAGAAAGCAGTCCTAGAGCCATACTATCCATTTCTCATAACAAGTATCCAGTTCTAGTTGTATCGATCGAGATACAACTCCAAGTGTCTGTTACAGTAGGACAGATTATCGATAGATGTTTTCTTCCCTCCAGGGGTGCACCAACTTACCCACCACGCTCGATTAACTCCGGCCGGACACACTTTCCTGGGTCATGCCCGGCCTCGGCCAAACAATACGCCGCAACCCGACCTAGGCTTAATAGAGAGGTCAGCACGCCGGACTAAACCTATGCCCCCAGGGGTCATGGGCCATCTCCCCGGGAACTCCTGCACGTTGCGAACGCGGCGGGTGAGCAGACCTAGCTACCTCCTTCGAAAAGGCAGGTGCTTACGCAGTCCAATCCGGCATGCGCCACTCAGTCGCTGACGTCTATTAAGCTTGGGCTGATGTATACGACGCAAAACGTACATACTATGCCCACATGATGGTTAGTGCTATCTGGCCAAAGGCCCCTCGGATCAAATATCCAAATCATATGGTGGATTAGGAACGCGTGGTAACAAGCAGAGACTCACGAAAGATGTGACCCCGTTGCCCCGTCTCGATGACTTGCGGCAAGGGCTAAGAATGCCCGCCACGCCTCGTAATTATCTTGTGGGCACTTTCCAGGTCAACTCGACTCCACATCACTCGCAATTATGCTCGTGCGGGTACCCTCAGGGTCGACCCGTCTTTAGTAACATGGTTCAGTGTAAAGTCATAGTAATCATAGTAACTGTGTGTCTAAACATCAAGGGGAAAACCCGAGGAATCACCCCCGGTGAATTCCACTCGATGTAGTCATCAAGGTGAACGTAAGACGAATCACCCCCGAGGTTCACACTTGAGGGGTTGCACGACAGAGTTGTATCGGAAGTGGTTAAGGCGGAATCACCCTCGATGACCACGACCGAATAGCTACACTACAGGGTTAACATCAGAAGTGCTGTAGAGGTCTCACCCTCGGCACTCGATAGTAACCCAGCAATGTCGAGCAACTAAGGGGAAAGTGATGTGCGGTGCCGGGGCCTGGTCTTCGATCCCGTTGATCGGGTCTTCGATGATGAAGCAGGGGCAGCAAGGACAAGGTGGGGGTCACTGATGGATCACTAACCAACCTATACTAAGCAGTTTAGGATAAGAAGGTAAGGTAACAATAAGCAGGTTACAAAAGCAGGATATGCATCAGAATAGGAGCAAACAATAACAATAGCAAAATCTAATGCAAGCATGAGAGAATGGAATGGGCGATATCGGGATGATCAAAGGGGGGGCTTGCCTGGTTGCTCTGGCAAGTAGGGGTCGTCGTCGACGTAGTCGATCACAGGGGCATCATCGATCTCGGGGTCTACCAAGAGAAGAGGGGGAAGAAACAGTAAATATAAAGCAAACATAGCATCACAAAGCATAAGGTGGCAATAAGCTGTGCCAGGTGTGACGTAACGTATGGCTACACGATAAAGGTGAAGGGGGAATTCAACCGGGAAGGTATTCCCGGTTCCGGACCTGTGTCAGACAGATGACTGGAGGGGGAATGTTCCATGTTCAGATAGTTAGAGGCATATGACAGGTAAACGGACTGCGTATCCGGATTCGTTGGATTTTTCTGAGCAACTTTCACGTAGAAAACATTTTCATCGGAGTTACGGTTTAATTACTATGAATTTCTAAAGTTTTAACAATATTCTGAATTTGTTTTAATTACGAAATTCATCAGAAAAATGAATTATGACGTCATGCCGGCGTCAGCCCTGCGTCAGCGGTCAACAGACCAGTTGACTAGTCAATGGGGCGCATGCGGGGCCCACAGGCGGTGAAAAGGCGTTGCCCAGTCAGCATCTGACTGGGTCAACGAGACCCAGGGGGTCCAGTGGCAGCGGCTGTGGGGAGGTCCACGTGGACAACCACGTCAACGATGCCGGAAATGGCGCCGAAGTTGATCCGGTGGCCTCCTGCAGCGGCGAGCTCGCCAGACACACTCGGAAAACTGCTACGGGGCACCGTTTAGCGTGGTTCTTGTTGCGTTCGAATGGTTACTCCACCCCGCATCGGTTGGTGGCGGTAGAACGAGCAGGGGAGGTCGGCAGGGCTGCCGGCATTGAGTCGTGGCTGCTATATGGCTCGGATGTGTGACGGGGATGGTGAAGTAGCGTGCTACGGAGCGAAAGGAAAGGCTGGGGAGGATGCTCGTGGTGCGGTGAGTCCAACGGGCTTGAGCCCGTGACCAAATGGTCACCGAAGCCTCGCCGGCGGCGAGCTCCGCGGCGATGCGTTCGGGCGCTCATCGGGGACGACGCTAGGAGGCATGGGAGGGAGCGTGCGCGTGCGCGTTGGGCTCCTGGGAACCCCGGGAGCACAACTATGATCTTGGGCGAGCGTGTCGACGGTCACAACGACGGCAACGAGCTCGTCGGCGGAGTTGGGATCGGCCATGGCGGAACCAGTCGCCCCGAGCTTGTAGAGGAGCAGAAAGGAGGGGAGGAGAGATGGATCTCATCGCAGCGGCTCAAGGTGGCCTGTGGAAGGATTAGTAGCAGCAGAGGGCATCGCCGGAGTCGGTGAAGAACGGCGCCAGTCGGAGATGGGGACGAAGGGGATCCGGTGCTTCGGTGCCTCCCAGCTCCAGCTCAGGCCACCAGTTGAAGGAGTCGACTTCGGCAGAGCTCACCGACAGGGTCAGCGGGCGCGGGACCACCGGTGGACGCAACAATGACGGAGGACGGTGGCGACCGTGCTCGAGCGTCGATGGGGAACAAGGGGGAAAAAGAACGGAGCGAGCAAGGAAGAATCTGGCGGGGAGAGGGAGAGGCTGAGCGAGCGAGGGGGAAATATCTCAGGCCGCAGCGTCGGCCTTATACCCTCGTTGCGCTGGCGAGAGGCGGGACGGCGAGCTGGTCCGGCGGCGACGCGCGGGTGCGCACCCTCGGTCGATTGAATAGGGGGGGGGGGGGGGGGGAGGGGGGGGGGGGGGGGGGAGGGGGGGGGGGGGGGGGGAGGGGGGGGGGGGGGGGGGAGGGGGGGGGGGGGGGGGGAGGGGGGGGGGGGGGGGGGAGGGGGGGGGGGGGGGGGGAGGGGGGGGGGGGGGGGGGAGGGGGGGGGGGGGGGGGGAGGGGGGGGGGGGGGGGGGAGGGGGGGGGGGGGGGGGGAGGGGGGGGGGGGGGGGGGAGGGGGGGGGGGGGGGGGGAGGGGGGGGGGGGGGGGGGAGGGGGGGGGGGGGGGGGGAGGGGGGGGGGGGGGGGGGAGGGGGGGGGGGGGGGGGGAGGGGGGGGGGGGGGGGGGAGGGGGGGGGGGGGGGGGGAGGGGGGGGGGGGGGGGGGAGGGGGGGGGGGGGGGGGGAGGGGGGGGGGGGGGGGGGAGGGGGGGGGGGGGGGGGGCGGCCCCGGCGGGGGTGAGGGGGGGGGGGGGGGGTTGACTGGAGCACGACAGGTTGAGGTAGGGGGGCCAGCCTGCTGGGATGGCCGAAGCCCAAGGGGAGGCTAGGGGCTCTCCCACCCCTCTTTCTTCCCCTTTTTTTGCTTTTTTTGCAGCAGGCTTTTGCAATTAAACTAGCCACCAAATGACTTAGCAAAATTGTGTGTCTGCCAAAACAATTACTAGGGAATAATGTGCTCTGCCATAAAAAGATTGGAGGCTTTAGAAAAAGTTTGCAATTTTTTATAAATTAAAAAGGTATTTAACCTATTGTTTTATCCACTGCCTTAATTGGTTTAGGCCATTTAAATACCTTGCAAAAATGTTGGTTCACCACCAATATTTGTTATGGATTATTGGCCACAGGATGAACATTTTAGGTTTCATGTCTGACAAATATGAATTTTTGACTTTAGATTGGATTTGAATTTGAATTGTGATTTGGACCAAGTGAAGATTAGCAACAGTAACAGGATGACATGGCACCATTAACGGGGGGATTACTGTAGCATGACACTAGGGTGTTACAATAAACCCCAAAATTATTCCATATGAGTCCACCATTCCTTCCTATATGCGGTATCTACCTGTCGTTCCAAGTAAATTTGTATGTGCCAAACTCCAAACCTTCAAATTAAATTTTGTTTTGTATGCTCGAACAACTCGTGTATCAACTAGGGTTGTCTATATCTTCCATGTTAGGCGGGTTATTCTCAAGAGGAGTGGACTCCGCTCCTCATTCACGAGAAAATGGCTGGTCACCGGGATGCCCAGTCCCATGCTCAAATGAAAATAATTGCAAACAAAACTCCCCCAGGATTGTTGTTAGTTGGAGGCTCCCATTGTTTCGGGCAAGCCATGGATTGATGATTCTTGGTGGAGGGGAAGTATAAACTTTACCATTCTGTTTGGGAACCGCCTATAATGTGTGTAGCATGGAAGATATCGAGATCTCTCGATTGTTATGTTGACAATGAAAGTATACCGCTCAAAATGTTATTTATCTCTATTTCAAAATCGAGCTTTGGCACCTCTACAAATCCCTGCTTCCCTCTGTGAAGGGCCTATCTATTTACTTTTATGTTGAGTCATCACCCTCTTATTAAAAAGCACCCGCTGGAGAGCACCACTGTCATTTGCATGCATTACTATTAACTAGCAAAAGAGCCCATGCGTTGCAACGGGAGAAAAAACACAACACACACTCTTAACCGAACAACCATCACTCAAGACCACAATAGGTCCATCTCCTTTATTTTAGCAACGCATCATATTTGTGTTGCCGCTTATCCTTCTTCCCACCCTCGCCGGCGGTGGCCTTAGTGTTCACACAAACCAAAACGTGTTAGAATGTGGTTAATCCTAAGACGTCTCTCTCCCTCTGTCCTCCCACTCCCTCTCTCTTGCTTTCTCGCACACTCGCGATGAGAAATCTGTTGTTTTCCTCTGTGACGTATTCAGAGGTATGCATGTGTAGTTCTCGATGTTTTCTTTTCCCTATATGACTATAGTGGGTGTTTATTTGCAATCCGAATCGCCGCTTGTATGAAAGAAAAATGGATCGTGCGCTATAGTTATAAGTTTCCTTCCAAAACAATATTTAGAAAATATTTAACTAGTAAAATTAACATCATATACAGATTTCACACATTTTTCTAATCAAATTGCATATATAACATATTAAAATCGGAGTTACGGTTTAAAAGATAGGTATAACTTAGAAAAAAATTTGTTTGAATTAAATATCTTTCAAAATAATATTTATAAATACTTATCAATTTAAAATAATCTTATATTCATATTCTACATATTTTTCTAATCAAAATTCATATATAACATGTTTAAATCGGAGTTACGATTTAAAACATATGGATGGTTTAGAAAATCATTTGTTTGAATTAAATATGATCCGTGAATGGAATACCTAAAAAGTCAGGTTTTTTTGAAAAACTATAAAATAACGGTTCGGTGTGACTTAAATCTGGACTGCGGGGTGATTTCATGAAAATGCAAGTGCTTTTTTGCAAATTGGCATGACGGATGGGCAGAAACCCTACATGCTTTATTATTAGGTAGAGATTTATATTGAGTATGACTATGACGGGAAATCGTATACCATGAATTACAATGTTTAGTCAGTCCTTGATCTTGAGAGGTGCTCTGCATTTATGTTTTGCGGTCTCAGAAAGGGCTAGCGAGCTACCATCCTGTTATATCATATTATGATTGTTTTGAGAAAGTGTTGTCATCCGAGATTTATTTATTATTGCTCGCTAGTTGATTATGCCATTGATATGAGAAAAAATGAGACCTAAGTGTTATTGTGAATATGGTTAGTTCATAATCTTTGCTGAAAACTTGAATGCTGGCTTTACATATTTGCAACAACAAGAGCAAACAGAGTTTGTAAAAGTTTTTATTTATAACTTTCAGTTTGTTAACTGAATTGCTTGAGGACAAGCAAAGGTTTAAGCTTGGGGGAGTTGATACGTCTCCGTCATATCTACTTTTCCAAACACTTTTGCCCTTGTTTTGGACTCTAACTTGCATGATTTGAATGTAACTAACCCGTACCGACGCTGTTTTCAGCAGAATTGCCATGGTGTTATTTCTGTGCAGAAATAAAAGTTCTCGGAATGACCTGAAAATCCACGGAGCAACTTTTTGGAATTAATAAAAAATACTAGCGAAAGAATCAACACCAGGGGGCCCACACCCTGTCCACGAGGGTGGGGGGCGCGCCCCCCTGCCTCGTGGGCCCCCTGAGGTTCCACCGACGTCAACTCCAACTCTATATATTCATGTTCCGGGAGAAAAATAAATAAGAGAGACGGATTCATCGCATTTTACTATACGGAGCCGCCGCCAAGCCCTAAACTCTCTCGGGAGGGCTGATTGGGAGTCCGTTCGGGGCTCCGGAGAGGGAAATCCATCGCCGTCGTCATCATCAACCTTCCTCCATCACCAATTTCATGATGCTCACCGTCGTGCGTGAGTAATTCCATCGTAGGCTTGCTGGACGGTGATGGGTTTGATGAGATTTACCATGTAATTAAGTTAGTTTTGTTAGGGTTTGATCCCTAGTATCCACTATGTTCTGAGATTGATGTTGCTATGACTTTGCTATGCTTAATGGTTGTCACTAGGGACCGAGTGCCATGATTTAAGATCTGGACCTATTATGTTTTCATGAATATATGTGAGTTCTTGATCCTATCTTGCAAGTCTATAGTCACCTATTATGTGTTATGATCTGTTAACCGCGAAGTGACAATAATCGGGATACTTACCGGTGATGACCGTAGTTTGAGGAGTTCATGTGTTCACTAAGTGTTAATGCTTTGGTCCGGTACTCTATTAAAAGGAGGCCTTAATATCCCTTAGTTTCCAATAGGACCCCGCTGCCACGGGATGGTAGGACAAAAGATGTCATGCAAGTTCTTTTCCATAAGCACGTATGACTATATTCGGAATACATGCCTACATTACATTGATGAACTGGAGCTAGTTCTGTGTCACCCTCTGTTCTAGCTATTACATGAGGAATAGCATCCGACATAATTATCCATCACTGATCCAATGCCTACGAGCTTTTCACATATTGCTCTTTGCTTAGTTACTTTGCCGTTGCCACTGTTACAATTACTACAGAACTGCTACTGTTACTTTTGCCATTGTTACCATTACTTCCATACTACTTTGCTACTAAATACTTTGCTATAGGTATTAAGTTATCCAGGTGTGGTTGAATTGACAACTCAACTGCTAATACTTGAGAATATTCTTTGGCTCCCCTTGTGTCGAATCAATAAATTTGGGTTGAATACTCTACCCTCGAAAACTATTGCGATCCCCTATACTCGTGGGTTATCATCCTGCGCACTTCAACTGTTGCTGAAGGTGCTGGAGCATGATTTCTCGTTCCTGTAACCATGCATCTAAGTTTGGATCTGAGCATTCATCGGCCTGAATGACTCCAAACTCCTGCGGAAGATGGCCGTAAATGACCTCGAATGGAGTCCTCCCCAACGCCGAGTGATATGATGTGTTGTACCAATATTCAGCAAGCGTGATCCATTTATACTAGTTGCCGGGGCATGAATGAGCCGTGCACCTGAGATAGCCTTCGAGACATTGGTTGACCCTCTTGGTCAGTCCGTCCGTTCGAGGGTGGTAGGAGGAACTTAGACGGAGCTCGGTGCGATAGTGGCGAAACAACTCTTGCCATAGGCTATTGGTGAAGATTTTGTCTCGATCTGAGATGATGGCTAGATGTAGCCCGTGAAACATGTAGATCTCCCGCATGAACATTGTGGCCACTTGAATTGCGGTGAAGGGGTGTGTGAGTGGCACAAAGTGGGCCTATTTGGGGAACTTGTCCACAATGACTAGGATAGTGTCATATCCCCCCGAGCGCGGCAAGCCTTCAATGAAGTCCATCGAGATAACTAACCATGGCTTCTGTGGTATAGGAAGAGGCTGAAGCAACCCCGCGGGTGATATTCTCTCAGTTTTGGCCCGTTGACATGTCATACAATGTGACAGCCTGGATTTTGCCTTCTCTCTTTTCCGAACTTTATTTGCCCGTGCTTTGGATTTGAGTTTTTTGGAATCAATTCAAATGGACTTATCACTTGGGCATGCCCTTGACTTTCACCCAAGTGAACCATCTACCTCTCAATCAACCTCATTCTCTGAAAAACCCCAAAATGGCCCAATGAATATTTTCATAAAGGAAAATTATTCAAATTTCCTTGTGAAACTCATTTCAGAAACTAGTGCTCCAAAGCAACCCTCATTTGTATTGCTCCAAAAATCCTGAGATAATTCCTGAATATTATTTGAACCATGGCCCACCTCTCTGAGCAAAAATATTGCATGATTTTTTTGTAATATTTTTGCTATAGAAAATCATTTATCTTCTGACCCAAAAATGCACTTTGTACAACAAGTGTATTTTTCTTTGATCCAATGGAGCTGGTTTTTCTTGAGCCTCATTACCCTCCTAAGTAAACCTTAACCCCAGGAGATCAGCCCCAATGGCCTTCTAGAAGCCCTCCAAACTTGGCGACCAAGTTTCTGACGAGAAACTTGCCAGCAAGCTTGAGTCACATCTAGTCGGCTTGGCAGTGAGTTCTCAACGTTCCTAGACCTAACACTGCACGAACAACATCCCAGACATGGTTTGGCCGAGCGTGGGCATCGTTTTGACCATGCCAGCGTGGTGACCGCGTGTGGACACGGGCTCTGGCATTCGTTTGACGCGCTCTGCGTTGCACTAGTGCCTCTATTCGGTGCGTGCTCGAGCCAGAGCTCGCCACCGACTGCCGCGCTGCGCCACCAGCCTCAACTCTTCACCCATGACCTCTCCCTGGCGCCCGCCGATGCCAGAGATGCCGCAGCGAGCACGGGCACATCGCGGCCAAAAGCCACAGTGCGCCCGTGCCCCTGTATTCTTCTCCCCCTGCTTCCTGTGCTCGTCCGCGAGCGTGGACAGCTCCCGCATGATCACTGATCTCTTCCCCCTCCCCTCACTGGCGCCCTTCGTCATCGCTCGCCAGTTTCCAGAGAACTCTGGCGGCGCCACGTATCCCCCTCCTCCTCTGGCTATATATAGAGCCCCTCCCTCCGCTCCGAAGCCACACACCGCACCTCTCAACCACCACGACCCCATAGCTTAGCTGCAGCACGGCCGAGCACGCCTCTGGACGCCGTCCCTGACCGGAGCTCACCGGCGACCCCCCACAGCCCCTCCACCCCATTCCAGACCCCCTCGAGCTCAACCAACCCCTCAGGCGCATCATTGGAGGTCCACTGGTGTCGCCTGGAAGCATTGGAGCCCCTGGAGTCGCCCCTCGTCGTCTCCTTCTTCCTCTCCGGCAAGTCCCGACCGCCACCGCCGCTTGCGAGCAGCTCCGGCCATCCCCCGATGAGCCATGGGTATAGGCAGGTGTGCCATGACCCCCTCTCCACTTCTATCCCTCTGGTTTTTCCCAAGAACCCCTCCTCGCCGGCGTGAGCTCTGGCGGAGCACTGCCGTGCTCTATTTCTTCTCTCCCCCTCTCTCTCCTGACCGGTGGGGCCCACTGTCATCCTCTCTACTCATGCCTGAAGTGGTACGAGTGGAGGCATATTCTGTCTTTACGCCATCGATGTCACCCCCAGGTTTTCTGTTTTATTCAAATAAATTCAAAAAATTG
Organism: Aegilops sharonensis; assembly: GCA_904067115.1. NCBI lineage: Eukaryota > Viridiplantae > Streptophyta > Magnoliopsida > Poales > Poaceae > Aegilops > Aegilops sharonensis. Next base: position 561,112,595 of record LR880970.1, read on the forward strand.
ACCAAAACTTTGACTAGTGATAATGTTTAACCTATAAGTCCAAATGAGTTGATTCTTTTTGCATTGTGTTTGTTTCAAAGAGCTCAAGCAGCACACCAAAGTGTGGATTTTTTCTTGTTGTCTAGAATTTCTGGTGATTTTCAGAATGGTTCTTGATATTTTGTTTTGTGCTTTTAAATATTTTCAGATGGAGAGACTTGTCTTGAAGATAACCAGGAGGAGTGTGAATCTCCTCTGGACTAAGGCAAGCCACACCAACATTTGGATGGTGTCATTTCAATATCTATGAATTTCCTACTTGAATATGAGCTATTTTTTCATGCATTTAAATTAGTTAAATAAATATGGTTTAATGCTAGTTACTTGGTAATGCTTGAAATACTTGCTTAAATTACTGGTTGAATGCATGGACTAGTTTGGTCAAGTAGAATAAAGTTTTAACTATGAAATTTCTTTGATAAATAATGGGAGTTTATTTTTGATAATTGGATTTTCATATAAATGACAAGTTAACCAAAAATGATGCATGATAATAACTAGTAAGGTAGAACTAGTAAAGTTTGATGATAAGTAGTGCATGAAAATCATGTTTGATGATATTGATCTGTTCATGTGAGTTCTATGCTTTGCATGTCGCATAGTTGCATGATCATGGCATTGTATGACTTGTAGTGATTTTATTTTCAAGTTAAACCTGGTAATAATCCAACTTGAATATAATGTTGATCAAGTCATGGTGCCACTGAATCGGGTTTTCCTCAGTGCGACCACATTTACCTTTATGGGGGGTCTATATTCGGTCCTTTGCCGTGCCTCTTGCCGGTGCCTCCAATGAGGGAAGGTTATGGGCATGCGGTACCCTGGCCCGGTAAGCATACATAACCTTGTGTGCCCTTTGTTTTTATGGTACCTTGTCCTCGTTTGGGACCGCTTTTGCCACGATGGTGGCCGTTGATGCCTTTGGTAGGGACAGGGCCACCCATGACTTAGCCCTGAGAGGGAGTTGGTCGGAGTGGCCACGAGAGTGTCATGGCAAGGGAAGGGTTTCGTCAAAATGCCGTCGGTCCACCCGAATGGCAGTGCGAGGCCATGGGTTCTGTGGTGTGGGTTGATACGTCTCCAACGTATCTATAATTTTTTGATTGTTCCATGCTATTATATTACCTGTTTTGGATGATAATGGGCTTTACTATACACTTTTATATTATTTTTGGCACTAACCTATTAACCGGAGGCCCAGCCCAAATTGCTGTTTTTTTTGCCTATTTCAGTGTTTCGAAGAAAAGGAATGTCAAACGGAGTCCAAACGGAATGAAACCTTCGGGAGAATTCTTTTTGGAACGGAAGCAATCCAGGAGACTTGGAGTAGACGTCAAGGAAGCTTCGAGGTGGCCACGAGGGTCAAGGACGCGCCCTACCCCCTGGGCGCGCCCCCCACCCTCGTGGGCACCTCGTGGCTCCCCTGGCCGACCTCTTTCACCTATATATATATCCATATACCCCGAAAACATCCAGGAACACAATAGATCGGGAGTTCTGCCGCCGCAAGCCTCTGTAGCCACCAAAAACCAATCTAGACCCGTTCCGGCACCCTGCCGGAGGGGGCAATCCCTCTCCAGTGGCCATCTTCATCATTCCGGCGCTCTCCATGACGAGGAGGGAGTAGTTCACCCTCGGGGCTGAGGGTATGTAGCAGTAGCTATGTGTTTGATCTCTCTCTCTCCCGTGTTCTTGATTTGGCACGATCTTGATGTACCGCGAGATTTGCTATTATAGTTGGATCTGTGATGTTTCTCCCCCTCTACTCTATTGTAATGGATTGAGTTTTCCCCTTGATGTTATCTTATCGGATTGAGTCTTTAAGGATTTGAGAACACTTGATGTATGTCTTGCATGTGCTTGTCTGTGGTGACAATGGGATATCACGTGATCTACTTGATGTATGTTTTGGTGATCAACTTGCGGGTTCCGTGACCTTGTGAACTTATGCGTAGGGGTTGGCACACGTTTTCGTCTTGACTCTCCGGCAGAAACTTTGGGGCACTCTTTGAAGTACTTTGTGTTGGTTGAATAGATGAATCTGAGATTGTGTGATGCATATCGTATATTCATACCCATGGATACTTGAGGTGACATTGGAGTATCTAGGTGACATTAGGGTTTTGGTTGATTTGTGTCTTAAGGTGTTATTCTAGTATGAACTCTATGATAGATCGAACTGAAAGAATAGCTTCATGTTATTTTACTACAGACTCTTTAATAGATCGATCAGAAAGGATAACTTTGAGGTGGTTTCGTACCCTACAATAATCTCTTCGTTTGTTCTCCACTATTATTGACTTTGGACAGACTCTGTGTTGCATCTTGGGGTATAGTTATATGATCCAGTTATGTTAATATTGTTGAGAGAACTTGCACTAGTGAAAGTATTAACCCTAGGCCTTGTTTCCTAGCATTGCAATAGCATTTACGCTCACTTTTACCACTTGTTACCTTGCTGTTTTTATATTTTCAGCTTACAAAAACCTATATCTATCATCCATATTGCACTTGTATCACCATCTCTTCACCGAACTAGTGCACCTGTACAATTTGCCATTGTATTGGGTGTATTGGGGACACAAGAGACTCTTTGTTATTTGGTTGCAGGGTTGTTTGAGAGATACCATCTTCATCATACGCCTCCCACGGATTGATAAACCTTAGGTCATNTATCTAGGTGACATTAGGGTTTTGGTTGATTTGTGTCTTAAGGTGTTATTCTAGTACGAACTCTATGATAGATCGAACGGAAAGAATAGCTTCGTGTTATTTTACTACAGACTCTTTAATAGATCGATCAGAAAGGATAACTTTGAGGTGGTTTCGTACCCTACAATAATCTCTTCGTTTGTTCTCCACTATTATTGACTTTGGACAGACTCTGTGTTGCATCTTGGGGTATAGTTATATGATCCAGTTATGTTAATATTGTTGAGAGAACTTGCACTAGTGAAAGTATTAACCCTAGGCCTTGTTTCCTAGCATTGCAATAGCATTTACGCTCACTTTTACCACTTGTTACCTTGCTGTTTTTATATTTTCAGCTTACAAAAACCTATATCTATCATCCATATTGCACTTGTATCACCATCTCTTCACCGAACTAGTGCACCTGTACAATTTGCCATTGTATTGGGTGTATTGGGGACACAAGAGACTCTTTGTTATTTGGTTGCAGGGTTGTTTGAGAGATACCATCTTCATCATACGCCTCCCACGGATTGATAAACCTTAGGTCATCCACTCGAGGGAAATTTTCCATTGTCCTACAAACCTCTGCACTTTGAGGCCCAACAACGTCTACAAGAAGAAGGTTGTGTAGTAGACATCAAGCTCTTTTCTGGCGCCATTGCCGTGGAGGTTAGTGCTTGAAGGTATATATTTAGATCTTGCAATCGAATCTTTTAGTTTCTTGTTTTATCACTAGTTTAGTCTATAATAGAAAACTATGAAAAAATGGAATTAAGTTTGCCTCATACGCTTCATCTTTTAAACATCTTTCGTGAGAATGATGGAAAGGAAAATTGTGCTCAAGTGCTAGAAGAAGAAGTCTATAAAATATTTGGCACTAAATCTTTGAATGACGAGCATGATTGCAATGTTGTTATTATGAACTCTTTGAATATCCATAGTACTAATGATGATTGCACTAGTCATGATGGAAATGTCTCTTATAAGCATGCCAACTTTTGTGGAGTGCATAGAGTTTGCAAGTACACACCAAATAGGGAAGATAGATTTTGTAAGAGGCATAAGTATTTAGAAACCAAATGGTTGCAAGAAAGGCTAGATGTTTGTGCTGAAAATTTAAAATTTCTTTGCCATCCTTGTGAACTTTGCAATGAACGTGATCATTTAAATCCCCAATGCAAATTGTTTCATGATCGTATCGTGTCCAAAAATTGTGATAACTTGATTTCCCTTGCACATCATAATGAACTTAGTTTGCTTGTGGGTTATGAAGAAATGAAACATATAACTAAGGATCTTCCAGAATTTGTCCTTGATAAAATTCTTGATTTTGATCTAAAAGAATTTTTTATGTATTGTCCGGTGAATTGCATTGAAAATCCTTATATTGCCAATTACATAAAGAAAAGAAAGCAAATAGAAGATGAAGAGAATACTAATGAAAGGGAAGAGACTTCCCAATATCCTCTTATTATTTCTTACGATGAATCAGGTAACGAGGAGGAGCTTCCTATTCAACCAATCTCATTAATAAGGAGCTCGAAAAAGAGGATTAAACCCACACATGATGTGAAGAAGAAAAAGAAAAGACGGAGAAGCAAAGGTAGAAATGTATCCCTCCCAAATGATGTTGCTCCTATTACTCATTGTGATGATGATAATTGCTATACTATTGGTGCTATCCATACTATTAATTATGAGAGTGATTATGCTTATGATAGGAAAAGTCCCAAGCTTGGGGATGCTATGCTTGATGAGAATGACATGTTTGAGAATATATTTGCTGCAATTAATGCTTGTCCCAAGCTTGGGGATGCTATGTTTAATGAAGATGATATTTTAGCCTCCCAAGTTTTGATGTGCAAATTTATTATGATGATAGTATGCCTCCTATTTATGATGGTTATATTGATGAAAGTGGGTTTGGAAGAGTGTCAACTTTAGAAAGTAATGATGTCACTATTTTGGAGGGTGTTTAATCTTATAATATTTATGAAAGTGTATTTGGAGAGGTCATGACTTTATTTAGTGATGAATCCACTATTTTGGAAGAGGTTTCAATTGATTTTGATGAGAACAAAGTTGCAACTTATGATGATTATTGTGATGAAACTTATGCTATAAGAAATAGCGATGAGTATATTTATAAAACTTGTCATGATTATGATTACCCTTTTTATGAACATTACTATTTTAATGTCCGAAACAATTTATAGTATTCGAGTCTCTTATGATAGTCACACTATACCGAATGAGAAGAATTTTTCTTATGTGGAGAGTAGTAAATTTTCTATGCTTGTAGATCATGAAAAAAATGCTTTAGGTGCTGGTTATATTGTTGAATTCATTCATGATGCTACTGAAAATTATTATGAGGGAGGAATATATGCTTGTAGGAATTGCAAAAATATCAAGTTTCCTCTCTATGTGCTTAAAGTTTTGAAGTTATGCTTGTTTAGCCTTGTCGGCATTCTGGGAATGGGGGTACCCAGATTTGCCTGCCTGCGGCCTGCGGCGTGGCTCAAGGAGTGGCCCAATACGGCCCATCTACATCAACACATGCTCAAGACCCTCGCAAGGGGCCAAGCCTCGCGGGGCGGACGACAGGAGGCTTCCTCAGGCACGTCCTCGTCAGGCTGGCTCGCGAAGAGGCGGAGAGATCAAGGCGGGGTACCTCACGAGGTGCCCGTGACGCAAGCCATGACGACCAAGGCGCAGGCGGGCGCCAGGCGTGCGCCGGCCTGTGCAGAGTCCTTTTTTCCCCTTTGGTGCAAAGGGGGCAAGTGCAAGCAAGGGTATCAAGCAAAGGCAACCATTTCGGTGCAACAAGATCAAGACCAGCAGGACGGCAGAACGGAGGTCATCGTGGAGCCCAAGCCAACATCATCGTCAGGGTCCTTTGGCAGGTGAGGACCAACTTTAGTCAGGATAAGTGTACTGGATGTTCCCCTTTAAAATGGCTAATTGTTGGCGCCCTTCCCGCTCAATATTTGGGAAGAGGCCCAGGGCCTTCGCCTATAAATAGGACTAGCCACCCACAGGGTAGGGAGAGAGATATGATCGGATCCGCACCCAAGACACAGGGAGAGAGAGAGGCGACTGAATCCCCCTAGCAGTTCATCGCACCAACCAAGAACAGACCCTCGCGAGGCTGTTCTTCCCTTGTACTATTCGTCATCAGCCCCAGAGGCAATCCACACACCACAAACTGGAGTAGGGTATTACACTACAATGGGGCCTGAACCAGTATAAATCTTGTGTCCCTAGTGTTGTTCTTCGTGTAGTTTAGATCCTAGCGAGGCGGTGAAACATGAGTAAGCTGAGGGTGTGATCTCCGCGCGCACCCCAGTGTTCGAACCTCAAGGGTCTGCCGGAACCCGAAATCCAACATTTGGCGTGCCAGGTAGGGGTGTGCCGGAATCTGCCTTCCATCGCCTCGTGTTTTCACCGCCCATCCCATCCATGTCAGACGCACGTCGCGCCCGTGCCGAGCGCCGGGCCGCTCTCGCCACTCGCGTCACCCAGACGGCCCCCATCGGCGGGCGCCCCTGTCGTTCCCCGTCGCCTGCCGTCAACGCCGCCACCGGCCCGACGGGGAACGAATAGCAGGCGTCGTCCCTGCATCCATCAGTGCGGCGAGAAGGCCGCACCGCCACTCCGTCGCTGACTCCGGCCGGCTCCTCGTCCCACGCCCGTCGCGCTCCTGCGCACGCGCACGCCGCGCTGCTCCTCGCGCGGGAGCACCTGCACTACCGTCCCGTTGACGACCTCTACGACGAGTGGCTCGCCCGCATCACCGAGCTCGTCAGCGCCGCTGGGGGCTCCCCTGCGCCGTCCCTCTCGTTGCACCGTGCACCGCCCTGCGCGGGCGACGAAGCACCGGGGGTGCCTCAGCCGCCTCCACCTGAAGAAGGCGCCTTGGCTCCAAGGCGCATGGCCCCTTGTCGGAACCCACTCCGTCCGACTCCAGCACAGCAAGAGAAGAGCTGCCAAGAGATCCCTCGTCCCCAAGAAGCCGCCCGTGTGCTCCCCGCACCGGCTCGGCACGAGCGCGCACCTGCTCCGGCGCATCAAGACCCCGCGCTGCACCTGGCCGCAGCGCATAGAGACCTGCAAGATCAAGCTCTCCGTCACCAAAGGGCTCCCGCGGCCACTGCAGGCTGCCGTGCCTTCTCCGCCGAGCTGCGCAACATGGCCTGGCCGGGCAAGTTCAAACCAGACCTGCCCTCGTGCTACGATGGCACGGCTGAGCCTGCTGAGTTCCTCCAGCTCTACGAGCTGGGCATCGAAGCCGCCAATGGAGACGAGAAGGTCATGGCGAACTGGTTGCCCATGGAGCTCAAGGACGGAGCCCGCACCTGGCTCCTGAACCTGGCTCCTGGGACGATATCCTCCTGGGACGAGATGCGCACCCGATTCATCGCCAACTTCCAAGGCACCCGCGACCGCCCCGCGGCCATGAGCGACTTGCGCCGCATCAAGCAGCAGCCGGGGGAGACCATGCAGAAGTTCATCCAGCGCTTCAACAACACTCGCCTTAAGATCCCCAAGGTGTCTGAGGAGGCCATCATCTCAGCCTTCTCCGACAGCGTGCGTGACGTCAAGATGAAGGAAGAGCTCGCGATCCATGAAGACGTGTGCACCTCCCTGGAGCTGTTCAATCTGGCGACCAAGTGCGCAAGGGCTGAGGAAGGGCGCCTGTCCCTCCTCGAGCTGCCAGCTGCTGAACCAGAAGAGAAGAAGCCCAAGACCAAGGACGTGAAGTGCAAGGGGGCTGCCGTGCTTGCAGCAGAGCCAGACACCAAGCGAGGCAGGGATCAGCCTGAGTCATCCAAGGGCAGCCGGTACTGTGTGTACCACGACCTCCACACCCACAACACCAACGAATGCCAAGAGCTCAGAGCCATGTGAGACGTGCGTGCCGGCCGACGCCCCGAGCGCAGCGACAAGGGCTATGGCCGAGGAGGAGGAAGAGGTGGAGGACGATGGGAAGACCGTGGCCCTCGCCAAGGGTGGCGTGACCGACCTCGCGAGGACCGCTGGCAGGACCAGCCTCATGAGGGAGGTTGGAGGGACCCGCCTCGTGAGGGGGTTGGAGAGATCAGCCTCACGAGGATCGCCCACAAGGCAATGCGGGACTCCCTCCTCTGCCACCACAGCCAAGGAGGAATGAAGACCATCACCAGGACGAGGGGGCTGGAGGCTTCCAGGAGCCGCGCGCAATCGCTTACATCTTGGGCGGCGCACAAGCCCCGGCCTCTCAGCGCATCTTCAGGCAGTTTGCCAATGAAGTGAATGCAGTCCTCCCCAAGCTTGAGGCCACACGCCCTCTCAGGTGGTCATCATGCGCTATCAGGTTTAGCTCAGCGGATCAGCTCAAATGCGCGGCCACAGCAGGAGTCCTCCCGATGCCTTGCTCCCCGATCATCAGCAATGTACAAGTCACCAGGACCCTCATCGATGGCGGAGCAGGCTCAATGTCCTATCCGTCAAAACGTTCAACAATCTCCAAGTGCCATACAATCAGCTGCAGCCAACCAAGCCCTTCTCAGGAGTCACTGATGGTTCCACGGTTCCGATCGGGCAGGTCTGCCTTCCTGTTAACTTCGGGAAGCGCGACAACTACCACACCAAGCTCATTGACTTCAACGTCACTCACATCCGCTTGCCGTACAACGCCATCCTCGGGTACCCAGCCCTGGCCAAGTTCATGGCCATGACCCATCACGGCTACAATGTCCTCAAGATGCCAGGAAGCGGCGGAGTCATCACTGTGCCTTGTGAAGAGAGAGACGCTGTGTGTTCCCTGGAACGTGCCTTCCAAGCCGCATCAATTGAAGACCCAGATCACAGGAATGGGAGGCCTCCCGAGGCTGCTCCTAAGAAGAAGAAGACATCGCCTGGCCCGACCCCTTGGGAGGCAGGCCCCTCAGGGTCCGCGCCCGTTCAGGGGGCACCTCCTTCTGTCGCATAGGAAGGCACGCCCGGCGCCCTCCTCAAGCAGGGCTCGAGGGCTCTCTTCTGGAGGGCCATCGACTTTGCTAAAATTACGAGGGAGGCGCTCGGGCTCCACTTGGAGGCGTGCTTCAACGCATGTTTCCCTCAGGAGGAAGCAAGGCAAGGAGGACCAAACCCTCAGGAATTCATCAGCGAGATCATTCAGGAGTTGCAGGAGTCAAGAGTCATGAGTGGCAGCCACCACTTGCCCGCCGTAGCTCCCCGTCCAAGCGAGGATGGTGGGCTGCGCGTCTGCATCGACATACCAAGACTCAACCGAGCCGCCTCTCAGGAGCGCCTCTGGCCCTCACGCGTGGGGCGCTGCAAAGGCCCACCTCACAGCTATGTTCGCATGCCTCACGGCCTGCCGAACGCGGCTGCGGTGCGTCAGCGCCTCATGAGGAGCATCTTGGAGGCTCAGGCGGCCAGGCATTCCACAGTCCTGGCGGAGATGGGGATGGTCCGCGTGGAGCCGCTAGCGCCTTCGGAGCCTCCCGAGGCCCCTGGGCCTGGGGGCTCGTGAAGATCGTCTCCCGCAGCGCACGCCGTCCGCTACTTCAGCTTCCCTCCATCTTCAGCATCATCAGGTGACATCCTTCGAGTTTCATTTTCAGCTGGGAGCGCCCCCCAGGGCTGCATCATTCCCAGGCCACGTGGGTCCGTCCCTGCGGCATGTATCCCCTTTAGTTCATGTTTTCAGCTTACTTTATCTGGGGCGCCCCTCGGGCTGCATTATCCCCAAGCCACCCGGGCCAGACCCGGTGGCATGTATCCTTCTCGCGTTTATTTAGGTCGCACGTTTGACCCATCGCGATCGTTGTTTGATGCTTGCCTATGGCACCCTTCTTTCTTCATGTCGGCTGCTTGCACGTTAAAGGGGGGTACCTGAGCATCACGACTCATGGGCTCTTACTGGCTCCAGCCCTCACCCTCTGGCCTTGTCCACGGCATCGCGACCTGGCATACCAGCGACGGCTGAGCCCCGCTCGAGGGCCGGGACCCGAGGACGTAGAGCACCGACACCTAACGAAATCTGCAGGGACACATCACAAGTAAAGGCCCAGAGCTAGGCGCAACCCGCCTTGAGGTAGGGCCCCGTGAGTCCCGCGCTGGCTCACGGGTGCCCAGATACACCTCGCCAGGCCCTACCGTGCCAGCCACGTGTCAGGGCGGGGCTGTATACGCCCCGGGGGCTCCTTCCGAAGGGGAGCCCCGTCCCACGCACCAGTGGAAGCACCATGCTCCGCGCTGGCTGATGACACTGTCAAGGAGTGGCTATGCCCGTACACATATGGAAGCGCTATGCTCTGCGCTGGTGATAAACAACTAAGGTTGGCCCCCGACTGCATCAACCTCAGGGAGCCCAGAGCTCAATGTCCGCCCTCATCGTAACGCCTCCCCTCGGGAGTGCCACGCGAGGGGGCTGGGCACGGGGGCTGCGCCCGGGTCACGCCCAGGCGCACGCCAACAGCAAGGCCCCTCGGGCCTGGTTCATCACACGCCTCTCCCCGAGCGGAGCCAAGGTACGAAGGCCTTTTGAATGTCAAGGGGGACTCCTGAGCATCGCGACTCAGGAGCCTAACTTGTCACGTAGCCCCTCACCCCTTAGTTCCGAAAGGCTAACGACGGTTGAGGTATGCGCGGGGCCGGGCTCTGCCGACGTAGAACGGTAAATTCACCCATGCATCTCACCTCCCTACTTGTTGTTCGTGCGTCAAGGGGGACTCCTGAGCATCGCGACTCAGGAGCCCAACTTGTCACGTAGCCCCTCACTCCTTGGTCCCGTCCTGGTTTCCCGTTGGGGCTAACGGAGGTTGAGGTATGCGCGGGGCCAAGCTCTGCCGACATAGAACACAAGCAAGTAGGAAGGAAAAACGCAAATCTCAAGAAATTCAAAAGCAAATATTGCAGTCCATAGAGTACTTTGACAACGCCAAACACAAGTTTAAACGCCTCCACGAGACAGAATGCATGTTGTAGGTATTAAAAGCAAGACGTGAGCCGCGAAGGAGTCACTTTTTGGCGGCGCCATCGCTGGTGACGGCGCTACGCTGGGCAGCTTTGCCTCGAGGAGCCTCAAGACCGGCAGCGCCTCACTTCGGCTTGGTGCTGAAGGCCCGGAACTTCGCCAGCAAAGCCTCCGCGCGACCCTTCACGGCCTCAGCAGCGACAGCGGCAAGCTCGCCGCTCACAGGCTCCAGCAGACTGTCGAGGTCAACGCTGGGGTCACAGAGGTAGACGTGGGTGAAGACGCGCGTTAGCCCGCAGAAGAAAGGACGAGGGCGACATCTTCGAGGGCGCGGACCAGGAAGGGAAGCAGCTTGGCGGGGCCCTCCTCGGCGCCGTCCAGCGGGATTTCTAGGCCGCTGTCATAGAGCGGCTTCAGCAGGGTGCGAGCCTTCACCTCCAGCTTTGTGAAGCCCACGCGGTCCTCGGCCAGGACCCGCGCCTTGCCGTCCAGCTCGATCTTCTTCACCTCCAACGCCTGCTCCAGCGCACCCAAGCGGCCTTGGCGTTCGTCAAGCTCGGCATCCCGGTCCTTGGCGGCAGCCTCGCGAGCCTTCAGGTCTTCCTCCTTCTCCTGGCGGACACGGGCCTCCTTGACAAGCTGGTCGCGCAGGCCTTGCAGTTCGCTCTCCAGCACCTTGTAGTGGCCCTGGACATCCGCAACCTCGCCCAAGGCGGCGTCGCGAGCGGCCTTCGCCTCAAGGACGGCCTGCTTCTCCTCGTCGCAGGTTGTCGCGGCCTGGGCCAGCGCCGCTCGGACTGAAGCATCAGAGCGGACCCAGCCAGAGACCAACTCCAGGCGCCCGGCCGCCAAGCGGGGGTCGGCGCCCAGAAGATCTTTCCGCAGCCGGTCCAGCTCAGCAGCGGCACGATCCAGAATAGTAGGAGGAGCCGGAGAGACTGCGGTTGGCGGAGTAGGAGGCGAAGACGGCACCATAATCACAACGCCATGCGTCAGGACCTTCTGCGCCCCGACGACTGCGGCGGTGGCGTCAGGCAAAGACACCCGCGGGAGTCGCTTGGGCCATGGGGGCTGAGCTCGCTCCAGCTGGCCCCGCCAGGCCTCGCGAGGATGACCGGGTAGGAGAGGCCCGCATTGTAACGCCCCGGATTCGATGCGCCAGGTGTCCGCCAGTTATTGGCCGTCGTTGCCATGTCATTTGCTCGCATGTTGCACTTTGCCATGTCATCATCTGCATTTCATATCATGTCATCATGTGCATTTCATTTTGCATACGTGTTCGTCTCATGGATCCGAGCATTTTCCCCGTTGTCCGTTTTGCAATCCGGCACTCCTATGTCTCCCGGCGCCCCCTTTTACCTCTTTTCATGTGCGGGTGTTAAACGTTCTCGAAATGGACCGAGGTTTGTCAAGCGGCCTTGGTATACCACCGGTAGACCGCCTGTCAAGTTTCGGATCATTTGGAGGTCGTTTGGTACTCCAACGGTTAACCGGGTAACCGCAAAAGCCTCCTTCTCCTTGCAGCCCAACACCCCTTCCAAAGTGGCCCAAAACCCAGCAAACTCCCCTCCATGCTCTCGGTCGTTCAATCACGATCGCGTGGCCGAAAACCGCACCTCATTTGGACTCTCCTAGCTCCCTCTACCTATAAATAAGCCTCCCCTTCGAAATTCCGGGTCCAAACCTACCCTAACCTTCCCCGCCGCCGCCGGACATTTCATCCCGCGATGGCCGGACATGTCCGCCGCCCCGCAGCCACGTCGCCCGGACCAATCCGGGGCCAACACGTCATCGCGCCGCCGCCCCGGACCACTCCCCACGCGCCACGTGGCACCGCGCCACCCGCCTCCACCGCCGGCCCGCGGAGCCCGTCCCGGACCCGCGCGGGCCCGGATCCCGCCGCCGCTCGGCCCGTTCCGCCGCCGACCGGACCCGCGCGCCCCGCCGTTTCGCGCCGTCGCCGGCGACCAACTCCGGCGACCGGAGCATCGCCGCCGTCCTCTCCCTCCTTCTCTTCCTCCTCTCCCCTCACCTTCGCTCTCTGCCCGCAGGAGCACCGCCCCACCATGGCCTCGAGTTCGCCATGGCCCGGCGCCGTCGAAGCACCTCGCCCCGCCGCCGATCCGTCTCCCCACCGGCCGGATCCGGCCTCGCCGGGCCGGATCCCGCCGCCGCCGCCGCGCCCCGGCCACTTCCGGCCTCGCCGCCGCCGCGGCATCGCCGGCCATCGCCGCCCCTGCCTCCCCTCGTGCGGGCACGGGGAGGACGACGCGCCCCAGCGCCTCCCGCGTGGGCCGCCCCCCCCAGCCGGCCCAGCTCCGACCGGCCCAAGCCGGCCTCCTCCCCGCAACCTGGGCCGAGCCCACGAGGTTGACTTCCCCCCCTCTAAAATTCCACCAAGTCCCCGAAATTGTTGCATATTTTGTTACATTTTCATCATGCCATAACTCTGCATCCGTAACTCCGTTTTGGGCGTGTAATATGTCAAAATGTTCGCCTCGATGAGTAGATCATTTCATCTCATTGCATCATTTTCATTTGAGCTCATCTCGATGCCCGAAATGCTGTTAGAAGAGGGCTATGTGATGTTAGTTTCTGTTTCTTAACAGAACATGCACTTTTGTCATTTTTTCCATGATTGATGTGTGCACCCTATGAACTTGAGTCCTACATGTGTTTTGTAATATGCCATGCCATCTTTACAGGGGTGTATGTCATGTCTTTTTGTGATCTCTGTGGTGACTAGCACAAGCATGCAAACTAGCCTTCATGATGTTGCTGATTTCAGCCCTGTTTTGCTGATATTTTTATGCCATGTTAACTTGATGCTACAGAGAGTTCCATGCATATTTTGAGATACTTCAGTAAGGATGTTTTGTTCTACATGTCTTGCTCTATCCATGCATGCCCTTGTTTGCAATTATGGAGTGACATAGCTTGAGTCAATCGAGCTCTACTTTTGCTATAAAATGTTTCCTGGCAGGTTGTTTACATGTTATTCAATTTTGCCAAGGTTGTTGTAGTTGATCCTTGCATGCTAGGATGTTGTTCTTGCCATGTATAGCTTCTATGCCATGTCTTCTTGCTGTTGGTTGCCTTGCCATGCCATGTATTGCTCTGTGGTGAGTGGTTCAAGCTCACCAACATGCCTACTTATTGTTGTTCCTGCCATGTATGAATCTGTAATATAACTTGTCATGTTTACATGGGTGCCATCATATCTTCTGGTCCTTTTTGGCTCAAGGTCACTAAGGGACTTTTGTTCTATGCTTTGAGTAGATTCATGCCATTCCTTTGTTTGCCATGATAAGTTCCTGTAGCATGTTGTTTGATAGCTCTAAACATTGCAACCTGATGTTAGTTCTGCTAAAGTCTGAAACTGTTATTATTTGCAATCTTGCCATGTGTTTTTGAGCATGTTCTAGTGATTTCTGGAGATAGTTCAGTGTTCATGTTTTGTCATGCTTTACCTGTACATCATGCCCATGCCTTTTGTTATTATGTTGTGGTGCTGTAGCATATTGTTTGGTGCTTGCAATATGCCTAGTTGCTGTTTTGGACAGATTGTTGTCATGACTTGTATAGGGTGTATGTGTTGAACCGTTGCTCCGTTTTGAGTGTGCTCTATATGACACTTGCTTGATTTTGCATGTAGTTTCATATTATCATGTTGCATCCTTGTTTTGAGGTGTTTGCTTGATGTTTGTATGCATTTTGCA
>LR880970.1:561141475-561167534 GCA_904067115.1 Aegilops sharonensis
GCTTGTTGGGAGGCAACCCAATTTTAATTTTGTTCTTTGCTTTTTGATACTGTTTAGTAATAAATAATTCATCTAGCCTCTGGTTAGATGTGGTTTTATGTTTTAATTAGTGTTTGTGCCAAGTAGAACCTTTGGGAAGAATTGGGTGAAGTCTTTGTGATCTTGCTGTAAAAAACAGAAACTTTAGCGCTCACGAGATTAGCTGCCATTTTTTACTGGAGAGTGGTTTTAGGTTGATTCTTTTTTCAAATGATTAATAGACAAATTCCTAAGGTCCAACAATTTATTTCAGAAATTTTCGAGTTCCATAAGTATATGTTTGATACATATTACTACAGACTGTTCTGTTTTTGACAGATTCTGTTTTCTATGTGTTGTTTGCTTATTTTGATGAATCTATGAGTAGTATCGGAGGGTATGAACCATAGAGAAGTTGGAATACAGTAGACACCATTATGAATTTAGAATGAGTTCACAACAGTACCTAAGTGGTGGTTTTATTTTCTTATACTAAAGAAGCTTACGAGTTTTCTGTTAAGTTTTGTGTTGTGAAGTTTTCAAGTTTTGGGTAAAGATTCGATGGACTATGGAATAAGGAGTGGAAAGAGCCTAAGCTTGGGGATGCCCAAGGCACCCCAAGGTAATATTCAAGGACAACCAAGAGCCTAAGCTTGGGGATGCCCCGGAAGGCATCCCCTCTTTCGTCTTCGTTCATCGGTAACTTTACTTGGAGCTATATTTTTATTCACCACATGATATGTGTTTTGCTTGGAGCGTCATTTTCTTTTGTTTTGTTTTGCTTGAATAAAATACCAAGATCTGAAATTCTTAAATGTTAGAGATTCCTCACGTAGTTACATAATTACTCGACTACTCATTGATCTTCACTTATATCTTTTGGAGTAGTTTGTCATTTGCTCTAGTGCTTCACTTATATCTTTTTAGAGCACGGTGGTGGTTTTGTTTTGTAGAAATTATGGATCTCTCATGCTTCACTTATATTAATTTGAGAGTCTTTTAGAACAACATGGTATTTGCTTTGGTTATAAAATTTGTCCTAATATGGTGGGCATCCAAGTTGGGTATAATACAAACTATCATATAGAGTGCATTGAATGCTATGATCAATTTGATGCTTGATGATTGTTTTGCGATATAAAGGTGGTAATGTTAGAGTCATGCTAGTTGGGTAATTATGAAATTGAGAAATACTTGTGTTAAAGTTGGCAAGTCCCGTAGCATGCACGCATGGTAAAAGTTGTGTAACAAATTTGTAGCATGTTGTGCTCTTTTGATTGCCTTCCTTATGAGTGGAGGTCGGGATCGCACGATGGTTAACTCCTACCAACCCTTCCCCTAGGAGCATGCGTAGTAATACTTTGCTTCGAGGGCTAATAAACTTTTGCAATAAGTATATGAGTTCTTTATGACTAATGTGAGTCCATGGATTATACGCACTCTTACCCTTCCATCATTGCTAGCCTCTACGGTACCGTGCATTGCCCTTTCTCACCTTGAGAGTTGGTGCAAACTTCCCCGGTCCATCCAAACCCCTTGATACGATACGCTCTATCAAACATCCTTATATCTTCCTCAAAACAGCCACCATACCTACCTATTATGGCATTTCCATAGCCATTCTGAGGTATATTTCCATGCAACTTTCCACCGTTCCGTTTATTATGACACGTTTCATCATTGTCATATTGCTTTTGCATGATCATGTAGTTGACATCGTATTTGTGGCAAAGCCACCTTCATAATTTTTCATACATGTCACTCTTGATTTATTGCATATCCCGGTACACCGCCGGAGGCATTCATATAGAGTCATATCTTATTCTAGTATCGAGTTGTAATCCATGAGTTGTAAGTAAATAGAAGTGTGATGATCATCATTATTAGAGCATTGTCCCTTAAAAAAGAGAAAGGCCAAATAAAAAAAGGCCAAAAAGAGAGAAAGGCCAAAAAAAGGCCCAAAAAAGGGGGACAATGTTACTATCCTTTTCCGCACTTGTGCTTCAAAGTAGCACCATGATCTTTATGATAGAGAGTCTCTTATATTGTCACTTTCATATACTAGTGGGAAATTTTCATTATAGAACTTGGCTTGTATATTCCAACGATGGGCTTCCTCAAAATGCCCGAGATCTTCGTGAGCAAGCAAGTTGGATGCCCAGCTGTCGGTGTCAAAAGCGGCGGATCTCGGGTAGGGGGTCCCGATCTGTGTGTCTAAGGCTAATGGTAACAGGAGGCAAGGGACACGATGTTTTACCCAGGTTCGGGCCCTCTCGATGGAGGTAAAACCCTACTTCCTGCTTGATTGATCTTGATGATGTGAGTATTACAAGAGTTGATCTACCACGAGATCGTAGAGGCTAAACCCTAGAAGCTAGCCTATGATGATTATGATTGTGTCTCTAAGGACTAAACCCTCAGGTTTATATAGACACCGGAGGGGGCTAGGGTTTACACAGAGTCGGTTACAAGGAAGGAAATCTATTATCCGGATCGCCAAGCTTGTCTTCCACACAAAGGAGAGTCTCATCCGGACACGGGACAAAGTCTTGAGTCTTGTATCTTCATGCTCCAATAATCCGGACAAAGTGTATAGTTCGGCTGTCCGGATACCCCCTAATCCGGGACTCCCTCAGTAGCCCCTGAACCATGCTTCAATGACGATGAGTCCAGCGCGCAGTTTGTCTTCGGCATTGCAAGGCGGGTTCCATCTCCGAATACTCCAAAGTACTGGTCGCAACAAATAGCGTCCGGCTTCCCATCAATGTTGTACTCCTCGGCTTTTGTGCTTCAATAATGGCCATCTCCACGTGTCGAGCAAATACGAGGAGCCGGGGCATTTTTGCAGTTGCCACCCCGGCCCCGCAAGCAAACCGTCTATTTGAAGGGACGGGGATCCTCAGATCAAAACCTCACCTTCTTCCCTTAAGCAAGCATCCAACAGAGTGCTCCGGAAAAAACCATTCCAACATGGCCGGTCGCTGCAGCTCTTCTTCTCATTCCCTTTGCTCCAAGCCAGGCGACTGGGAAGAGTGTTAAGTTCCTCAAAGCCGTTTGATAGAGTTACAGACCCAAGGGTTTCTTCCACCAGCGTTCATGGTTCCCGTCCGAGCCGGACTAGCCACCTATAATGGCGGGGAGCAAGCGGGGAGATCTCCTAATCCACCCCTGGGGGAGCGAATATGCCTCATCCCACATCTATTAAGAGGCGTTGGGTTTTCAATCCACCTATTCCTTCACGGGCTCCTGGAGTTCTATGGCCTCCAGCTGCACAACTTCACCCCTGCCTCTGTGCTGCACATAGCGGGATATGTTGCCATTTGTGAACTATTTCCGGGCTGCGAGGCTCACTTCGGGTTATGGAAGAAGTTGTTCTGCCTCGTCCCTCATAACCAGGGGGAATCCATATGTCAAGTGGGTAGAGCCGAAGTATGGCGCGTCGCCGAGACCGGATACCTGTCCGGTACTCCCAAGAAGGCACCTGAAAACTGGCCCTCGGAGTGGTTTTATGTTGATGACGTTCCCCTTCCTGATCTAGTCCGGACGGGTCTCCCTGAGTTCAGTAATGTTCCGCCGAAGGCATGCCGAAGTTGGCACCCTCAGGGCCCCCAAGAGGAGGATACCAGAGAAGTACACTTCCTGATGAGCAGGATAAAGCTACTGGCCAAATCAGGGCTGACAATAGTCGAGGTTATAGCAATATGCATAATGCGGGGACTGCAGCCGCTTCAATATCGGGGGAAGCCCATGTGGCATTACAACAGGGAAGATGATGCCACCCACTGCAATCGTAAAGCACTACAAAAAATACACTTCCGTGATGATACGTGTTTGTCATAGTAGGTCGCGTTTTTTGTCATGCATGTACATCCATGACAAATTTATGACAGAATCAAGATAGTCATACCTGTGCTGTTGTAGAAGTGTTCCATGACATTACCAAAATTATCATCACGGAAGTGTCCACTTCCATGACGATAAATCGCGCGTCACAGAAGTGCTTTCGTCAAGGGTGACCGACACTTGGCATCCACCGTAACGGAACGCTGTTAAGCTACCGGGTCGGGTTTTGGATCCGATAACCCGTTAACAGCCCCGACCAATGGGAAATTTCCACGTGTAAAATTCTTATTGGCCGGACGAAACACGTGTCAGCTCTTCAGTGGGTCACATAGGCGCCTATGATATGTCGACACGTGCCAGGGCCCACCACTGGCCCATTTAGCTTACAAAGCCAGCCCGTTTGACTTGGTCAAAAGTTAACGGGTTGGCCCATGAAAAGCCTGTTAACGATCTCTTTGCAAATAGCCCATTTTACGGCCCGTTAGGCACTACAGGAAATCGGCCCAACAACGTCATGTGGCCCGTCGAATATAACACCAGCCCATTTCACTTTCGGCCCATGTATGGCCCATGATGTCTTTCGGCCCATATGAGGCCTTCGTATCTTTTGGCCCTTTACAGGCCCACGGCGACTCTAGCCCATAATGAACAGTAATTTTCTTTGTACTCATTAACGGCCCGTGATTTACATGGGCCGTTTCCAGCCCGTGTTAGCTTTCGGCCTATTGACGGCCCATACGTTCTTGGGCTCCTTTTCGGCGCTCGATTACTTCTGGCCCGTTACTGGCCTGTTCCCCTAATGGGCCAAATTCGGCCCAAGGCAAGAGTCGGCCCGTTACTGGCATGTTCCCCAAATGGGCCAAATTCGGCCCATGGCAAGAGTCGGCCCGTTACTGGCCTGTTACCCTAATGGGCCAAATTCGGCCCGTGGCAAGAGTCGGCCCGTTTCTGGCCAGCCCGTCCTATATTCTGGCCCATTAACGACCCGTTATGCCTGTGACAGAATTAAGCTTTTGCAGTCCTACGGCCTATTAACGGCCCGTTACCATGCTTGGCCGATACCAATTATGCCCGATTACGGCCCATGTAGACCCATTTATCCGACTGCCCTAGGCCCATTTATCGACGGCCCGAGGCCCACCGATTACAGGCCCATTTATCGACGGCCCGTAGGAGACCCATGGATCCTACGGCCCGTATATGGCCCATGGGTAGTTGCGGCCACTAGCAAACCAGGGAAAAAGAAGACTAGGAAATAAATAAGGCCCAAACTAATGCTAGGCTATTAAGGCGATTGCACAGATTACATCCACTCGACATCAAAGATCGCCACCAGTGCAAATATAGGGAACACCCTGCACTATACAAAAATGGTTGCTGTTTTCTTCAGTCGGTGGCTGCACGTTAAGAATAAATTTTGTATTGCACCAAAACAAATTACAACTATATAACAAAAGGAAGGTTGGCAGAAAACTTAACAGTCTAGCAGATAAATGCACCACCATAAGTTCAGAAGCTCGGTTCATTTGACCTGACTGTTACGTTTTCATGCTGTATTGTCCGATGGAACACCATAACCCTCGCCTTCATTTCCCCTAGCCTCCTGAACAACATAGCAAATGTCTGATAATCTGGTTTCAAAACCATGCATATCTTGACGACATTGAGCAATGTTTCTCCTTGTTTCACAAAGGGCCTCTATTAGGGAATGGACTTGTGTCTGGAGCGCAGATGCAACATTGCTTTGAGCTTGCATATCTTGATCATGAGGCACTTTGGACGATATTGCCTTAACAACCAACCCAGTATTACGCAGGAACGTGCTTTTGGCACTGTTAGTGGACAGGTACTGACCCACTGCAGCAAGAGCTGACATTGCGGTTATAGTTGGCTCGCCACCTTCAGAAGGTGGCGGTTCCACCATTTTTTCCATAGCTCGCTAAAAAGTTGAGGTTTTACATTAGTAGTACCAGAATAGAAGATATTAAGGAGGCAGCAAAACCAAACAAAATAGCTTTGGTCTATATACAGAACTTATTCTGGTGAACCCATGTAAAATATTAGTTGTATTTTATTGCAAAGTACATAATAAAACCAGGTTCCAAACATATGACCATGTACCATCGCTAATGTATTGTCTATTTCTTCACATTATATTGAGGGCTAAGGATAAAGAGACGAAGTTTATAATACGGTAAGCATAGTGTAACATCATTCATATCACAAAACAACTGAGAACAGACAAACAGGTAATTGTAACGTTGTGTGGGCAAGTCCAGCACGGAACTAGATTACGGGTTAAGATCAATGGAACATCACTCCTCCCTTTTAAACCTTGTAAGGTGCAATGATACGCTAAGACAATTGTGTATAAAATTGAAAAGAGTAATAGACATTGGCTGCAAACCATGCAGTTCAAGGCACAAGTCAGAGTAAGTAGTAGTTAAAAGGCATGAGGATTAAGGACTTACAACAGCGGCTTTGACTGGTGTAGTCATGCCCTTCTTCTTGCTGGTGTGACAGTCCTTGAAGATTTCCACAGCATTTGGTTCAGGTACTTTTTGGTCCTTGCGGGCTTTCCTCTGCATTTCGAACAAGTCAATATATATCTGATAATATGGTACAACGAAAAGAGTGAAACAACAGCTAATTACAAGAGACTCGTAGTGTGCAATATAGCTACGAGATCCTGTTGTCTGTTGGAATTTCACTTTCGTACGGTTGGCCTTGTTCTTTGAACAGTTCACCTACATGAAGATAGATTTGTGTGGCACATGCGTCAATAGGACTGCAACATGTGATCTGATCACATATATATAATGTACCTGATACTTCGGATCAGACCAGTGTTTAACAAGGCCCCTCCAGTCTTCATCCGATATATTTTCCACTAGAGATGTTTGGGAAAGTTCACTGTTAGCCTTGCCTTCAAAGTGAGTTTTCCTCAAGTTATACCGATAGTGTCGCAGAGCAGACTTGAAAACATGGGCGCAAGCTTGTCTGGTTGCATCATCTTGGCTATCCAACTTGAACCTCATCTGTTGAAAATTATGGGAGTCTCATTATCAGCAACCCAGAAAGTATGGGACAGAGCAAGACGATATTACTAGTTTCCATACATAACCGTACTTACAGATAAATGGTCGAGGAAGGTGTTGAACTGGGTTTCGTCTTTGTCATTCCTGTACTGAATCCATGTTGGAAGGATACGTACATGACACCTAACGGCAACCGCTGCCTCTGATACTAACTTGGCTGACTCTGTAGCATCACGTGGCCTTTTTAAACCTCCCTCAAAACGGATCTCCATTCTTCCTCCTCTAGATTTAGTTAACCTATCGAGCATTATCCCTGATGTTTGTTTCCTCTTGCGCCTAGATGCTAGTCCAACAACAAACATAGGAAGTGTTAGTGTAGATCAAACTGTGAGACTACATATAAAGAAGCATGCAACTGTAATTTGACTCCAGCAACTACCTTCTTGCTGTTGAAGCTCACAAGGTTCATCTGATATTGCCAACTCGTCTTGTGTCAAGAGTGCTTGGGAAGAACTGTCAGGTGGCAAGGGAGCTTGGGAACGTGTTGCTAGCTCAGTTGACGCACGAGTATATCGTGCAGCTGGTAGTACTATGGTAGGTGTTGCAAGAACTAGGGTTGTCTCTGCTTGTTTGGTGGCAGCTATTTGTTTCTGTTTGGCTTTTTTTGCAGTTCGTGTAGCATGGGATGCCGTGTTTGTAGAATTTTCCACTGGACTTTCACCTTCTATTGCACCATCAGTACCAGCAGAATCTGCAGGATTCATCCGCTTCTCATTCCCTGCCATTCTCTGTTTCTTCCTCTTTCTCTGTGCCATGTTAAGTCAAGCCGACAAGAAAAACGAATAAAATTTAGTTATTCAGAACAAATTGATGCGTGATGCGGACGAATAAAACTTTGATGTTAGACAACCACATGATAGGAGGATGTAATATGTATGAAAAACAGGACGGAAGAGATAACCAGAACTATGATGTGTAAACTAAGAAGAAGACATTTCACCAAATTAGAAGCAATGCAATGGAAGGTAGACACCATATGAAAGATGCTACAAATATCGCTCTGCCAAGTTAACAGTGTCTCAGCATAAATGGTGTTTAAACAAATGTGAAGCAGTACAAGAAATAAATCATATGCAAGATGCAAACAACATCACACTACCATGTTAGAGGTCTCTCGTCATTAGTGCCATTGCATATTCACTGAATTGCATATTCACAGCTTATGATGTGTAAACTAAGGAGAAGGCATTTCAACAAATTAGAAGCAATGAAAGCTAGACACCATATGAAAGATGCAAATAATATCACTCTACCAAGTTAAAACTGTCTCGTCATAAGTGCCATTTCAACAAATTAGTAGTACAAGCTAGAAAATAATGTGAGATGTAACCTATATCACACTCCGAAGTCAAACGTGTCTTATGATAAGTGATTGTTGCAGGTTACACAACAGTAGTAATTTGATGTAATAACATGGTGTGATAGACAGATATTGTATGTTCTAGAAACAGGAACACGTGTCTTATTCAAGTATAATGTGTAAAGTAAGCAGATGGGATTCACAAAATTAGAAGCAATACAAGCTAGACATCACACATAACATGCAACCACATATAACAGTGCCAAGTTAGAGGGAGCACCAGTGTAGCTGCACTAGGGGAGACGTGCTCATCCTAAACACAGCTTTGTTGAGTGTCTATGCATGTGTTGTCTTGGAAATCATCTTGGGGGTGTGGAGGAGTAGAAACTCTAGAGGCCCTCCGTTTGGAAGGAGCACCTTTATCCGCTGCCTTGCTAACTTCCTTCCGCTTTATTGATTTTGAATTGTCAAGTAAAACCAACAAGAAAAAGCAATAAAATTCTCTCTTCAGAACTCATTCATGCATGATACTGACAATCACTACTTTGATGTAAGGCAAACACATGATACCAGGATGGAATATGTACGAAAAACAGGACGGCATGGCATGTTCACAGCTGTTTGTGCAAACTAAGCAGAAACCATTCCAGCAAATAAGAAGCAATGCAAGCTAGACACCACATGAAAGATGCAACCAATATGACTGCCAAGTTAAATGTGTCCCATCATAAATGGAATTTCAACAAATTAGAAGCAGCGCATGCTATAAATCATATGAAAGATGCAACTAATATCGCACTGCATATACTAAAGGTGTCTCATCATATTGATTGATGCGGGATACAAAAAAACAATAATTTTATGTAAGGACATGCTTAATAGACAGATGTACTATGTACTAAATACAGGAAGGCATGTCACATTAATGTCACATTTACAGGAGTATAAGCTAAGCAGATTAGCACATGCAGTTTAACCAGATTGTAAGAATTACAATCTAGACATCATATGCAACATGCAACCACATATCACACTGCCAAGTTAGAGCAAGCACCTGCAATGCTAGTGTAGGGGGAATGCTGTAATCAACTACAGAGCTACGTTCACTATCTTCATCTAGCATTTCTGTTTCTTGAGAATCATGTCGGGAGGCTGACACTGCATTCTTTAAATGAGGAGTAGTCCCCTTGCCTGCATGCCTCATCATAAGTGATTGATGAGGGATCCACAAGAACATTAGTTTGATGTAAGAACATGGTTAATACACAGATGTACTAGTATGTACCAAAAACAGAAAGGCATGCCATATTCAAAGGTAGAATGTGTAAGCTAAGCAGATGCAATTTAACCAAATTGGAAGCAATACAAGCTAGACATCCGGCTGGAGTGGTGAACATGATCATCTAGGACCTGAGAGCCTGGTGGGAGGCGGGCTGCTTCGCCACCATCGCGGCTTTTTAGTTGGCTTCCAGGTGATGCCTATCTTTGCTGGGCTTGTCACTGGCTCGGCCAGTGCCCTGACTAGCTATTTGTCTTCTGGTGCTCACGGGATGGTGGTTCATGTAAAAAATATCTTTCCTTATCTTAATAAAGACCGACTTCGGCCTTTCGAATACAAGCTAGACACCAACATGCAACCACATATGACACCGCGAAGTTAAAGCAAGCACCTGGGATGGTGGTTCATTGCGAGCGAGGTCATCAACTACAGAGCTACGTTTCCCGTCTCCATCTGCTGACACTACACCCTTTATAGCGTTGTAACGTGTCTTGCCTACCCGTATACCAAGCTGGAGCGACTTCTCTCTTTTCTTTGCTGCTTCTCTTTCGGCAGGAGAGTCTGAAATACCCTTGCATAAAAACACAATAGTGAGAGTATGGGTGAAGTGTGTGCAGAACTAGTGCACTGTAAAAGTAGCAGATAGCAGGTGGCTTAAAAATAAATGATAGGAGACATATGATAGCTCTACAACATTGAATGGCAAACAATATTAGATTCTACTCCATATGATTTTGTAATATATGAGCACAGGAAATGCAGGTACTCCTCCAGCACACCACCACATGTGGTCATATCTAAGATAACAGTCGACTGAAAATAAATAGGTCAGCCGATTTTTTTAATGAACTGTCCGATCTATAAGGAACGGGCAGATGGCCTTCGTCTACCTCCCGCCAGTCACTGTTGACGATCTTTCACGAACCGCCAGCGACCACTGGCCCAGACCCGTGCCTCCGCCGCCCCACCCTCCCATCGACCTCACACCACCGCCGTGCTTGGAAGCGCCCCCAAGCCATCCCTTTAATCCCGGCCGACCTCCAGATCAGGCGCCAGTAGCTCTAGGCCGCAGACGCCCCTAAGATAAACACCAAGGCGCTTCTTCCCCGGTGTAATAGTCGTACTAGCGCCTGTTACGCCGGGGAATGCTTCCGTTAATTGGGAATCAACTGGCTAGAAATTGAAATTCAGGGGGGCGACGGACCTCTAGCTAAGGTGAAATAGTATATGAGGACAAACCTTGTGCATCGCGAGTTACTAGGAACATCTAGTATCAAGAAGAAGCGGTCAACTAGTGTCTTTTGTGGGATGAATACCGTGCAAGCAGAGACGTAAGATTTGCACAAATAAGGGAAGAGGAGTACCTTCTTCGGTTGCCGGTGTGGTCACCTCCAAATGTCGCGCCGATCTTCTTGTTTTTACCAGGGAAACCTATGTTCTGGAGGGTGCAGGCTTGGACGAACCCATGGCCAAATTGTTGACTGTGTTGCCGTGGCTGTATGTCAGCGGAGGGGAAGCAGATCCGAGGCGGCGAAGGACGGCGTAGCAGGAACAGCTCCGGTGCGGTGGAGGGTGGCGAAGTTGGAGCAGCAGCGGTGAGGCGCAAGACAACGTGGTTGAATTGGCTCGGGTATGGATGGCTCGGCCTCGGCTTCAACTACTAGCCGTGGAGGGCGTTGCGGTTGAGGTTGCGGTGGACAACGACGTTGGGGTATCGGCTCCAGCGTGATGGAGGAGGGCGGCGGTTGATGGGTGGGATGGGGTGGCGGACGGAGGATGCCGAGGTTTCGCGGCTGGTGGATAGGTAGTTTTGGCGCCCATGGAGTACGAATGGGGAATCGGACGGGTGGGGGGGAACCATGTTTCGGTCTAGGACGCACTTGTTTTTGGCTTTTTTGAACAGAAGATGGGACGCGCTTGTTTGAAATTTGGGGAAAGTACAAACTTTGCCCCCCTCTTTAATTTCGGATCTACTGCGGGTCGGAGGTAGGATGGTAATCCCAGGTGTCCCAAATAGTGGGCGGGAGCGATTTCGGCCCCGCGCATGTGTGCTTAGGCGGCCATTGTGTATGAATGTTTTTCGGAGGCGGTTGCATGGCGTCTAGATGAAGCTACAAACCTACCCCGGTTTAGACCTTTGGACGTCGGGCCGGTAGGTTTCACAGGTCGAAGTTATTAGAAAAGTAATTTCCTTGTACTACCAAACATTGGTCTCACGCGGTTTCGGGCGAGTAGAGGCTCTTTTGGCGCTTCGTTCGAAATTTTGAAACACAAGCATTCACGTTTAGAGTACTCTTGAACTATGAGTACTGACCTAAATAGACAACGTTATATTTGACCTTGTATGTTTGAAAACCTCATTAAATTATCCGCTTCCTTTTGAATTTTGACACTTGAAAATCCTATAACTACGATTATTTTGGAATGGAGGAGCTAAATTTGAATCTATTTTGTACACGACTACATATGCTATTATGTACAAAATCAGAGCAAAGATTGGTACCCCCATAGTTTAGGTATGGTTTACAAATGCCATGATATAAATTCAAATAACTGAATGGACTTCATGTTGAATTCGATTTTTTGAAACCACCTTAGGTTGAATTCAAATGTATACTAGTTCATAGGTAGCTATTTATAAATGTTCATTGTGTAACTTTCGTATGTATAATGTGCTTTACACACACAACATGAACTATACTCACGTTTATATTCGATTGCTAAAGCGATGGATTGTCTGGAGTTCAAAATACTAACTATGTGGATCAATTGTGTCAAATAATAACATAGACATGCTCAAATTCGATAGAATCTAGATGTCTGATGGATCAATGACCGCTCCTTACGCGAATTGCAAATATCATGATCCCATCCTAATATTTGGATACAATTTATATCTTTAATCAATGTGTAGAGCAGTCTTTTACGTGTAGTTTCACTCTCCATCTGTGGTCTCTGACACATGCTCACACTCTCTCTCCCGAGGTGTCTTTCTCGCACACATTCTCTAGATATAACCCTCCCTCCCTCTCGTAACCATTTACAACTGTTTTCACTAACCTTTATCACAAGCACCTTTCCTCTCGCAAACATACACACGCACAATCCTCATCGACCCTTTCTATATACATGGACCTGCCTACGTGTCTCATGTACGCACATTATCTTTACGCCTGTCTCTCACGCATTATCTCACACCTCTCTTCCTAATCGACGAGTATGATTCTAGCAGAGCATTCTGTAGGATGCCCCTTCAAGTTAGGTTGGATGAATAGTAATATCAGAGATAGAGGGGTTACCTTAGTCCGAGAACCTAGGGTTACAAATCCTAGATGGCTTTGTCAGTGGACACAGAGTCCTTCACAATTCTGCTATATTTGTCTTGTACGACTAGTCATCCATGGGTCTTCCAATGTGTCATGGGCCGACCAATGTGGCACAGGACGGAACCGAACAAAGGGCCTCACCTCGACCCACCGGACCTCACGCGGTGACACACCCTCTGCCCCCACGTCTCATTATCTTCTCACACCCACACATACCAACACAAACACCACACACACAGAAAAATTCTCCTGGTGCCTCTATTCCCTCCCCCCTTGCATATACACACTCAAGGGAATGGAATCTCTTGCCGTGACGTCATATTCGTCTCTCTCTCTAGACCACCCTCATTTCTCGTGCTATCTCTCCCACCCCCCCGGTCGGCCCCTCTATCCATGCCTCTCTCGAATACGTAATACACACACATACCTCTCTCGGCCCCGCCAAATGCATCAACTACATATTCACACATGTTACATCACGTACCCATTGATCTAAAAAGCCCTCTCTTCACGTTTATTTCGCATACAACATTCCTTTTGAATAAAGTGTGGCCAAAAAATTATTTTAGAGTTTCCACATATATACAACATTATAAAGTTATATGGAGGAGTACGAATGCTAATTTGCATTGCATTGTGCCCACAATGATATTTATTCCGCACTGTGAATTTGTATATTTTTATACAATATACAAAGTTAGTCATAACAAAGAGAAACGAAGAGCATCTCTCTCTCGATCGCATACCCCCCCCCCTGTACGCCGCTTTCACATATGCACACAAAACTATCTCAATGTCCTCTAAAAGTAAGCCCCCAGAAAATTCACGCGTGTTTCATCTTTCTCTCGTGATATATGCAATGACGATCATTGTATTTGAAGTGAAAGCATGATACATACATTGGACTTCATAATCCACTCATTACGGTCACCGTTTATGTTTTGTGGTTATTATAAAGTCACGGGCTCACCGTACAACTTTGTATTTTCTCATGACATGACTAGTTGACCAGTTGAACGCTCCACAGGGCACATGATCTAGTGTTGCATCACATTATCTCACTAACATCGTGCTAACCTGTCGACTTGTATCTACTCTACATCTACACTATTATAAAATACATAAAATACACTCTTATAAAAAACAGAGTTGGTGATGATGGTGTGCCTGCCATCCTGCAATATAGGCCGTCTGATCTATATCTGACGGATAGGAAAGAAACTATGGCAGTTTTGCAAAAAGGTACCCACACACCTCTCCACATTTGCAAATAAGGCCTTCCCTCGTTCATCCTTTTCTCTCACAAAATAAACAAGGCATACAAATGCATCTTGATGTTACGTGCAACGCACAGGCATCTTGCTAGTAAGAATGAAAATAAACGACAAAAAATATTTTGACGGTGGTGCGAAGTCATGACCATGGGCACAGCGGACAAGGTGGCCTTGTATTGGTATGCTGAGCCATCTGTTTTAACACACAGGAGCTGGTGTGGTGATTATACACACACGCACGCATGCACACGAACTCCATCCACGCAACACTCACACAAACACATGCACCCACGCACGCACGCCACACTCACACGTACACACGCAACGACGCACGCACGCAACACTCACACGCACACATGCACGCATGCATGCACACACCAGTACACCACACGACGAACACACACTCTCACGCTCAAGTGCTCAACCTACATGTGCATGCGCACACATCAGGCCCTGACAGACACATACATAACCAGGTGATTCCCGCGCACGGGTTGGAGCCTTGTCGCGCCTGCGTAAATTTGTGTTTATCTGACCTTTTCCCTATGCGAACTGACAGGTGGGACCCACAAGGAACATGGTCAATTTAACTAGTCAACATGGCGCCACGTGGACTATTTGGCCTGTCAACAGAGTGCAATCCGATGCTGAACTGTGAGCAAGTGACCGGATAATCACCGCAAAACGTATATAGCGACCGTAATCAGCTTATTCTGAAGTTCGATGACCGTACTACGCTTTTCTCTCTGTAGGCACTCCAAAACTACATCTCTACACGTTCTCGCATGTTACATCTAACAACTATGCAATACAGCACCACTACTATGCTCTAACACAATAAATCATATGTGTTTTTAGTTTTACTAGATATCATATTGTTACTTATAATTATTCAGTTTGCATACGTTAAAATTGAATTTGAAATGTATGGCCAGTATCATCTACCGCGCGGGAAAAATCTCGCCCTTTCCTGTTTAATCGGGTTTGTATCGATGGATCGTGCGAAATAGCAAAAGTATAGTACTATACAGTACAAGTGAAAGTTCACTGGGCCGTCGTGTCGTCTACTCCTCCGTTGTAAGAGTGGAGCGCTCGCTTCCATAAATCTTCTAGTCCCTTTCGCCAACATGTGGGACATCAAGCTACCGGGTCCACGTGCCATACCGGAATACAGTGTAGAACAGCCAGGGTGAAGCACCCCAGTCATGGCGCCGGTGTAGTAATGAGCAATGAGGCGTCAAATCAGAAAGCTGCACGTTTCCCGCAGTTAAGTTGGAGGGACAAACTAATAATGCTAAAAAAAGAAGTTGGAGGGACGAAGCAACCATCATTTCACTCGTTGCTGAATCCGCTTCTCCCTCATCTTCTTCAACTTAACCACGTGTTGCTTTTGCCGTTGTTCTGCCTCATGTGGGACGCGGATCAGCTTGGTCGCTTCTCCCTCATCTTCTTCAACTTAACCACGTGTTGCTTCTGCTGTTGTTCTGCCTCATGTGGGACGCGGATCAGCTTGGTAAAGCACTGACACGTGGGACCGCATGTTAGCAAACCGCCAGGACAACGTCCTCCAAAAATAAGAAACCTCCCCCGCCATCCGCGCGGCAAAATCACCTCCTTTTTACTAATCTTTGATTCTATAATTTTTTAGATCAATATAATTGAGATTTGTATAGATAGCACACAGGACCAAAACCAAGTGGTACGGTTAAGGGCATCCACAATGTGTAGCCAAATGTGAAAATAGCTTTTGGCATCGTGGGAACTGTCGGTGTCAAAACCGGCGGATCTCGGGTAGGGGGTCCCGAACTGTGCGTCTAGGCGGATGGTAACAGGAGAAAAGGGACACGATGTTTTTACCCAGGTTCGGGCCCTCTCGGTGGAGGTAAAACCCTACTCCTGCTTGATTAATATTGATGATATGGGTAGTACAAGAGAAGATCTACCACGAGATCAATGAGGCAAAACCCTAGAAGCTAGCCTATGGTATGATTGTTGTTCGTCCTACGGACTAAATCCCTCCGGTTTATATAGACACCGGAGAGGGCTAGGGTTACACCGAGTCGGTTACAATGGTAGGAGATCTACATATCCGTATCGCCAAGCTTGCCTTCCACGCCAAGGAAAGTCCCATCCGGACACGGGACGGAGTCTTCAATCTTGTATCTTCATAGTCTTGGAGTCCGGCCAACGGTAATAGTTCGGCTATCCGGACACCCCCTAGTCCAGGACTCCATCGCTAGCCCCCGAACCAGGCTTCAATGATGATGAGTCCGGCGTGTTGATTGTCTTCGGCATTGCAAGGCGGGTTCTTCTCCAAATCCTGTGTTGAATAGTGTCCGACTTCTTGTAAATATCGCGCTCCTCGGCTTCCACGCCCAATAATGGCCATCTTCCACATGTTGAATGAATGTGAAAAGCCAGGGTATTTTTTTCATTTACCCCCTAGCTGCGCAGATGAGCCGCCTATAAAGGGACGGGGATCTAGATCCGAATCACACCATCCTCCCTCCGCGAGCATTCATCGGAGTGCCTCTGACAAAAATCCATTCCATCATGGACACTCGATGCGGCTCCTCCTCTCGCGCTCCCAGCCCTCAGCTTGGAGATTGGGAGAGATGCTCGGTCCCGCACAGCGAGCTAGTGGCGCTCCAAACCAAGGGATTTCTTCCCCCGGCCTTCATGGTTCCGGTTCGAGCCGGACTCTCCACCTACAAGGGAGGAAAACAGGCGGAGAGCGTTCCCGATCCATCCAAAGGAGAGCGGGTATGCTTCGTCTCTTATCTGATAAGAGGACTCGGATTTCCAATACATCCGTTTCTCCAGGGGCTGCTGGAGTTCTATGGCCTCCAGCTGCACCATCTTAAGCCTGCCTCCATTCTGCACATTGCGGGCTTCGTGGCCCTTTGCGAACTGTTCTTGGGCGTCGAGGTTCATTTTGCGCTGTGGAAGAGATTATTCTGCCTCATACCCAGTTCTCATGAGGGGTCAATATATCAAGTGGGCGGAGCCGAGCTATGGCGCATCGCCGGGACCGGATATCTATCCGGAACCCCGAGGAAGGCGTCCGAAGACTGGCCTTCGGAATGGTTTTACATGGAAGATGTCCCACTGTCGGATCCAGTTCGGATTGGCCTCCCGGAGTTCAGTAATGCTCCTTTGAAGAAACGCCTAAGTTGGTGTCCGCGGAGCCCTAAACGGGAGAATGACAGGGACGTCCTTTACCTGATGGGCCGAATAAGATTATTGGCTCATTCCGGATTGACCATGATCAGAGTCATGGCCACATGCATTATGCGGGGGGTGCAGCCGCTCCAGTATAGGGGCCACCCCATGTGGGATTTCGAAGGCGAGGATGATGCCACCCGTCATGGCCGTAAGGGGCCGGGATCAGTCGCCGACCTGGTGAAGATTTTGTCCAGCCTGTACAAAGGGGAAAAGGAGGATTTTCTCCATGTTAGTCCACTGAGCGGATTTTCTATGAACTATCCTCGAAGCTGGGTAAGCGGACACTTATTTTTGCTTATCCGATCCCCATTCCCATGGTTAAGTATCTCACTTCGTGATTTCGACGCAGGAACTGCGCCAGGCTGTAGAGGATATACACAGCCCGCCTCCACAACCCGAGGATCCGGAACGGTCCCTTGATCCGGCCTTCGAGGAGGATCTGGACATAAAGGTGGAGCTGATCGATGGGGTGTTCCACCAACTTAGCATCGACAATGCTTTGGTTGCCATTATGGCCGACTACCCCGGAATATTTCCAGCTTCCCAGGTAACTGTGACCGAAGTCCTGATACCATGACCCATCCGTGCTTATTTCTGATCACCGCATACCAATGGTGTTCCGCAGGGGGTGCCTTTGAGGCGGGAAGCCGAGCCCGCGGCGGCTGGCCAACAAGGGGCAACTCGGCCTAGTAGGCGGAAAAGAAGTGCGGTGCGGATCGAGACGTCGCCGCAACGGTATGGCGCGCTACCGTGTTTCAAGGAAAGATTCCTGGAAGGCATACTAATGCTCATGATTTTTCAGGAGAAAGAGCGCTCGCCGGACTGTGTCCGGAGAGGTTGCCGATCGAGCCTCTTCCAGCCAGGCTCAAACGCCAGGTCCGGAAGGGGAGACGAACACAAGGCGCGCGTCGGATGCTCCTCCAATGGAGGATGCCAACAGATTGCCCGCCACCAGATCTGAGGTGGAGAGTGCCATGAATCACAGGCGCCGTCGGACAATTCTTCATGACGCATGTTTCTCCCAAGAGGCATTGAATGCCTTTAATTCGGGAGATGCGCACTTCCGTGCCACTCGAGATGGTCTAGCCAGAGCCACGGAGCAGTATGTGAAAGACATACGGGTGAGAAATTTTGACAGTTATATATGCCAGTAGCCCCCGAGACTTGAAATAGTTAGAATAACTGATTTAAGGATCATTTGTTATGCACGATCTTACAGAAAAGAATACCCAACTGTCCCAGGAGCTTCAAGAGTGCAAGGCCCAACTTGAGGCCGCACTAGCCGCGACAGGGGAAGCCACAGAGACCCCCTCTGGTAATATATGCTTCGAAAGAAAAGTAATCTGCTAAATGTGGCATCTGTATAAGTCTGATAATAACATTGCAGATGGCGTCGGGACAGATCCGGACAAGCAACAGCTCCTCCGCCGGTTAAAAGCCGGCGAGAAAGTGCTTACAAGGGTGCGGCAAGAGAAAAATAACCTCCAAGATGCCAACACCCAGCTGGGCGAGGAACTAAAAGATGTTCGTGCCCAGCTGTGTGACTCCGACAAGGAGAATCGACGGCTTCGTCGCGGCATTTATAGTAAGTGCTTGAGCGAACTTATGAAAAGAAGAGTTCGACGAGGAAGTCGATTAACAAAAAAATGTCTTTAGGTATGCTCACAGGTCGTCCTGCAGAGGAAATGCCCAGTTCAACGGGTGACCTACTTCCCGAGCTGCTGCAACTGCATGAGCAAGTTCGGCAGGTGATGAGAGGCGTCGCCCAGGCCTTGTGGTCATCCATCTCCCTACCCGAAGGCCTTGGAGAGCTTGCCGAGAAGCTTCAGGGAGCAAGGCAGCGCTTCCGGCTATGGAAGATATCGGCCTGCCGTCAAGGCGCCAGGGAGGCCTGGGCCATGGTGAAGACGCGGTATACGATGACTGACCCAAACCACATGGCCGAGGTCGGACCTGTGGGGCCCGATGGGAAGGAGATCCCCGTGAGCTTAGTATACGGGCAAGTAGAGTTGGCCGCAAAGTATTCCCAGCGGGACTGTAAACTAGACAGCCTATTATATGGTATTGAAGAGGAATACGATCAGTCAATTTGACTATGTAATTTAAAATGACATGTAAAATGCCTTCTAGCCGGATTGTAGATCGTTTGTCCTAGCGGACCTTTTCGCTTCAACCTCGGGACCCGACAGTCCGGAGTGTGTCCGAATACCCTCGCGGTTATGTAAGAACCGGTGCATGCATGGAGACCAGGCGTAGGGGTCATAAGTGCTTTACCAGACAAGTGCCCAACTAGTTATGTTATATTACATGGTTAGTAAGAAACATCTTCCAGGGAGAATAGTTCCGTTAGGGGTTCCTTTCCCTGGGAGGCATGCCCTAAAGTGCATGTCCGAACTGCGAAAAAAGCAGAAAAACATCTGGGGGCAGATAAATGAATAAGTAAGAATTCGTCTTTTAGTTCACCGACCGAATATTCCCTTAAGAACACTAGCTTTCGGCTTCACCCAGTCTTAGGTACACGTCCGGCCGACCCGGCGGTAATAATCGCAGAGGTGCTCCCTTGACCACCTAGCCGAACAATCGGGAACGTAGGGGTAAGCACAGGAGCCAGGCAACCCAGCTTGGCCAAAACTTAAGTCATATCGATGCATATAATGGTGAATAAAAGGTACATGCGGAAGTGTGACACATGTGTTGGGCATAGAGCCCGTATAAATAAGCTTCTGTTAAAGAAGCCCCCAGGTATGATGAGCGCAGATAACGCGTCAGGTGTGTATGAACAATGCACAAACGAGCCTTCAACGGCTTCAGAAAAAAGGAGGGAGAAGGAGAGAGATAAAAGACAGTTAAAGTATAAAATATGGACGGAGGAAGGAGACGAACTCAGAGTCAGGCGCTAGGCATAGAATCTTTGAAGGCGGGCTGCGTTCCATGGGTTCGGCTCGAGTCGGTTATCCGATGCGTTTCGCAGACGGTATGCTCCGCCGGTCAGGACTTGGTCGATGATGAAGGGACCTTCCCATTTGGGCTTGAGTTTGCCCTTGTTCTTGTCCGACAGACGTAGAACTAGTTCGCCAACATTGTAAGTTTTGGCCCGTACTTCTCTGCTTTGATATCTTTGGGCCTGCTATTGATAGAATGCGGAACGAGCTTTTGCCACGTCGCGCTCCTCCTCTAAGGCGTCCAAACTGTCCTGCCGATCCAGCTCGGCTTCTCTTTCTTCGTATATGCGCACGCGAGGTGAGTCATGAATTATGTCGCAGGGCAAAACTACCTCTGCGCCGTATATGTCACACCCTAGCCAGTTCATGCATTAGAGTGTTGCATCATGTTTATTCTTTCAACAAAAAACTTGAAATGGTGATGACAAAACCCCCAGCCCCTCTGAAACCAACTAGGGTTTACTAAAAACTTTTTCAATGAACCTGAAATGCCCTTCTAAAATGTCCATCATTTTTGTCTTGGTTCCGAACCTCTGCCAAAAGTGATGCACAATTTCCTAGGTCATCCTAAGGTCTTTGAATAAAATCATAAGTATTTGAATTTGGGCATTTAAAATTTATAAAATATTTCAAATGCCCAAATATCCCCAACCTAAAATGTTTCATGTTGGAAATATTCCAACTATGGACCAGGAGCAGTTTGGTGAATTTTGGAACTGTTTAAGTATTTTTAGAAATTCAACAAAGTTGCAGAAAAATAGAAAAAGAAAACAGGAAGGAAATCTTACCTGGCGCCTACTAACCGGCCCACCTGCCGGCCCAGCCCAGCTGCCGCGCCAGCGAGCTGCTTGGCTCGGCCAGGCAGGCAGGCAAGGTGCTCGGCGGCGAGCACCGCATGGGTGCCACGCACGTGGTCGCCGCCTCGCCGCTCCCCTCTTCAGGCTGCGACGTGGATCGCTCCCCCTCTCTCCCCGAACCCCTCAGACACCTCCTCTCCTCTCCAGGTCCTCCCCCTCGCGCTCCCCAGCCATGGCCGACGCCACCGCCGCCGCTCCATCACCGTAGTCGCGCTCCCCGCCGTCCGTGCTCCGTCTCGCCGTGTCCAGGAGCTCCGCCGCCATCCTCTTCGTCGAGCTAGCCGAGCCCCGCGTGCTCGTGTGGCCCGAGTCCACCGCATCGACCTCGCCCGAGTCCGCCGTCGCCGGAGATCCCTTTCAACGCCGTCGCCGCATCAGTTCGTCCCCGACCCCGCCGGTTGCCTCTACGAGTGCTCTGTGAGCATAGCTACCCCCCTACCCTTCCTCTCTCGCCCCCGAGCTATGTAGCAACCGCACGAAGATCACCCGCACGCACCGCCGCGGATCTCGTCGCCGACGTGCTCCCGGCCACCCTCCGGCCACCTCTCGGTGTCCATCGCACTCACCACGACGCGTAGGGTCTAACCATGCACTCCCCGCACCTCACCGCACACCTAGCTTCGAGTTCGCATCCACCCGAACTCCGGCGGCCGCCTAGGTCGTCGCCGGCGCCGACTCCGGCAACCCCGACCCCAACTAACTCCACCAAGAGCTGCGGTTTGTCCCCAACTCCACCTAGATGCCTTCCGCGACCCATTTGGTGGCCGGAACGGCCAAAATCACTTCTGCCGCCGCGTCGGGCTCGCCGGTGCAGCTGACTTTGACTTTGACCGCGGGTGGGCCCTGGTTGACTCTGTTGAGTCAATGACAGGTGGGGCCCAGCCCTGCTAACTAATCCGGTTTAGTTTTAATTAATTTTTAGCTAAACTAATTGCACTGACACCATGGACCCATAGTCAGGTTTGACCTGGACGTCTCTGTTGACTTGCTGAGGTCAGCATGACATCATGCTGATGCAGTAATCCTTTTCTGGAATTAAAATAAATCCAGAATGATTTATAAATTCCAGAATTTAGTTCAAACTTCAAAAATTCATATAAATTCAACCGTAGCTCCAAATCAAACAAATTATATATGAAAAATGATCAGAAAAATCCAATCTATCCATCTGTACTGTTTTCATGCATGTTTAAACAAGTTAACTTGCTGTTTAGTGCAAAACATGATAAAGCACTATTTAAGATCACAAATGTGTTTGGAAATTGAATCTTTGGTTCAAAATGGTTCAAACCATCTGGTCTTAGTTGCATTAGCCCAACACACTCATATTTGCCATGTCTCATGCATGCATCATATTGTTGCATATTGTTTGGTGATGTTTGTGTATCGGTGTTCTCTGCGGCAGGTTCTGCCCCCGAGGAGTACCGTGATTACCCCAACGAAGAGCAATACCAGTGCACCGACCCATCAGACAAGCAACCAACCATTTGATCATATCGATACAACCCCATGTTCTCGCTTCTGCTCTCTTTTACTGCATTAAGACAACGCGATTCAAACTGCTGTGTGCTGCGGTAGTTAAACCCATTTCCTCTGCATGACCTGTCATTGCCACAGTAACTAGATGAAACCCACTAGCATGTGTAGGAGTTGATTGAGCCATGTATGTGTGTTGTTCCTACCTTGCTATGCCTGCTATGCTTAGAGTCGTGTCAGGTTTGGTTCATCTGGGTGATGGGCTGGAGTGAAATGATCGTGTCAGTATGAGAGTGATGTGTTGAACACGATTTGGTAAACGTATCGATGAGAGGCCATGTAGGAGTACATGGTGGGTTCTTTGATTGAAGCCGTCCTTAAGCACTGAGATCTGTATGTGTGATTTAAGATTCAGCTACTACCATACATTGGGCCCTGAAATATGACCCCGCTCAACTTCTTATTCACCCAAGTCCTCTGTCCAGGAGTTGCAAGTAGTTTCTGGTGTTTATAGCTTACTGGAGGCCGTGGACAGCGCTGACCATAGGGGTGGGCTGTGATGCGGTAGGTACGTGGCCGGGTATACCGGGCACCCGTTAGGTGTCTCGGAACCCTGTTCACATCGTTTGGTGCTGTGAGCGAAACCCCGGCCGGATCTCCTCATGGATGGAACCCGAATAGGCGATAAACCTGGACTAGAGACTTGAGTGTCTAGGTAGGTCGTGGTCTACACCCACGTCGGTTTTCGCTTGAAGTCTGCCGAGCACATGTCGTGTGCAGACGCTAAGTGGTGGAAACATGTATGAAGAAGTACACCCCTGCAGGGTTAACCTAATCTATTCGAATAGCCGCGTCCGCGGTAAAGGACTACTTGGTTGCCTATACAGTTCATAGACAAGTAAATGGAAACTACTAAAAGCCTCAAGATAAGTGTGAGTGCCGAGGATGGCTCTTCCGTAGGAAGACGGAGGTGGATCCTCGGTAGTGTATTGAAGTGGTGAGTAGTGGACTCGTGTGCGCAAAACTATTTCAAGTTGGAGTCTCGTAGGATAGCTTAGCCAAGAGTCAAAGCTGGCTTGCTGCAATAACTCCACCAACCCTTCTTGATAATGAGCATGTATGTAGGGTCTGATGTAAGTCTTGCTGAGTACCTTTGTACTCATGTTGCTTTAATTTATATTTTCAGAAGATGCTACAACCCCTTCCGACGGGTTCTTCGTAGACGTTGACATCGATGAGTAGACTAAGGCCCAGGTGGTGATCCTGAGCTCGTGAAGGACCATGTAGTATAGCTAGGCTTACCCAAGCCACTTTTATTTTACTAGTTGTCTGTACCCAGACAAGTTACTTCCGCTGTCGACTTGTATGCCTGTATGACTTGAATGTGGGTCGTGTGACCCGTACTTGTGTGTATGTTATGTATGGCTCTCTGAGCCTTTAAATAAAGTACTTGTGTCGTAGAGTCATGTTGTGATGCCTTGTTGTATTTGCACATATCGAGCATATTGTGTGTATGATTGAAATGCTTGGTATGTGTGGGATATGACTATCTAGTTGTTTATCTTTAGTAGCCTCTCTTACCGGGAAATGTCTCCTAGTGTTTCCATTGAGCCATGGTAGCTTGCTACTGCTCCGGAACACTTAGGCTGGCCGGCATGTGTCCTTCTTCGTTCTTGTGTCTGTCCCTTCGGGGAAATGTCACGCATTGAGTACCGGAGTCCTGTTAGCCCACTACAGCCCAGTTTACCGGAGTCCTGCTAGCCCAGTGCTACAGCCCGGACCCACTTGCTGATGACCGACACGTTCGATGCTGGGTCATGGATGCCTGTCCCTGTAAGTTTGTGCCACTTTGGGTTTACAACTAGTCATGTCAGCCCGGGCTCCTTATCATATGGATGCTAGA
Source organism: Aegilops sharonensis (assembly GCA_904067115.1). Lineage (NCBI taxonomy): Eukaryota > Viridiplantae > Streptophyta > Magnoliopsida > Poales > Poaceae > Aegilops > Aegilops sharonensis. The sequence goes on from LR880970.1 coordinate 561,166,017, forward strand.
GACACTATCATATACGTGAGCCAAAAGGCGCAAACGTTCCCGGGCAAAGGTAAGGCGACACCCGTGGGGATACTGTGCGTGAGGCCGCAAAGTGATATGAGGTGTTACAGGCTAGATCGATGTGACATTGAGTCGGGGTCCTGACAGCGTTGGCATCAGAGCCGGACTGCCTGTAGGTTCTCCAAGCCAAACTGGTCGATGTTGAGTCTAGAAATGCTTTAGTTATATGTAGGGGAATTGATTGTGGGATGGTACGTAAGGCTCTTTTTACTCCTTTACCTCATGGCATTCTGATCTGAGTCAGTCCATTCTTCCACCGGGGGTTAAGGACTAGGATCTCTTCTCTCTATCAGGTTCACGTGTTACTAATCAGTAGTACCTTATAGGTTTGATGGTTACAAGCCTACCCTGTTATGCTGATAAGTTGGACCCAGAACCTTGATATGATATTGTTGAGTGTCTATGCAATTATTTGATAAATGTCTCAAACTCTTCTTGAGCATTTACAGCCGTTATGCTGTCAAAATTCTGCTAGAAATTCTAATGCCTTGCATTATGGTTGTGCTTTCAGATGGCCACTCGTGACCAAAATCAAGTGGTTCACCTGACCCGATGCATTGGTGTGACCGGTCATACGGCTATGTTAGTCCGAGTAATGATCGAGACGGGTTACCGTTGGTATCCCGAATACACGGTCGAAGAGCAGTTTCGAGATTTTAACCAAAGCCAGTATCTTTGCGCCGTCCGGATATTTCCCTCTTATCCTGGTTCTACCGAGGCCCTCCACTGTTCCTATGGGCTCGGTGTTACTATTGAGATGGCCGTGCAAGATGCGGCTTATTCTATGGTGACCATCATGCGAGTCAGGACTGGCCTGCTTCGCAACACCGACTTCCGGTATATGCCAGCTTCACTTCCTGGAGCGCACGGTTATCTCCGGGCTATCTATGCTGACTCCAGCCAGGAGGACTCACTAACTCGCACCACTGCCGAGTTGCTCGAGGATAAGGACCGAGAGAATCGGGCCTTGAGAATGGAGCTTTTCAACACCCGCGCTGATCATTGGGCCACCTTGACTCGGTTTGCACCGGCTGTGCAAGCTGGATACATGGATATGAGAGACATGTATCCTGTTAGGTCTACTCTGTCGGACATGATGGATTGGCGTGATGTGGGAGGCATCACCCCACCTCGTGGTCCCCGCAGGCCACCGTTTGTTGGTCCAAGACCTCACCCTAGCCCCTTTGGTCCACAGGCTCCTCAGGACCGTCTGTTTCCGGATGCTCACGTTGAACTTGTTGGGGAACGTAGTAATTTCAAAAAATTTCCTACGATCACGCAAGACCATGGTGATGCATAGCAACGAGATGAGAGTGTTGTCTACGTACCCTCGTAGACCAGCAACGGAAGCGTTGACGCAACGTAGAGGAAGTAGTCGTACTTCTTCCCGATCCAACCGATCCAAGTACCGAACGTACGGCACCTCCGAGTTCTGCACACGTTCAGCTCGATGACGTC
>LR880970.1:561182736-561200908 GCA_904067115.1 Aegilops sharonensis
AAGAACAAGTATCCGCTCCCCAGGATCAACGACCTGTATGATCAGCTCGCTGGATCCTCAGTCTTCTCCAAAATGGATTTGAGGTTGGGCTACCATCAAATCAAAATCAGAAATGGGGACATTCCTAAAATGGCCTTTGTTACTCGTTATGGCCAATACGAGTACACCGTCATGTCCTTCGGTTTAACCAATGCTCCAGCCACTTTTTCTCGGTTAATGAACTCAATTTTCATGGAGTATTTGGATAAATTCGTCGTGGTTTACCTCGATTATATACTCATCTACTCCAAGAACGAGGAAGAACATGCCGAAAATCTAAGACTAGTGTTGAAGAAACTTCGAGAGCATCGCCTTTATGCCAAATTTTCTAAATGTGAATTTTGGTTGTCAGAAGTGACCTATCTAGGACATGTAATTTCTGGTAAAGGTATTGCTGTTAACCCCGAGCGAGTTCAAGCCGTCCTTAATTGGACTCCACCTGAATCGGTCAAGCAAGTTCAGAGTTTCCTGGGCTTAGCGAGCTACTGTCGTTGCTTTGTCGAGAATTTCTCCAAGGTTGCTAAACCTCTAACTGAACTCCTTAAGAAAGATTAAAAGTTCGAGTGGACTCCACAATGTGAGCACAGTTTTCAGGAACTGAAAAGACGTCTAACTTCTGCTCCCGTACTGGTACCACCAGATTTCTCCAAGGACTTTGTTATCTACTGCAACGCCTGGCGACAAGGACTAGGCTGTATTCTCATGCAAGATCGACACGTAATTGCTTATGCTTCACGGCAATTACACCCACATGAGGAAAACTACCCTACTCATGATCTAGAGCTTGCAGCTGTAGTCCATGCACTCAAAACATGGCGACATTACCTCCTCGGTAATCGTTGCGAAATCTACACCGATCACCAAAGTCTGAAGTACATATTCACCCAACCGGATTTGAATCTCAGGCAAAGACGTTGGGTCGAGTTGATCACAGATTTCGACTTAGGGATAACTTACACCCCAGGAAAAGCCGACGTTATGGCTAATGCGCTAAGTCGTAAATCTTATTGCAACAATTTGATGGTGCAACAAAGTCAACCACTTCTCCATGAGGAATTTCGGAAGCTTAATCTCCACATCGTTCCTCAAGGATTCCTTTCCACCCTGGTGGCGAAACCTACTCTTACGGATCAAATCACCGCTGCCCAAAAACGAGATAAAGGGATATCTCGGATCAAGGAAAACATTGCTAGCGAAGATGCTAAATGTTTCTCCGCAAATGATCATGGTGTTGTATACTTTGGGAACCATCTCGTGGTTCCCAAGAACCGACAACTACGGCAGTTGATCCTTAAGGAAGCTCATGAATCTCCTCTCACCATTCATCCCGGTAGCACTAAGATGTATCAGGACCTACGCCAGAGGTTCTGGTGGACTAGGATGAAGAGAGACATTGCTCAGTTTGTTGCTAGTTGCGACGTCTGCCGTCGTGTAAAAGCAGAGCATCAACGGCCTGCTGGCACCCTTCAACCCCTAGCTATTCCTGAATGGAAATGGGATAAAATTGGTATGGACTTCATCACCGGTTTTCCCAGGACCAAGAGAGGGAATAATGCTATCTTCGTCGTTATCGATCGTCTTTCCAAAGTGGCCCATTTCTTACCTGTTCGTGAGAGTATAACTGCTAGTCAGTTAGCAGACTTGTACATCTCCCGAATAGTGTCTCTCCATGATGTTCCTTTGGAAATTAACTCGGATCGAGGAAGTCTTTTCACCTCTCGATTTTGGGAAAGTTTCCAAAATGCTATGGGAACCCGCCTTTCCTTTAGCACCGCCTTTCACCCTCAATCAAGTGGTCAAGTAGAACGCGTCAACCAGATTCTAGAAGACATGCTTCGAGCTTCTGTTATCTCATTTGGAATGGATTGGGAGAAATGCCTTCCATTTGCCGAATTCGCTTATAATAACAGTTATCAATCTAGCTTGGGTAAAGCCCCTTTTGAAGTTCTCTATGGACGACGGTGTCGAACACCCCTTAGTTGGTCAGAAACCGGGGAAAGACAATTCTTTTGCCCGGATATGATCCAGGAAGCAGAAGAGCAAGTTCGCATCGTTCGTGAAAAGTTGAAAACAGCCCAATCTCGTCAAAAGAGTCAATATGACCGAAAACATAAGGCTATGACCTTTGAGGTTGACGAGAAGGCTTACCTTCGGGTTACTCCTCTGAAGGGAACCCATCGTTTCGGTATCAAGGGCAAATTGGCTCCTTGTTACATTGGACCTTTTCGCATTCTCGCTAAACGAGGAGAAGTTGCCTACGAATTGGAACTACCTCCGCATCTCTCCAGAGTCCACGATGTCTTCCATGTTTCTCAACTCAGGCGTTGCTTCTCGGATCCTATCCGTGGAGTGGACCACGAAACGCTTGATCTCCAAGATAATCTTACGTATCGAGAGTACCCCGTTCGTATACTCGATCAAGCCGAGCGTACCACTCGACGTCATAATATCAAGTTTCTCAAAGTTCAATGGTCGCACCATTCTGAGAAGGAAGCAACTTGGGAAAGGGAGGATCGTCTTCGACTCGAGTATCCCGCCTTCTTCCCGGAGGAACCTAAATCTCGGGACGAGATTCTTTTGAGTGGGGGTGAGTTGTCACACCCTAGCCAGTTCATGCATTAGAGTGTTGCATCATGTTTATTCTTTCAACAGAAAACTTGAAATGGGGATGACAGAACCCCCAGCCCCCTCTGAAACCAACTAGGGTTTACTAAAAACTTTTTCAATGAACCTGAAATGCCCTTCTAAAATGTCCATCATTTTTGTCTTGGTTCAGAACCTCTGCCAAAAGTGATGCACAATTTCCTAGGTCATCCTAAGGTCTTTGAATAAAATCATAAGTATTTGAATTTGGGCATTTAAAATTTATAAAATGTTTCAAATGCCCAAATATCCCCAACCTAAAATGTTTCATGTTGGAAATATTCCAACTATGGACCAGGAGCAGTTTGGTGAATTTTGGAACTGTTTAAGTATTTTTAGAAATTCAACAAAGTTGCAGAAAAATAGAAAAAGAAAACAAGAAGGAAATCTTACCTGGCGCCTACTAACCGGCCCACCTGCCAGCCCAGCCCAGCTGCCGCGCCAGCGAGCTACTTGGCTCAGCCAGGCAGGCAGGCAAGGTGCTCGGCGGCGAGCACCGCATGGGTGCCACGCACCTGGTCGCCGCCTCGCCGCTCCCCTCTTCAGGCTGCGATGTGGATCGCTCCCCCTCTCTTCCTCGAACCCCTCAGACACCTCCTCTCCTCTCCAACTCCTCCCCCTCGCGCTCCCCAGCCATGGCCGACGCCACCGCCGCCGCTCCATCACCGTAGCCGCGCTCCCCGCCATCCGTGCTCCGTCTCGCCGTGTCCAGGAGCTCCGCCGCCATCCTCTTCGTCGAGCTAGCCGAGCCCCGCGTGCTCGTGTGGCCCGAGTCCACCGCACCGACCTCGCCCGAGTCCGCCGTCGCCGGTGATCCCTTTCAACACCGTCGCCGCATCAGTTCGTCCCCGACCCCGCCGGTTGCCTCTACGAGTGCTCTGTGAGCATAGCTACCCCCCCTACCCTTCCTCTCTCGCCCCCGAGCTGTGTAGAAACCGCACGAAGATCACTCGCACGCATCGCCGCGGATCTCGTCGCCGACGTTCTCTCGGCCACCCTCCGGCCACCTCTCGGTGTCCATCGCACTCACCACGACGCGTAGGGTCTAACCATGCACTCCCCGCACCTCACCGCACACCTTAGCTTCGAGTTCGCATCCACCCGAACTCCGGCGGCCGCCTAGGTCGTCGCCGGCGCCGACTCCGGCAACCCCGACCCCAACTAACTCCACCAAGAGCTGCGGTTTGTCCCCAGCTCCACCTAGATGCCTTCCGCGACCCATTTGGTGGCCGGAACGGCCAAAATCACTTCCGCCGCCGTGTCGGGCTCGCCGGCGGCTAAACGTTGGTGCAGCCGACTTTGACTTTGACCGTGGGTGGGCCCTAGTTGACTCTGTTGAGTCAATGACAGGTGGGGCCCAGCCCTGTTAACTAATCCGGTTTAGTTTTAATTAATTTTTAGCTAAACTAACTGCACTGACACCCTGGACCCACAGTCAGGTTTGACCTGGATGTCTCTGTTGACTTGCTGAGCTCAGCATGACATCATGCTGATGCAGTAATCCTTTTCTGGAATTAAAATAAATCCAGAATGATTTATAAATTCCAGAATTTAGTTCAAACTTCAAAAATTCATGTAAATTCAACCGTAGATCCAAATCAAACAAATTATATATGAAAAATGATCAGAAAAATCCAATCTATCCATCTGTACTGTTCTCATGCATGTTTAAACAAGTTAACTTGCTGTTTAGTGCAAAACATGATAAAGCACTATTTAAGATCACAAATGTGTTTGGAAATTAAATCTTTGGTTCAAAATGGTTCAAACCATCTGGTCTTAGTTGCATTAGCCCAACACACTCATATTTGCCATGTCTCATGCATGCATCATATTGTTGCATATGGTTTGGTGATGTTTGTGTATCGGTGTTCTCTGCGGCAGGTTCTGCTCCTAAGGAGTACCGTGATTACCCCAACGAAGAGCAATACCATTGCACCGACCCATCAGGCAAGCAACCAACCATTTGATCATATCGATACAACCCCATGTTCTCGCTTCTGCTCTCTTTTACTGCATTAAGACTACGCGATTCAAACTGCTGTGTGCTGCGGTAGTTAAACCCATTTCCTCTCCATGACCTGTCATTGCCACAGTAACTAGATGAAACCCACTAGCATGTGTAGGAGTTGATTGAGCCATGTATGTGTGTTGTTCCTACCTTGCTATGCCTGCTATGCTTAGAGTCGTGTCAGGTCTGGTTCATCTGGGTGATGGGCTGGAGTGAAATGATCGTGTCAGTATGAGAGTGATGTGTTGAACACGATTTGGTAAAGGTATCGATGAGAGGCCATGTAGGAGTACATGGTGGGTTGTTTCATTGAAGCCGTCCTTAAGCACTGAGATCTGTATGTGTGATTTAAGATTCAGCTACTACCATACATTGGGCCCTGAAATATGACCCCGCTCGACTTCTTATTCACCCAAGACCTCTGTCCAGGAGTTGCAAGTAGTTTCTGGTGTTTATAGCTTACTGGAGGCCGTGGACAACACTGACCATAGGGGTGGGCTGTGATGCGGTAGGTACGTGGCCGGGTATACCGGCACCCGTTAGGTGTCTCGGAACCCTGTTCACATCGTTTGGGGCTGTGAGCGAAACCCCGGCCGGATCTCCTCATGGATGGAACCCGAATAGGCGATAAACCTGGACAAGAGACTTGAGTGTCTAGGTAGGTCGTGGTCTACACCCACGTCGGTTTTCGCTTGAAGTCTGCCGAGCACATGTTGTGTGCAGACGCTAAGTGGTGGAAACATGTATGAAGAAGTACACCCCTGCAGGGTTAACCTAATCTATTCGAATAGCCGCGTCCGCGGTAAAGGACTACTTGGTTGCCTATACAGTTCATAGACAAGTAAATGGAAACTACTAAAAGCCTCAAGATAAGCGTGAGTGCCGAGGATGGCTCTTCCGTAGGAAGACGGAGGTGGATCCTCGGTAGTGTATTGAAGTGGTGAGTAGTGGACTCGTGTGCGCAAAACTATTTCAAGTTGGAGTCTCGTAGGATAGCTTAGCCAAGAGACAAAGCTGGCTTGCTGCAATAACTCCACCAACCCTTCTTGATAATGAGCATGTATGTAGGGTCTGATGTAAGTCTTGCTGAGTACCTTTGAACTCTTGTTGCTTTAATTTATATTTTCGGAAGATGCTACAACCCCTTCCGACGGGTTCTTTGTAGACGTTGACATCGATGAGTAGACTAAGGCCCAGGTGGTGATCCTGAGCTCGTGAAGGACCATGTAGTATAGCTAGGCTTACCCAAGCCTCTTTTATTTTACTAGTTGTCTGTACCCAGCCAAGTTACTTCCGCTGTCGACTTGTATGCCTGTATGACTTGAATGTGGGTCATGTGACCCGTACTTGTGTGTATGTTATGTATGGCTCTCTGAGCCTTTAAATAAAGTACTTGTGTCGTAGAGTCATGTTGTGATGCCTTGTTGTATTTGCACATATCGAGCATATTGTGTGTATGATTGAAATGCTTGGTATGTGTGGGATCTGACTATCTAGTTGTTTATCTTTAGTAGCCTCTCTTACCGGGAAATGTCTCCTAGTGTTTCCATTGAGCCATGGTAGCTTGCTACTGCTCCGGAACACTTAGGCTGGCCGGCATGTGTCCTTCTTCGTTCCTGTGTCTGTCCCTTCGGGGAAATGTCACGCATTGAGTACCGGAGTCCTGTTAGCCCGCTACAGCCCGGTTTACCGGAGTCCTGCTAGCCCAGTGCTACAGCCCGGACCCACTTGCTAATGACCGACACGTTCGATGCTGGGTCATGGATGCCTGTCCCTGTAAGTCTGTGCCACTTTGGGTTTACGACTAGTCATGTCAGTCCGGGCTCCTTATCATATGGATGCTAGCGACACTATCATATACGTGAGCCAAAAGGAGCAAACGGTCCCGGGCAAAGGTAAGGCGACACCCGTGGGGATACCGTGCGTGAGGCCGCAAAGTGATATGAGGTGTTACAGGCTAGATCGATGTGACATTGAGTCGGGGTCCTGACAGTATACCATAAAAAATGGTGTGAATCCGGTAGTGCGGTTCGGTGTGGTCCGCAGCCCCCAGAGTACGGAGTCGAGCTCCTCTACCCAGTGCATGTTAGATTCCTTAGGGGACTGCACTAGTCTGGGTTTAATGCCGCTCATGATTAGACCATTTGCTCGCTCGACTTGACCGTTAGTTTGAGGGTGATAGACTGAAGCGTAGTCGAGCTTGATGCCCATATTTTTGCACCAGAGTTTAACCTCGTCGGCCATGAAGTTCGTGCCGTTATCGGTGATGATGCTGCGGGGGACGCCATAACGGTGTACTACCCTGGATATGAAGTCTATCACGGGTCCGGATTCGGCCGTTTTAACTGGCTTGGCCTCTATCCATTTGGTGAATTTGTCCACCATGACCAATAGGTACTTTTGCTTGTGGGTTCCCCCTTTAAGGGGTCTAACCATGTCAAGCCCCCAGACCGCGAACGGCCAGGTGATGGGTATAGTTTTGAGGGCGATGGGTGGCATGTGGCTTTGATTAGCAAAAAGCTGGCACCCGACGCATCGTTGGACTAAGTCCTGAGCATTTGCCCAGGCCGTCGGCCAATAAAATCCTGTACGGAAGGCCTTGCCTACTAGGGCCCGGGCTGCGGCGTGGTGCCCGCCGAGTCCCCCGTGAATTTCAGCCAGCAGATTTCGCCCTTCCTCTTCGGAGATGCACCTTTGAAGGACTCCGGTTGTGCTTTTCTTATAAAGCTCTCCCTCATGGACCTTGTAGGCTTTAGATCGTCGTACTATGCAGCGGGCCTCATTTTGGTCTCCGGGGAGTTCCTGCCTCATTAAGTAGACTAGGAATGGTTCCGTTTGCCCATGTTTTTGCACCAGAGTATAACCTCGTAGGCCGTGAAGTTCATGCCGTTATCAGTGATTATGCTATGGGGGATGCCGTAACGGTGTACTACCGCTGATATGAAGTCTATCACGGGTCCGGATTTAGCCGTCTTAACTGGCTTGGCCTCTATCCATTTGGTGAATTTATCCACCATGACCAATAGGTATTTTTGCTTGTGGGTTCCTCCTTTAAGGGGTCCAACAATGTCAAGCCCCAGACCGCAAACGGCCAGGTGATGGATATAGTTTTCAGGGCGGTGGGTGGCATGTGGCTTTGATTAGCAAAGAGCTGGCAGCCGACGCATCGTTGGACTAAGTCCTGAGCATCTGCCCGGGCCGTTGGCCAATAAAATCATGTACGGAAGGCCTTGCCTACAAGGGCCTGGGCTGCGGCGTGGTGCCCACCGAGTCCGGCATGAATTTCGGCCAGAAGATTTTGCCCTTCCTCTTCGGAGATACACCTTTGAAGGACTCTGGTTGTGCTTTTCTTATAAAGCTCTCCCTCATGGACCTTATAGGCTTTAGATCGCCTTACTATGCAGCGGGCCTCGTTTTGGTCCTCGGGAAGTTCCTGCCTAGTTAAGTAGGCTAGGAATGGCTCGGTCCACGGGGCAATGACTGCCATTATTTCGTGGGCTGAAGGTGTTATTTCATTGGCAGAACCGCCGATTGTGTCAGAATGTTCGGTGTTGGGCGGTGCGGTTGAGTCCGGATTGTTGTTTCCGGACTCCCCTTCCCATAGTACAGATGGCTTGAAAAGCCGCTCCAGAAAAATGTTGGGAGGGACGGCATCACGCTTTGCGCCGATGCGTGCCAATACGTCCGCCGCCTGGTTATTATCCCGGGCTATATGGTGAAATTCGAGCCCTTCAAACCGAGCTGACATTTTTAGGACGGCGTTACGGTAAGCTGCCATTTTTGGATCCTTGGCGTCGAAGTCTCCATTTATTTGGGATATCACGAGGTTCGAATCCCCGCGCACCTCTAGGCGTTTAATGCCCATGGCGATCGCCATCCGGAGGCCATGTAGAAGGGCCTCGTATTCGGCTGCGTTGTTGGATTCCGTGTACATTATCTGGAGTACGTATTGGACCGTGTCTCCGGTTGGGGACGTCAGGACGACGCCAGCCCCCAGGCCGGCCAACATTTTGGAGCCGTCGAAGTGCATGACCCAATTGGAATATGTGCCGTACTCTTTAGGGAGTTCGGCTTTCGTCGATTCAGCGACGAAGTCGGCCAAAACTTGCGACTTAATAGCTCGCCGTGGCTTGTAGGTTATGTCGAACGGGAGGAGCTCGATGGCCCATTTTGCAATCCGGCCAGTTGCGTCGCGGTTGTTTATAATGTCATTAAGAGGTACTTCAGAGGCTACTGTTATCGAACACTCTTGAAAGTAGTGTCGCAGCTTCCGGGATGCCATGAACACCGCGTACACTATCTTTTGATAATGTGGATACCGGGACTTGCATGGAGTTAGGACAGTGGAAACGTAGTAAACTGGTTTTTGAAGGGGGAACTTGTGTCTATCCGTTTCTCGTTCAATGACGAGCACCGCGTTTACAACTTGATGTTTTGCCGCGATATATAATAACATTGGTTCGCCCATATTGGGCGCGGCCAGGACCGGATTTGTTGCCAATATGGCTTTTATTTCTGTGAGTCCGGCCGTGGCGGCATTCGTCCACTCTAAGTGTTCGGTCCGCCGGAGGAGGCGATAAAGGGGTAATGCCTTTTCTCCCAAACGGGAGATAAAGCGGCTTAGAGCTGCCACGCATCCAGTTAATTTTTGTATTTGTTTGAGGTCTTTTGGGATATCCAATTGTGACAGAGCTCGGATCTTGGCTGGGTTTGCTTCAATTCCTCTACCGGATACAATTGTCAGGACCCCGACTCAATGCCACATCGATCTAGCATGTAACACCTCATATCACTTTGCGGCCTCACGCACGGTATTCCTATTCCCACGGGTGTCGCCTTACCTTTGCCCAGGACCGTTTGCGCCTTTTGGCACACGTATATGATAGTGTCGCTAGCATCCATATGATAAGGAGCCCGGGCTGACATGGCTAGTCGTAAACCCAAAGTGGCAGAAACCTACAGGGACAGGCATCCATGACCCAGCCTCGAACGTGTCGGTCATCAGCGAGTGAATCCAGGCTGTAGCACTGGGCTAGCAGGACTCCGGTGAATCGGGCTGTAGCTGGCTAACAGGACTCCGGTATTCATCGCGTGACATTTCCCCGAGGGGACAGACACAGGAATGAAGAAGGACACATGCCGGCCAGCCTAAGTGTTCCGGAGCAGTAGCAAGCTACCATGGCTCAGTGGAAGCACTAGGAGACATTTCCCGGTAAGAGAGGCTACCATGGATAAACAACTAGATAGTCAGATCCCACACATACCAAGCATTCCAGTATCATACACACAATATGCCCGATATGTGCAATACAACATGGCATCACAACATGACTCTACGACTCAAGTATTTATTCATTAGGCTCCGAGGAGCGAGATATTACAAACATGGGTCTCATGACCCAACATTCAGAGCATACAAGTCAAAGCACAAGCGGAAGCTTAACATGTCTGAGTACAGACATCTACAAATGAAAAAGGCTTAGAAGCCTGACTATCTACTAGATCCTGCCGAGGGCACAAGATCGTAGCTGAGGTATCAAGCTAAACGTCGAAGTCCACGCGGAACTACTAGCGAGACCGAAGTCTCTCTGCAAAAACATAAAATAGGCAAACATGAGTACAAATGTACCCAGCAAGACTTACATCAGAACTAACTACATATGCATCGTTATAAACAAAGGGGGTGGTGGGGTTTAACTGCAGCAAGCCAGCTTTGACTCGGTGGCTATCCTGAACTATGACTGCAAGTAACTCTTTTGAGGTGGCGCACACGAGTCCACATATTCACCATATCAATACACCACTATGGATCCGCTCCCGTCTCCCTACGAGAACGCCATCCATAGCACTCACGCTTATCTAGCGTATTTGAGGGTATCCACTTTCACTTGTCTATGAACTGATATAAGCAACCCAGAAGTCCTTTACCGCGGACACGGCTATTCGAATAGATGATGTTAACCCTGCAGGGGTGTACTTCTTCATACATGTTTCCACCACTTAGCGTCTGCACACGACATGTGCTCGGCAGACTTCAAGCGAAAGCCGACGTGGGTGTAGACCACGACCTACCTAAACACTCAAGTCTCTAGTCCAGGTTTATCGCCTATTCGGGTTCCATCCATGAGGAGATCCGGCCGGGGTTTCGCTCACAGCCCCAAACGATATGAACAAGGTTCCCGAGACACCAAACGGGCGCCCGGTACACCGTGCCACGTGCCTACCGCATCACAGCCCACCCCTACGGTCAGCGCTGCGCACGGCCTCCGGCATACTACAAACACCAGAAACTACTTGCAACTCCTGGACGGAGGACAAGGGTGAATAAGAAGTCGAGCGGGGTCATATTTCAGGGCCCAATGCATGGTAGTAGCTGAATCATGGATCACAAACACAGAACTCAGTTCCTAAGGACATCTTCAATGAGACAACCCACCATGTACTCCTACATGGCCTCTCACCGCTACCTTTACCAAATCATGTTCACACACTTAGCTCACACACAGTAGGACATGTTCACACACCTCTGATTTATCCCCGATGAATCAGACCTGACTCAACTCTAAGCAATAGCAGGCATGACAAACAACATGAATGAGTAGGCACAACAGGGCTCAAACAACTCCTACTCATGCTAGTGGGTTTCATCTATTTACTGTGGCAATGACAGGTCATGCAGAGGATAAAGGGGTTCAGCTACCGCAGCAAGTAACAGATGAATCGTTGTTGTCCTAATGTGGTAAAAGAGAGCAGGAGCGAGAGAGTGGGATTGTATCGGAGTGAACAAGGGGGTTTTGCTTGCCTGGCACTTCTGAAGATAACATTGAGTCTTCATCAGTGTCAACGATCACATCATCGGTACAGCGTCTACCGAGGGGGAACAACACCGGCAAACACAGAAGAAACACAATCAATGCAATGCACAATATGATGCATGCTATGACATGGCAATATGAATGTGTTTTGGGCTAATGCATCTAGCAACAGGTTAAATGGGGTTGGTTTGAACACTAGGTTCAAATTCAAACTCCATATGTGAGAGTTTAAATGCCATTTAATTGATTTGTGCTAACCAGCAGCTATAAGTTGTTCTAACACGCATGAAACCAGTACAGATGGATAGATTGGATTTTTCTGATCATTTTTCATATATAATTTATTTCATTTGGAGTTACGGTTTAATTTCTATGAATTTTAGAAGTTTTGGGCATTTTCTGAATTTCCTGATTTATTTTTAAACCAGAAAGTCACTTATTGCGTCAGCACTGTGTCATGCTTGCGTCAGCTAGTCAACAGCGCCGACCAGGTCAAACCAGACCAGTGGGGTCCACTGGTCAGTCTCATAGGGCTGCGTTGGTCACTGACGTGTGGGGCCAGTCAATGGCCACGTCAGCGAGGTCAACGCCGACGCGTGGGCCACTGTGATTAAATAAAACTAAACAGAAATTAAACTGGTGTTAGTTAAGGGTGTGGGGCCCAGTAGTCAGTGAGAGAGGGAGTTAGTTAGCCCCGTCATTAGCAGTTAACGACGTTGCCACGTCGGCTTGCCGGCGTTCAGCCGGCGATGACCAAAGCTGCGGCGGGAGCTCGCTGGAGTGGCGCTGCGAGCGGTTTTGGGCCAAGCCAAGGGCACCAGAGGGTTGCCCTTGCTCGCGCGCATCCAAAGGAGGCACGCGGGAGGCGCGGGGTGGTCGGAGCTCACCGGAAGAGAGCTCGCGGCGGCGCTGGAGGTCGGGTGGGTGCGGGGTTGGCGTTATGGTGCATGGGAGGGCAAGTTAGCGTGTGCGTTATGCTCCTGGTGGCTTCTTGAGCGCGGTGACGTGCTCCTAATCGAGCTCAAGCGGCTGCAGGGATGGCGGCGACATGGCCGGCGGTAGGGGAAGCTCGGCCACGGCAGGGCTACGGCCTAGAGGGCTGGCGCGACCAGGGGAGAAGGGGGAGAGGAAGAGGAGCTCACAGCGGATCCGGTAGAGGCAACGGTGAGGCCGGGGAGGGACTGGAGCTCGTGAATCCCCGAAAGTTCGCCGGCGGCCGGAGGTTGGGGACGAGCTCCGGGAAGACGCTATAGGGCTCCCGCGGTCGAATGGGTTGGTGTAGAAGACGCAGAAGGCGATGGCGGTTCCTCTGGACTCATCGGAGAGGCATGGGATGGACGGTGGCCGCGGTAAATTGCGTCGACGACGACGAGCTCCGCTCGGGTGTGCTCGGGAGAGGGAGCAGAGGGCGAGGGAGAGAGCAGAGAGTGAGGGAGAGGATAGAGGAGCCACGGGGCGTCTCCAGGCGCTTGAATGGGGCGGGGAGGAAGCAGGAGGTGGCCGCGGCTCGGCTGTGCGCGCGCCACGCGCAACGCCAGTAGGCGCGAGGAAGACGACGCGCGACGGTGTGGGCTGGGCCTAACAGGCCAGCTACTGTAGCAGGTAGGCCAGGTAAGTTCCAGGTGAGCCTCTGTTCTTTCCTATTTTTATTTCTCTTTTCTATTTTCCTGCAGCTTTGTGGCTTTATTAAAAATACTAAATCAATCCCAAAAATAATGAAACTAATCAATGCCACTGTTTGAAATATAACCAACAGCAAACATTTTAGTTTATGATTATTTGAGCATTTAAACTATTTATTAGCATTTAAACGCCCAAATGCAAATACTTTATGATTTAATTCAAAGCCCAATATGTCCTGCAAAAATATTAACCATTTTTGGTAGATGCTTTCACCTCAAACCAGAAATGTTGAACATTTTTAGAGGGCATTTTGAGTTCAATGAAAAAGATTTTATTTTGACCCTAGTTGAAATCATTTGGTGCTAGGGTTTAAGCATCCCCATTTCAAATTTTCGTAAAATTTAAACATGATGCATGGATACTAATGCAAAGACAAGGAAGGCCTGAACTGGGGCTGTGACAACTCAACCCCACTAAACAGGAATCTTGCCCCGAGATTCAAGGCGTGAGGTAAAAAGACAAAGGGGACACAAACTAATAACATGAGCTCCAAGATCCAACTGTCTTCTCGAGGTGTTGATCTGTTGACTCAAAACAATCTTGACGTCTTTGCTTGCAAGGTCTTCATCCAACACGATGACGACAGAAAGAGACTCTACAGAAGACGATCTCCTTGAAAATCGAGTATTCAAAATCAACTCATGGAGTGAGAGGTGAGAGGTAAGAACATCTCTCGAGCTGAGATACGAAGCATTCATCCAAAGGGATGGAGTGGAACGGATGGCGAAGGTTTACTAGGTAGACAACAATTCCACACTTAAAAAGGGTGGTGAACGGTTGTCAACGTAGCGAGTAGTCGAGTTGCCATGATACCATAACGATGCACTTTAGGGAAAGTGACTCGTAGAGATATCCCCTTAAGTGGCAAAAAGAATCTATTATCTATTATTTAATTAAAACAGAAGTCAAATAAGACACCACGTTCTTCCACATACGCTAAGAAAATATAAATCGTTGATCAGTAATTTTTACGGTTGAGATTTAAAGATATTACGTTACACGCCTAAAGTAATATATGGACCTGGCACGTACAAAGGTACGTGAATAAGAAGTTGGAAACATGAATAAAAAGTTGGAAAGAAAAGACGATATTTTTTAATGAGTTCGGGTCGGCATGTGCATAGCACGTACGTGTGATGAGAAGCTAACAAGCGAACACAAAAAAAGAGGAAAAGTACAGCTACAGGGCTACCATAGCTACAAAAGCGTTTCAGTTCGTATCCGAGTCCAAATTGAAGCGGCTTACACGTGATGCTTTATTCTGCGTATTTTCTAAAGCCCATTAACTAAAGTACGTCTCAATGCCACGCTGTTCTTTTTTGAAACTGCCACGCTATATTTTAACCCAAAAGAAGCAATAGCACCCCGTTAATACCTCAACGTGTGCCTACTGACAAAAAACTTGGGACAAAAAACATCTTTGCAGGGCAAAATCTTACATTTTTATTTTGATCTGTAGGAAGAATCTTACATGATCCTAGAAAAAATATGCATGTCTTTTTCAAAATTATTCTTAAAATAGAATAAAATAGAAAATCAATGTGGGCCTATTTATTCTGAATTATCATATTTGTCGGCTATATTAGGGACTCGGCTGGAGGTGGCCGCGGCTCGGCTATGCGCGCGCCACGCGCAATGCCAGTAGGCGCGAGGAAGACGACGCGCAACGGGGTGGGCTGGGCCTAACAGGCCAGCTACTGTAGCAGGTAGGCCAGGTAAGTTCCAGGTGAGCCTCTGTTCTTTCCTATTTTTATTTCTCTTTTCTATTTTCCTGCAGCTTTGTGGCTTTATTAAAAATAATAAATCAATCCCAAAAATCATGAAACTGATCAATGCCACTGTTTGAAATATAACCAACAGCAAACATTTTAGTTTATGACTATTTGAGCATTTAAACTATTTATTAGCATTTCAACGCCCAAATGCAAATACTTTATGATTTAATTCAAAGCCCAATATGTCCTGCAAAAATATAAACCATTTTTGGTAGATGCTTTCACCTCAAACCAGAAATGTTGAACATTTTTAGAGGGCATTTTGAGTTCAATGAAAAAGATTTTATTTTGACGCTAGTTGAAATCATTTGGTGCTAGGGTTTAAGCATCCCCATTTCAAGTTTTCATAAAATTTAAACATGATGCATGGATACTAATGCAAAGACAAGGAAGGCTTGAACTGGGGCTGTGACAACAATGAAGCCCAAGAGCTTTCCGGCTGGTACTCCGAAGACGCATTTTTCCGGATTTAGCTTAATGTCGTATGTTCGGAGATTTCGAATGTGAGCCTCAACTCGTCTTCTAGAGTTTCGGCATGCCTGGATTTGACGACCACATCATCTACGTATGCCTCCACTGTTTTACCGATCTGGTTTGTCAGACATGTCTGAATCATGCGCTGATATGTTGCGCCGGCGTTTTTGAGCCCGAAGGGCATTGTGTTGAAGCAGAATGGGCCGTATGGAGTGATGAATGCCGTTGCGGCTTGGTCTGGCTCCGCCATCTTGATTTGGTGGTAGCCGGAGTATGCCTTGAGGAAGCACAATGAATCGTGCCCTGCGGTAGCGTCGATAATTTGATCGATGCGGGGGAGGGGGAAGGGGTCCTTTGGGCAAGCTTTGTTAAGGTCCTTTAAGTCGACACACAGGCGCCAGGATTTATCCTTCTTTGGTACCATCACCAGGTTTGCTAGCCAGTCCGGATGATTTATATCTCTGATGAATCCGGCTTCCAATAGTTTGGCTAGCTCCTCTCCCATTCCCTGTCTCTTCGGTTTGGAAAATCGCCGAAGAGCCTGTTTGACTGGCTTGAATCCTTTTAGGATATTTAGGCTGTGCTCGGCCAGCACTCATGGGATTCCTGGCATGTCTGAGGGGTGCCAGGCAAAAATGTCCCAATTTTCCCGTAGGAATTCTCGTAGTGCGGCGTCTACATCAGTGTTTAACTGTGCCCCAATGGATGCCGTCTTTGTAGGGTCCGTTGGATGGACTTGGAATTTGACTATTTCGTTCGCTGGCTTAAAAGAGGTGGACTTGGATCTCTTATCGAGTATCACATCGTCCCTGTTCACCATGGAGCACAGCGCGGTGAGTTCCTCGGCCGCTAGGGCCTCGGATAGTGCCTCTAGGGCTAGTGCAGCTGTTTTATTTTCAGCGCGGAGCGCTATGTCCGGATCACTGGCAAGAGAGATGATTCCGTTGGGCCCGGGCATTTTGAGCTTCATGTACCCGTAATGGGTTATAGCTTGAAAAATTGTGAATGCCTCTCGCCCTAATAAAGCAAGATATCCGCTGCTGAACATGGCCACTTGGAACGTGACCTCCTCGGACCTGTAATTGTTCGGCGAGCCGAACACCACATCAAGTGTGATTTTTCCTGTGCAGCATGCTTCCCGACTAGGGATTATTCCTCTGAAGGTTGTGCTGCTTCACTCAATGCGGCTCCAGTCTATTTCCATTTTTCGAAGGGTTTCCTCGTAAATGAGGTTTAATCCGCTGGCGCCGTCCATGAGTACCTTAGTAAGGCGAAAGCCGTCCACTATTGGACTGAGGACCAATGCGGCTGGTGCTCGGGCTGTTCGGAATTTAGGTTCGTCACTGGCATTAAAGGTAATAGCCGTGTCACTCCATGGGTTTATTGTTGCTACTTGGTAGACTTCGGCAAGGCTGCGGAGTGTTCGTTTCCGCATATTATTTGATGCGGAAGTCTCGAAGACTGTTAATACCGTACTGGTTTCGCTGGGCTGGTTCTCAGGAGCTAGAATCTCTTCGCCACTTTTGGCCACCTGCCGTAGTGTCCTACATGCTCGAAGTCTATGGGTTGGAGTGGCGCCCTCTGTACTATGAATTTTGCAGGGTCCATTGAGCCATCCCTCCAGTACGGTTCCGTGCCCTTTAGGGTTTTTTTGCTTTTTGGTATTTAACCCAGGTGCCTGGCGATGATGCACCCTTTTATTTTGGACTAGGGTTGTATTCGGGGCCGAATTATCCCAAAATTTGGTTTCGGTTTTCCAGGCGCTCTCCATCGCACAGTACTTCCGTACTATGGACGCCAAGTCGGCAAAGCGTGTAATTACACGACGACTTATGGCATTTAGGATTTCCTTGTCCGTGAAATTATTGCAGAAAAGTGAGATTGCGTCTTCCTCGCGGCAGTCCTTTATCCTATCCATAACCAGGAGGAATCTAGCCCAGTAATGGTGTACTGTTTCAGCGGGCTCTTGCCGGATTCGGGATAGATCGCTTATGTTTGGGTGGGCGGGTGTAATTAAATTCGGAACCCCATCCAATCTAAGACTGAAGGGCCAAAAAGTTTCCGAACTTGGAAGCTTGGGTTTTTGGATATTGTCCAATGAATCCAGCCCGCTGCCTGATTTTAGGTTCATGACTTGATCGACGTCCGTCCCTCCACGGGAATCCGGCATGGAGGGGTCGGGAATCCGTAAATAGCTAGTCCTTAATATAGAAGGAGGGTCGCCGTACTTGTCCTCCACCACAACAACGCGGTGGGTAGCCTGGGGAGAGTTGATCTCTCTCAGATCGGTTTTAGGCCCAATCTGATCGTAGTCTGTAGCGACTCCCAGGGCGGCGATGCGATCCAAGAGCTCGTTTAAGGAGGAGAGCTCAATCGGATCTAGCTGCTCGGCAAGTTCCGAGCTAACGTGAAGATTGCTTTCGATGACCCGAGAAGTCATCTTCGGCGCGGCGGCCAAACATGCGGTCATAAGAAAACCGCCTAGTCGGAGTGTTTGGCCGATGGCCAAAGCTCCTTTAGCAACGGTGCCGTCTTTAAAGACGGGACGAGGCATCCTTCCTGATGGCGACGGCATAGAGGAACTCTCAATGAAAGCACCAATGTCGGTGTCAAAACTGGCGGATCTCGGGTAGGGGGTCCCGAACTGTGCGTCTAGGCGGATGGTAACAGGAGACAAGGGACACGATGTTTTTACCCAGGTTCGGGCCCTCTCGGTGGAGGTAAAACCCTAC
>LR880970.1:561208733-561222017 GCA_904067115.1 Aegilops sharonensis
GCAAACGGAACGCGCTTCGGCTTGCCTCTTCACTGACACGTGGGACTGCACTTGGAGAAACCGACCATGCGCCAAACTCCCCCCGCCCACCGCGCGAAAATCCTCCCCCCCACACAAAAATTCCCCCCAAATTCGATTCAACCGCCCTTCGGCCAAATATTCCCCAAACCCCCTCCTCCCGTCCCCCTCCACACCATTCGCTCCGCCAAAGCCGCCCTCCCCGCCGCACGTTGGCGCCGCAGTTCGTCGAGGGGACGCACGCCCATCCTATCGCTCCCACAGTACGCTCTCGTAGACTCCCATCCTCTAGCCGCGCCGCCACCTCTGGCTACGTTCTTGTGGAGGCGCACGGCGGTCAGCGCCACCACCGCTGGCGACGTTCATGTGGAGACGCACGGCGGTCGGCTTCTCCCACGGTACGCGCATTCTAGACTGAGGCCCCGTTCATGTTGGTGTAGCGCTGAATGTTAGCTGATAGACGCTGTTAATCTCACTCTTTGCCGAAGTAGTTTACTGTCAATATGCTCTGTTTAAGAAGCTTCGTTGCCCTGTTCTGCACTCAATCTGCTTAGCTGAGATGGCATGCCAAGGCCGATTAGTTGCTAAAATATCCTACCATATATTTATTGTGACGTAGATTGCCATGGTCTAGTAGCCAATCTGTTAGGTGAAATAGCTCTACACCGTTTTATACTCGATCTTTGTTGCTGCGATGGCCTTCGATAGTTTGATGGCTGTGTGCTCGGGCTCATTGACTGCTGAAACAGCCTGCCATAATTTAGCACTCAAATCTGTTTGCTGAATTAGCTTTACATATATTTCGTTACTTAGATCTGCTCGTCCAAATATCTTGCCATAGCTTTAGACATCGACCTAGGTATTTTTTTTCTGGACTTCATAAAAAACATATATGTTTTTCTTGTAATATCGAGTAGAACAACTAATTTGTATGTCTAACAGATGGACAGGACTTGGATAACTTCTGCTCGAAGATTCTCCGCTGCATATGTCGAGGGGGTTGAAAACTTCATTAACTTTATCAGAGCTAAGTACGGTGGTCCGAAATCAGATGTGCTCTACCCGTGTAGCAGTTGTATGAATTTAGTTACAAGACCCCTGTCAACTGTGCAAAATCATCTACACTTGTATGGGATGTCGGTCACATATACTAGGTGGGTTCATCATGGTGAAGCTGTGAACGTCAATGTTATTGACTACGTGGAAGCAGCAGATCACCATCTTGATCTGCCTGATGCTCAGGTGTAAGAGGAGGAGGAGGTGGTGGTGGCGGAGCCAGTGAGTTTGACCAACATTGAAACAATGCTACGAAATGCTCGTGCATTCCGTGAACTTTCACCTGCAGAAGAAAAACGGTGGGCCCGCATGTTGGAACAATGCAACGTTGCTGTCACCCCAGGAAATAAGCTGTCAGTATTCTCAGCTATGGTCACCTTTCTTCAAGTGAAGACATCTGAGCAGATGACCAACAAATCATTCGATGCGATGTTGGCTGCTTTCTGCAAATCTTTCCCAGATGCGTCTGAGCTGCCACACACCTACAGTAAAATGAAGAATTTCCTTCGTGCAGTTGGAACTGGATATGATATGATCCATGTTTGTAAGAATAATTGTGTTCTGTTCCGGAAGGATTATGCCAACTTAAGTGAATGCCCGAAATGCAAATCATCAAGATGGAAAGATGGCGATGCTGTGAAGAGGGTTCCTCATAATGTTCTGAGACATTTTCCAATTACACCAAGATTGTAGAGGTTGTTTCATAATGCTGAAACAAGAGAGGTTGTTTCTGGACGGAGAAGGGTATCAACTGGGTTGTGCGGGACCCGTGGCCCGTCTAGCCCAGGCTTTTTATTTCATATGTTTAGCACATGACCAGTCCAGTTTGTTTTTTCCTTTTTGAAAAATGGCTAGCCAGCTATTTTGTTTTTTGCAGAATAACCAACATAGGCCTACTTGCTTTTCTACGCGCTGCTGGGTCGAAAATCTTTCAAGACGAGGAGGGATGCATTTTGCCCAGAAAATGGACTATAAGTAATAAGTAATGGGCTATAAGTAATAAGAATTGGGCTATATGTAATAATAAATGGGCTATAAGTAATAATAAATGGACTGTAAAATGAAAAAAATACAGCAAACAGGCAATTAGTTCCCAAATACTGTTTTCTTTCGGATTTTGATATTTTAAATTTCATTGTTTTTGTGCGGTAAAATTTCATTGAATTTAAATTAAGGTATATTTAGATTTAAAATTAATTTGAATCCGGCTAGAAATTTCGGGCTGTATGCTGTTTGGGACAGATTTGGAGGCTGACTTGTGGGTCTACTAGGTTGACATGTACTTTGACTTTGTCAACTTAGTCCACAAACGATTCTAGCAGCAGTGACCGTTGGATGTTAATCCAACGGCCATGCTGCTTCTTCAATATCTGATCTTCTTGCTCCAGCCGCCCAAACCAGCTCCGGTGGGACTGCCTGCTTCCGCCTCCCGTGGCTGGCTGTGCTGCCGCACAGGCCGCACCGCCCCACCCTACTTCATTGCTGGCCAGGCCATTCCTCTACTCACCCACACCTCCTGTTATTTTCCGGCGACGGCAGCCGGACCAGTAAACCCTCGTACTCCCCACCGTGTGGGTAACCATTGCCGAGTCTTACCCGGCTCCATGTCGTTCCCTTCCTAGGCCTCGCCGTCGTCCACCGCCATGGTGCTCTCGGCGCGGCCTGGTCAACATGGTCAACGAATGACATCCATCGGACATGGATTGTACGCGCAAAATAATGATTCCTCCACCTGACAGCTGGGACCCACCGGAAGGGCCTCTGTATTTCGCGAAAAAAACATTCCCCCCGCTGACATGTCGGACCCACCAGCTATATCTACGCACGTAAGGAAGTGCCTCCTTATTACGCACAAAAAAATGAATACCCACCCTGCTAGATGGGACCCACCATAGTGGGAGGATGACTTGTGGGCCAACTAAGTTGACGGGGACGGAGGGTTTGTCAACTTAGTCAATATGAACGATTCTAGCTCCAGTGACCGTACGATGTCCATCCAACGGCCATAGTGCTTCTTCAACCTCTGGTCTTCTTGCTCCAGCCGCCCAATGCAGCGCCGGTCGTGCCGCGTGTTCGTGCCTCTCGTGGCCGGCTGTGATGCCGCGGAGGCCTCACCACCCCCTACTACTCCCACCGCTGGTCCAGGGTATCCGTCTACTCACCCACACCCCTTGTTATTCTGCATCGACGGCAGCCTCACGCCGCAGCCGAACCAGTGAACCCTCATACTCCTCTCTGCGCGGGCTACCACTGCTGCGTCTTCCCCGGCTCCGCGTCGTCCCCTTCCTAGGCCTCGCCGTCGTCCAGACCACCGCCCTGGTGCTCTCGGCGTGGCGTGGTCAACGTGGTCAATGACTGACTTCCAACGGAAGAGTACTGTATGTGGAGAGGCTGACAGCTGGGTCCAGGCGGCCGCAAGGAAGTGCCTCCTTATTACACGAAAAATAATGATTCCTCCACCTAACAGCTGGGACCCACCGGACGGGCCACTGTATTTTGTGAAAAAAAGGTTCCCCCTGACTGCTGGGACCCACCAGCTACATCTTCGCACGCAAGGAAGTGCATCCGGGCAAAAAAACAAAACAATTCGCCCCCCTGACCGCTGGGACCCACCAGCGACACCTTCGCACGCAAGGAAGTGCGTCCGGGCAAAAAAACGATTCGCCCCCCTAACTGCTGGGACCCACCAGATACATCTTCGCACGCAAGGAAGTGCGTCCGGGCAAAAAAAACCAAAATGATTCACCCCCCCCCGACTGCTAGGACCCACCAGCTACATCTTCGCACGCAAGGAAGTGCCTGACAGTCGGGACCCACCTGGTCGAAGCGTACGTAGCGTTGTCATTCTGGTCACGAACGTGTACGTACATACTGGTCGACGTAGAGGCGCGCACGTGTCGTAGATGTAGAGGCGCGCATGTGTCGTAGTAGAGGCGCGCACGTAGCATGTACACGTACGTACAGCGGCGAGGGTGCAAGAAAGAAAATACGGCCACGTACGTACATACGGGCAGGGTCTCTAACGCCTATCGCGCATACGTACATGGCTGGGTCGGAACGGAGAAACAACGTTGTCGTCATGTTCATGGGGAGCCAACCGGCTGGGTCAGAATGGAATGCGTGTTCGTGTTCATCGAGAGGGCTTGAACGTAACAGGCAATGGAAACGAGGCCTGGCGTACCGCGCAACGGAGGAAACGGCCTTGTGTTCGACCGGCCACGTTCGAAACAGTGTCCTGTTGATCGGGAGGGGCCTGGCATACCGCAAAACGGAGGAAACGGACCTCCTACGGTCAAAACGGGAGTCCTGTTGATCGGGAGGGGTGTGGCGTACCGCAAAACGGAGGAAACGGACCTCCTACGGTCGAAACGGGGGTCCTGTTGATCGGGAGGGGTGTGGCGTACCGCAAAACGGACGAAACGGACTTGTGTTGGAGCGCTACAGTCAAAACGGGGGGGGGGGGGGGGAGGGGTGTGGCGTACCGCAAAACGGAGGAAACGGACCTCCTACGGTCGAAACGGGGGTCCTGTTGATCGGGAGGGGTGTGGCGTACCGCAAAACGGAGGAAACGGACCTCCTACGGTCGAAACGGGGGTCCTGTTGATCGGGAGGGGTGTGGCGTACCGCAAAACGGAGGAAACGGACCTCCTACGGTCGAAACGGGGGTCCTGTTGATCGGGAGGGGTGTGGCGTACCGCAAAACGGAGGAAACGGACCTCCTACGGTCGAAACGGGGGTCCTGTTGATCGGGAGGGGTGTGGCGTACCGCAAAACGGAGGAAACGGACCTCCTACGGTCGAAACGGGGGTCCTGTTGATCGGGAGGGGTGTGGCGTACCGCAAAACGGAGGAAACGGACCTCCTACGGTCGAAACGGGGGTCCTGTTGATCGGGAGGGGTGTGGCGTACCGCAAAACGGAGGAAACGGACCTCCTACGGTCGAAACGGGGGTCCTGTTGATCGGGAGGGGTGTGGCGTACCGCAAAACGGACGAAACGGACTTGTGTTGGAGCGCTACAGTCAAAACGGGGGGGGGGGGGGGGCGGGGTGTGGCGTACCGCAAAACGGGACTCCACGGGATACTGTTCATCTCCACCGTCGCCCTCCTCCAGCCTCCATGGGCTACCGTCGACCTCCTCCAGCCTCCATAGGCTCCTGTTCATCCAGCCTCCACCGCGCGCTACTCCACCGGCTACTGTTCAACCACCCCTCCACCATCTACTGTTCACCCAGCCCTCCACACCACGGGGTCCTATTCAACCACCCCTCCACGGCCACCCCTCCACCGTCTACTGTTCATCCAGCCCTCCACACCACGGGGTCCTGTTCAACCACCCCTCCACGGCCACCCCTCCACCGTCTACTGTTCATCCAGCCCTCCACACCACGGGTTCCTGTTCATCCAGAGGCAACGCCACCGCTCACTGTTCATCCAAACACCCCCGCAACACTCACTGTTCATCCAATCGGTCGGCTTGAGTTAGCAGCAACATCGAAGGAATCGCTCCATCTGGTTCAGTTAACAGCTGTCGATCTATCCCTCGGGTTCAGTAACGCGTAGGCTGTAGTGCAATCGCTCGGGTTCAGTTAAAGCTCAACGCCTCGCTCGGCTTCAGTTAGAGCCAACGCCTCGCAAACGCGCATGTACGTACGAGAGAAATGCACATCGCTCTCCCACCGTAATCGGCAACTCCCCGAAATTTTCCTCCCCCTCGCTTCTACCATGGTTTTTTCTGTGATGGACGACCCAAAGATGTCATGCAGCTGCGTCTCCGGCCCGCCCAGGACAAAAAGCCCATTTTCTGTCATGATCTTTTGTCATAGAAGTAGGAGCCCACCACATCTATGATGATACCGGGTTTTGTCACAATTATCGTCATAGAAGTGTCATATGTATGACAGAAATTTTTTTCGTTCGGCCCAAAATGTCATAGATGTGTCTTTTTTTTGTAGTGAAGGTCCGGACTCTGCCACTGCTCTGGCGAGGATATTGTCCGATTTGTATAAAGGAGAAGAAGAAGAATTTCTTCATATTTAACCGCGGGATGGGTTTTCTATGTACAACCCCCCAAGCTGGGTAAGTCGTCACTCTTTCCCCTGCTCCATTCATTCTGGCTTCCTTCGTCATGATTATTTACCTCGAGGGCCGTAGAAGGATTCAACAGCCCCTCCCCGCAGCCAGAGGACCCTAGAAGGGCCTTCGATCCAGGAGTTGAAGAAGATCTGGATATTACTGTGGAGCTCGTCAACGGGACATTTTATCAGGCCAGCTGCGATAGCGCCTCGGTGGCTTATGTCACCGACTATCCCGGACTGCTACCTGCATCGCGTGTAAGTGAAGCCGAAACCTTGTCCTCTAAAGAGGACTCCTTTCTGATACCATGCCTTATGCCTAAAGTATCGTATTTTCGTAGAGACGACTATCGGAACACGGCGCCGAGCCCCTGGGGGCTCGTCGGCATAGGGTGTCCGGATCGGGCAGGCTTAAGAGGAAGGCGGTTAGGGCCAAAATGCCGTTACAGAGGTATGGCAAAAACTGGCTCTGTGATTACTGTGTTTGAGATGTAACAGCGTCCTTTGTGTTCTAGCAGAAAGAGGAGTTGCGGCTATATCCGGAGATCCTGCCGATCACGCCTCCACCAGCCGGTTTACAGAATCGGATTCAAGAGAGAAGGCCAATGCGGGGCCGATGCCGAATTCTCCTCCAACAGAGGATGCGGATATGCTCTCCGCCATGAATTCCGAAGTAGAGAGTGCCATGAATCATCGGCGCTGACGGGCCGTACTTCGCAATAACATCTTTTCCAAAGAAGCATTTAATGCTTTCAATTCAGGAGACACATACATCCGAGCTGCTCAAGGCGGGCTCGCCCGAGCGACGGACCAGTATGCCAAAGATATACGGGTAAGAAAATTTGATAAGCATGTATAGCAGTAGCCCCTGAGACTTGAAACGGTTGGAACAACTGTTTTAAGGATCAATGTATGCACAGGTCCTTGTAGATAAGAATGCCCAATTGTCTCAAGAGCTGGAGGAGTGCAAGACCCAGCTGAGGGCCGCAGTTGCCAAACTAGAGGAATCCAAGAATGCCTCATTTGGTAACATTTGTCTCAATAGAGAAATATGATGGAAATGTACAAGTTAGTAATTGGCTTGTTTGATAAGTCTAACAGAAAATTCTGCAGACAATCCCGTGGAGAATCCGGAAATCATAAGAGAGAGCGAGTCACATCTCCAAAGGCATCTAACAGATGGCGAGCGTGTTCTTACGCAAGTTAGGCAGGAGAAGAATGATCTTCAAGATGCCAATGTCCGGCTGGGCGTCGAATTAGGAGATGTTCGCGCTCAGCTGGCGGACTCTGTGAAGGAGAACAGAAGGCTTCGTCGGGGCATTTATGGTAACTGCCTATACGAACTGTAGTACAGCTCGGCGAGGAAGCATATTGACAGAGTTTATGTCTGTAGGTATGTTGACGGGCCGCCCTAAAGAGGAGATGCCCGCGTCCGCAGGTGATTTACTGCAAGACCTCTCCCAGCTGCACGAGCGAGCTCGGCAGGTGATGCAGGGTATTGCCCAGGCCTTGTGGCCATCTACCTCCCTGCCAAAAGGCATGGGGGAGCTCGTGGATATGCTTCAAGGAGCACGGCGGCGCTTCCGATTGTGGAAGATGTCAGCCTACCGACAAGGTGCAAGAGAAGCCTGGGCCATGGTGAATACGTGCTACACCAAGCTTGACCCGAACCATATTGCCGAAGTCGAACCGGCGGGGCCAGATGGGCAAGAAATTCCCGTGAGTCTGGTGTATGACCAGGTGGCGTTAGCCGCAAAGTATTCCCAACAGGATTATAAGCTAGATAGCCTGTTGGACGGTATGGAGGAAGAATATAGTCAGTCCAAGTGACTATGTAATTCAATGGACATATGTAGTCCCTAGCCGGATTTAAAAATCATTTGTCATGGCGGACCTTTTCGCTTCAGCCCCCGGATCCGACAGTCCGGGGTGTATCCGAATACCCACTCAGTTATGCAGAACCGGGGTATGCGTGGAAACCAGGCGTAGGGGTCATAAGTGCTTGAACAAACAAGTACCCAACTAGTTATGTTATATTACATGGATAGTAAGAAACATCTTCCAGGGAGAATAGTTCCGTTAGGGGTTCCTTTCCCTGGGTACGCATGCATCGATGTACATGTCCGGACTGCGAACAGAGACGCAGGATACAAAACTTCTAGGGATTCACGTTGTAATAAACGAAAGAAACATCTTTTGTTCACCGACTGAATATTCCCTTACGAACGCTAGCTTTCGGCTTCACCCAGTCTGAGGTATACATCCGGCTAAACCGGCAGTAACAATCGTAGAGGTGCTCCCCTTATGCCCTAGCCAAATTAACGGGAGCGTAGGGCATAAACACAAGAGCCAGGCAACCCAGCATGGCCACATCTTAAGTCATATCGATGCATATAATGGTGAAGAAAAGGCACATATGGAAAAAGAACACATATGTTATAGGCAAGAAGCCATGAAAGTAATTATATTTAGCTTCCGTATAGGAAGCCCCCAGGTATGGTTTACACACATAGTGCGGCCGGAGTGATCCGAGCATCCGCACTGTATTGAGTACTTTGTGTGAAGAAGGAAAAAGGGCGAGAAAGGGAAAAAGGGGAGGAACATAATTTAAAAAGGGCGGGGTTAAGGAGACGAACACTGAGTTTGGCGCTAGGCGTAGAATCTCCGGAGTGTGGCCGCGTTCCATGGGTTCGGTTTGAGTCTGTTGTCGGATGCATTACGCAGACGGTACACTCCTCCGGTGAGAACTTTATCAATAATGAAGGGACCCTTCCACTTGGGTTTGGGCTTGTCCTTCTTCTTCTCTGGTAGGCGTAGAACAAGTTCGCCAATATTATAAGTTTTGGCCCACACTTCTTTGCTTTGGTACCATCTAGCTTGCTGCTGATAGAATGTGGAACGGGCTTTCGCAATGTCGCGCTCCTCCTCTAGGGCATCTAAGTTGTCCTGCCGATCTAACTCGGCTTCCTTCTCTTCGTACATGCACACGAGAGGTGAGTCATGGATTATGTCGCAGGGTAGTACTGCTTCTGCACCGTATACCATAAAAAATGGTGTGTATCCAGTGGTGCGATTCGGCGTGGTCCGCAACCCCGGGAGTATAGAGTCGAGCTCCTCGACCCAGTGCGTGCCCGATTCCGTCAAGGACCGCACTAGTCTGGGTTTGATGCCGCTCATGATGTGTAACACCCCGGAAGTAACTTTCCATATCTATAACTCCAACTCTTGCCATTTTCGGCATTGTGATATGATATTCCCTCCGTGGTTGGGTTTTTCTTCATTTTGCATTTTGTCCATGTCATGCATTTTATATCATGTCATCATGTGCATCGCATTTGCATACGTGTTCGTCTAATGATTCCGAGCATTTTTCCCGTTGTCCGTTTTGCAATCCGGCACTCCTATCTTCCCCGCCGGCCCCTTTTACGTTTTTCCGTGTGTGGGTACTAAACCTTCTCGGAATGGACCGAGGTTTGTCTAGTGGCCTTGGTATACCACCCGTAGACCACCGGTCAAGTTTCGGGTCATTTGGAGCTCGTTTGGTACTCCAACGGTTAACCGCACTCTCGCAAAAGCCTCTTTTAAGTTGCAGCCCAACACCCCTTCAAAACAGCCCAATAAACCATCTAAGTCACTTCCATGCTCTCCGTCGTTCGATCACGATCGTGTGGGCGAAAACTACACCTCATTTGGACTCTCCTAGCTCCCTCTATGCCTATTTAAGCAAACCCCCCTTTCCAATCCGGGTCTTCTTCCCCGAAACCCTAATTTTCCCCTACGCGCCGCGCCGGACGTGTCCGTCCCGGACCGGACGGAATCGCGCCGCCGCCCAACGCCAATCGGGGGCTGCCACGTGGCACCCACCGGCCGCGCCGCCGCCAGCCTGTCGGGGCCCGAGGCCGGCCCGATCTGGGCCGCGCCCCGCCCGCTCCGCGCCCGCGGTCGCCCGCCGTGCGCGCCGCCGGCGAGCGCCGGCCGCCGCGCCCGCCGCCGCTCTTCCTTCCCTCGCCGCCGGCCCCCGCGAGCTCGCCGGAGGAGCTCGCCGGCCGCCTCCTCCTCCACCGGACCGCGTCGCCCGTCGCCACGCCGGCCGCCGCGCCGCCCCGCGATCCGGTCGCCGCACCGGCCTCCTCCTCCGCCCTCCGCCGCAGCGCCTCACCGGCGCCGGCCAACCGCCGCCGCCGCCGCTCCCGAGCGGATCGGCCTCGATCGGATCTGAGCCAGCGATCCCGTTGACTTCTTCTCCCCCTCCATTTTTCTTCTAAGTCTTTTCTTCCGTTAATATTTTGTGTCAATTTCTTCATGCTATATCTTTGCATCTGTAGGTCTATTTTGCGCGTTTAATATATCGAAATGTTCGCCTCGAAGAGTAGATCAGTTCATCTCATTGCATCATTTTCATTTGATCTCATCTTGATGCCCGAAATGCTGTTGGAAGTGGGCTATGTGATGTTAGTTTCTGTTTCTTAACAGAACTTGCACTTTTGTTATTTTTGCTATGATTGATGTGTGCACCCTATGAATTTGAGTCCTACATGTGATTTGTAATATGCCATGCCATCTTTCCAGGGGTATATGCCATGTATTTTTGTGATCTATGTGGTGGCTAGCACAAGCATGCAAAGTAGGTGTCCTGATGTTGCTGTTTTCAGCCCTGTTTTGCTGATATTTTGATGCCATGTTAACTTGATGATATCGAGAGATCTATGCATATTTTGAGATACTTCAGTAAGGATGTTTTGTTAAACATGTCTTGCTATATCCATCCATGCCCTTGTTTGCAATTATGGAGTGCCATAGCTTGAGTCAATCGAGCTCTACTTTTGCTATCAAATGTTTCCTGGCAGATTGTTTACATGTTATTCAATTTTGCCAAGGTTGTTGTGGTTGATCCATGTATGCTATGTTATTGTTCTTGCCATGTATGTCTTCTATGTCATGTCTTCTTGATGTATGTATGCTTAGTTTTTCATATAAGGCTCTGTAGTGAGTGCATTGAGCGTGTAAACATGCCTACTTGTTATCAGGTTTTGACATGTCATGTTGCTGAATCTGTTAACGAAACTTTCAATATTGACATGGGTGCTACTATATTTTCTGATCCTTTTTGGCTTATGGTCAGTAAGGGACTTTTGTTCTATGCTTTGAGTAGATTCATGCCATGCCTTGTTTTGCTATTTTAAGTTCCTGTAGCATGTAGTTTTGTTGCTCTGACCATTGCAACCTGATGCTGTTTTTGCCATGTCTAGCCTGATATTTTGTGCACTTTTGCCATGCTTGTTTGAACCTATTATGATGTGATTTAGCCGTAGCTCAGTGCTCATCTTTTGTCAAGCATCTTGTGTAGATCACTGCCATATACTTTGTTGGTACGTTTGGGTGCAGTAGCTTAATTAATTGTTGCTTGCTAAGTGACATCATGCTGTTAATGACAGATTTGTGCCATTCTTGTTTTGCTTGTCATTTGCAAACCGTGCATCCGATTCCGGTGATCTTTATATCGATTTCAACCGAAATCATCTCACCTTTCCAGTGGCATACTTGGTTTGCCAAGTTGATGCCTGGTTCATCATTTACCTTCCGGAGCGCACATACGCATTGCATATCACATCCCGCATATCATGTCATGTTTTGCATCATGTTGATTGTGCATTGCACCGTGATTTGTTGTGGTTCCTTTGTTTGTGTTGTTGCTTTGGGTAGAGCCGGGAGACGAGTACGTGAACGATGAACCTGTTGAGAACGCTTACGAGGATCAAGCTTTCGACAACTCTGAGAACATTGCAGGCAAGATGACCATACCCTCGAAATCACTTCTATCTTTGCTATGCTAGTTGCTCGCTCTTTTGCTATGCCTATGCTGCGATGCCTACCACTTGCAATATCATGCCACCCATATTGCCATGTCATCCCCTAACCATCCTTTTCCTAGCAAACCGTTGATTGGCTATGTTACCGCTTTGCTCAGCCCTCTTATAGCGTTGCTAGTTGCAGGTGAAGCTGAAGTCTGTTCCTTGTTGGAACATGGAGATGTTGTTCCTCTTTGGAACATGTTTACTTGTTGGGGATATCACAATATATATATCTGCTATAATTAATGCATCTATATACTTGGTTAAGGGTGGAAGGCTCGCCTTATGCCTGGTGTTTTGTTCCACTCTTGCCACCCTAGTTTCCGTCATACCGGTGTTATGTTCCTTGATTTTGCGTTCCTTACACGGTTGGGTGATTTATGGGGCCCCCTTGACAGTTCGCTTTGAATAAGACTCGTCCAGCAAGGCCCAACATTGGTTTCACCATTTGCCACCTAAGCCTTTTTCCCCCGGGTTTTCGCGAGCCCGAGGGTCATCTTTATTTTAACCCCCCCCCCCCGGACCAGTGCTCCTTCGAGTGCTGGCCCGAACCGGGCAGACTGCGGGGCCACCACGGGGCAACTCGAGGGCTGGTTTTACTCGTAGGCTGACCTATCCGGTGTGCCATGAGAACGAGATATGTGCAGCTCCTATCGGGATTTGTCGGCACAGTCGGGTGGCTTTGCTGGTCTTGTTTTATTGCTGTCGAAATGTCTTGTAGTCCGGGATTCCGAGATTGATCGGGTCTTCCCGGTAGAAGGAATATCCTTCGTTGATCGTGAGAACTTATAATGGGCTAAGTTGGAACACCCCTGCAGGGTAATATCTTTCGAAAGCCGTGCCCGCGGTTATGAGGCAGATGGGGATTTGTTAATGTCCGGTTGTAGAAAACCCGAAGTTGACCTCTATTAAAATACACATCAACCGCGTGTGTAACCGTGATGGTCTCTTCTCGGCGGAGTCCGGGAAGTGAACACGGTGTTGGAGTTATGTCTGACGTAAGTAGTTCAGGATCACTTCTTGATCGCTACTAGCTTCACGACCGTGCTTTGCTCCTCTTCTCACTCTCTTTTGCGATGTAGCCACCATATATGCTAGTCGCTTGCAGCAGCTCCACTTTACTACTCTGTCCTTCCTATAAGCTTAAATAGTCTTGATCTCGCGGGTGTGAGATTGCTGAGTCCCCGTGACTCACAGATACTTCCAAAACAGTTGCAGGTGCCGATGATGCCAGTGCAGGTGACTCAACCGAGCTCAAGTGGGAGTTCGACGAGGAACGTGGTCGT
>LR880970.1:561239937-561254233 GCA_904067115.1 Aegilops sharonensis
TCGGCTTCTCAGCCCATAGGGCTATAAGTAGGCGGGGGGGGGGGGGGGAGCGGGGCGGCACTGCACGTGCACCCTTCTCCCCCATTCCCCCGCCTCGTCTTGCTTTCTCTTCCTCCTGCCCCCGCCGTCGAGCGAGAACACTCCTCACCGCGGCGATGAGCTCTTCCTCCGCCGCGGGCCCCCGCCGTGCACTCCGACGTATGGGACGGCTCGGAGGTGGAGGAGGAACACATCGAGTTCCTCCGCCAGACCCGCCGTCTCCCCAGCGCGGACCTCGTGTGCACCCACCCCGCGCCGGTGGGGGAGACCCGACCGGCGCCGGAGGAGGGCGAGCGGGTCATCTTTCGCTCGCACCTCATGCGCGGCCTGGGGCTGCCGGCGAGCGGTTTCTTCCGCTCGTTCTTGGAGTTTCACAGCCTTCAACCACCCCACCTTACTCCAAATACGGTGGTGTTGCTCTCCGCCTTCGCCACTCTGTGCGAAGGTTTCCTCGGCATTCTCCCCACCCTCGAGCTGTGGGGAGAATTCTTCTCTTCGAAGCTTGGCACGCAAGTCGCCGGCATTACGGCTCAGTGCGGCACCTACGTCGCGGTGCGGCGCTCGACAGCCGACAACCCCTTTCCTCCCATCTCGCTGATAAAGTCGGTGAAGATGTGGTAGCGCTCATACTTCTACGTGAAGAACCTCTCCACCGACGGCGACTGGGTCAACCTGCCGCCCTTCAACGCTGCCCCCTTAACTGGGAGGCTCCCCAGCTGGTCTCACCGAGCCAGGTCGCTGACTCCCTCCGGAGCCACCGCCGTAGCGCGACTCCAAGTCTTGTTGCAGTCGGAGGGCCTCGTCGGATCCGACCTTCTGGCCGCCTTCGTGGCGCGCCGAGTCCTCCTGCTCCAAGGCCGGCCTCACCTGATCTGTCAGATGAGCGGCCTCCGAGACCCAAGCCGGATGAGCACCAAGGGGATGCCCCGCAAGGAGGTGGCAAACTTGGTGAACCATATCGCGCACTGCGAGTTCACAGAGGACTGGCAATTCGGCAAGGAGCCGTATTCGCGCGACAACCCCCCACCAGTGGTAAGTCGCATCTCCTTGTAGTTTTGTTTTCTTCGCGGCCGACTCCGGCTTCTAACTCTTGTTGGTTTCTTCTGGTTAGAACCCCCTCATGGAGCCTGCAGCCGGCGCCACGAGACAGCACCGCGAGTATGTCCCTGGTCGCGTGAACAGCGACGTCGACGACCCCGACTTGGGGGCGGCGGCGATGGAAGCCGACGCCGAAGGCGGCGGAGAAGGGGCAGACGGCGGCTTCAAGCCCTCGGCCACCTTCGCCGACTGGCCTGATGATGATGCCGACGGGGAAGTCGCCCCGCGCCACCAGCCAAGGGCCGGCCTGGCTGGCCAACGCAGCGTGAAGAGGCGTCACGCCGGGCCGAGTGCGCCCGGCGGCAAATTGAAGAAGCTCAAAGGGGCGGCCGCCGCGACCAAACGGGTGGAGGCGGCCGCGAAGGCCAACCGCTTCTGAAGGGAAGTGAGAAGGCCGCAGCTAGTCTGCGCATAAGTCTTTACGGTCTTTATTTTCCTTTGTTGAATCTTGTCCGAGTCTTCTTTAATCTTCCCTCCGTTCTTCTTCAGGGCCCCTCTCTCCCTTGAGAGAGTCGCCGTCCCCTCCGTCATGGGGTCGGCAGAGACGTCCGCCAACACTCGGCGGGCCGATCCAGCCGCCGACCTCCGGGAGGCGACGGAACGAAACGCGCGGGAGAAGCGCGACGAGGAGGAGGCCGAACGCCTGGAGAAGGCGCAGACCGAGAAGGCGGCCGCCAACGCCCAGAAGAAACTGGAGGACGCCGAAGCCGCCCTTGCGGTGAAATAGCGTGCTGAGGAGGCCGCGCGTCGCCGATCGGCGATGCTCGTCCCCCCATTGTCGTTGGCGCCGCCGCCTCCGGAGTTCACGGGGCAGACCGGAGAGGTCGGCACCGAGAACCCCCTCGTGGAGGAGGGTGGCGAGGCTTCTAACTCGGACACCCTCGTGCCGCCACCGCCGCCTCCGCCACCGTCTGGGAACCGCACGGCAAACAGCCGGTGGGCCAGTCAGAGCCGCCGACTGCGGATGAGGCCGAGGCGCGACTGCTTCTGCAAGTCGTCACGCTGGTGCGCCGCCGTCTTGAGAGGGCGACCTCGGCGCCGCGACCTCGGGAAACCGGCACTGCCAGCTCGGTGACCCTGGACGTCGAGGCCTCCAGTGCCGCGCCCACCGGGTGGTTGCGCGGAGGCGGCACCGGACCGCTGAACCGAGCGCTCCTGGACGTCCAGGCGAAGCTGCGCGCTGAAAGCGACGCCCTTCAAGTCTGCACCAGGGTGCATCTGGCCGCGTGGACATCTGTCCGAGTACGTTTTATTCTTCTTTTTGATTCTTGTTTTTCTCTGTGGGGGCGCGCCAGCGCACCCACTGGGTGTAGTCCCCGAGTTCCGGGCCGGCTGCTGAGCAGGTGGTTCGGAACTCCCTCTGGCGAGTTCCGAATACTGACTTTGTCTTTATTGGCTTCTTGTAGGAGTATCATAACCTCCGTGCCACTGCCTTCAACGGCAATGTTGAGGAGTTGAACAAGCGGACCGCCGACTTGGCGGAAAGCCGGGGTAAGCTCTTTTCTTTCTTCTTCGCGGGGGCGCGCTGGCGCACCTGCATGCTGTAGTCCCCGAGATTCGGGCCGACTGCTGAGCAGTCGGGCCGGATCTTCCCGGCGATCTACCTTACTGACGACTTACTTGTCTCTTCTTCGTTCTTCAGGCGCCAACGCCGCTCTTCAAGAGCAGCTAGGCGAGGCCAACACCGCGTGGCGGGCCAAGGAGTAGGAGTGCGGCAAGCTCGCAAAGGAGCGCGACCTGCTGGCGGCGCAGCTGGCCGAGCAGAAGGAGCTGCTCAAGAAGGCGCAGGACGAGGCCGAGAGGAGGGAGACTGCCCTCATGGCCGAGTTTGAAAGCGAGCGCTCCACCTGGACCGACAGGGAGGCGATGCTGACCTCCGGCTACCACGAAATCGAGGACATCGTTGATGGTAAGTTTCTTTTGTTTCTTCGGGCTTCCGACTATGCATCAGGCCGACTTCTGATTTTTTGACTTGTTTCTTTTTTGTCTTAGCAGACTTCTTCCCTGGTCACTCACAGGCAGTCCCTCTGGCCATCGAGGCTGCTCGGGAGGCGCGAAGGGCTGCCGGTGAGGAGATCGCCGCTAACACCCCCCGAACCATCGATGAGCAGCTTCTAAGCATTGAAGCCCGTCTTCGTCCGGCTCACCGGTTGCTGCGCCGGCTTCAGCGCGCCGGCGCCCAGGCGGTTGCCGCCCTGTGGCCAGACATGACGGCTTTGCGCACCGCCAGTCGGACCGCCGACTGGCTGGAAGTCGCTGCCGGCCATCTGGAGGCTTGGAAGGGCTCCTCGGCCCGGGCCGGAGCGCGGCGGGCCTTGGAGTTCGTCAGGGCGTGGTATCCGGGGCTGGACCTGGACCGTCTGGCCGCATTCCGGTCAGAGGCCCAGGCCGAGCTGGAGGCCGTGGAGGGCGCCCTTATCGAGCGCGCGGCGGCCATCGCCGAGTACACGGACACCAGTGCCTTCGTGCCCGAGCGGGCTGAAGGCGGCGAGGAGGTGCCGCCAGAGTGGTTCGGGTTGAACCCGGAGTATGGCGAGGATTCGGCGGAGGTGATCGGCTCAAGCACCGAGGGGGAGGACGAGGCGGAGGACAGAGGCGAGGCGCAGGTGCCAGAAGACGGAGCAGGCGGCCAGCCTCAGCTCGACTGTGCCTCCAGCAACGAGCCGCGTGGAGATAAAGCGACTGCCGCCGGAGGCAGCCAAACTGAGACTGCCCCGCCGACTGCCCCGGTGCCTGACACCACCGTCTCCTCCGACCCTCCGGCTCCGGATGCCGCCGCCTAGGCTGCCTTCTGGTCCTTACTTTATCCGTATCTCATAGTCTTTGAAGAACTTGTTAATTTGCACAATTCCACCCGCGGGTTGTATTTTGAACTCTGCCAGAGGCCTTTGGTTATGTAAATATCTATTCGCCTTCTATCTTTCCTTGCTTATTGCTCTTTTTGACTTTTTCCTTTGCCGCCTTCCCCTAGTTGCCGCTTTGGCAGACAGACAGCCGCTCCGCGGACTGCCGTAAGTCAAATGCTTGGCAACCTTAGGGAAGGCAAGTACTTCGCTGTTTAGAGTTTCTTTAGCAAGTCAGATAGAAAGCGACAGGCCGACTACCCAAGAGTCGGCCATCTTTGATAGAAGCTAAGACGGCGAGCCGACTGCTTATGAGTCCGCTCTATAAAAAGAGGCTGGGAGCCGGCTTGAGCTATGCGTATGCCTTAGGTCCTTAGCCATTTTTTCGTGTGTGCGCTCGTTCTTGCTTGTTCTCCGCCTACCAACAGTCGCTCTGCGAGCTGCGGCTTTCGACTAGGAGAAGGCTTGAGCGCAACGCACTACTTGTCCGACTGCAGGAAGCATTTCATAGCGCAAGACGGCAAGTCCCCGGGCCGACTAGTCTGGCCCAGTGCCAAGCGGCTTGTAATGAAAGTAATGTACTCGACGGCATAATCCTTATCATACAGACAACACAACAAAGGGCAGTCCCCGAGCTCTTCTCGGGGGGCCCAAGGTCTCAGTACTTTAATACAAAAAGGGGGGTAGTGCGATACATACTGCATCAACTGTAAAACCTTCGAAGAAGGTTTGCATTCCACGGGCGCTCTGTTTCTTTGCCGGAGTCGTCCCTCTTGCGTGCTCGGGGCTTCTGAGCGTCAATCAGATAGTAGGCGTCGTTCCCTAGCACCTTGCTGATGATTAAGGGGCCTTCCCAAGGTGCCGACAGCTTGTGCTGGCCGGCTGTTCTCTGAATCAGTCGGAGCACAAGGTCGCCCTCTTGAAACGATCTCGGCTTGACCTTTCGGTTGTAGTATCGACGCAGACTCTGCTGGTAGATGCCGGACCAGCTGAGTGCCAACAGCCGGCCCTCTTCCAGCAGGTCGACGCCGTCTTGGCGTGCTTCTTCAGCTTCCTCTTCGGTGTACGTGGTGACTCGTGGAGAGTCGAACTCTATATCCGTCGGGATGACAGCTTCGGCACCGTAGACGAGGAAGAAAGGCGTGAAGCCGGTTGACTTGTTCGGAGTCGTGCGCAGACTCCAGAGGACGGCTGGTAGCTCCTCTACCCAGCAGCCGGCCGAACGCTTGAGTGGTTCGACCAGTTGAGGCTTGAGACCGGACAGGATGAGGCCGTTTGCTCGTTCCACCTGGCCGTTTGACTGCGGATGGGCAACGGACGCTAAGTCCAGTCGGATGCCCTACGTCGCGCAGAATCGGGCCAAGGCGCCTTTGGCAAAGTTTGTGCCATTGTCGGTGATGATGCTGTGCGGTATGCCATACCGCACCGTGATGTCGGCGATGAAAGTCACTGCAGTCGGACCATTCAACTTCTTGATGGTCTTTGCTACTATCCATTTGGTGAACTTGTCCACCGCGACAAGCAGATGAGTTACGCCGCCTCGGGCTGTCTTGAATGGTCCCACCATGTCCAGGCCCCAAACTGTGAAGGGCCAGGCAAAGGGGATTGTCTTCAGCGCGGAAGCCGGCTGAAGTGGCTTGGAGCGAAATATCTGGCACCCCTTGCACTTTTGGACTAATTCTTTAGCCTCTTCCAGGGCGGTCGGCCAAAAGAAACCATGCCGAAAAGCTTTGGCGACAAGTGCTCTTGAAGCCGCATGGTGGCCGCACTCGCCCTGATGAATGTCTCTGAGGATTGCTTGGCCTTGTTCTGGCTCTACGCAGCGCTGGTAGACACCAGTGACACTGCGCCTGACCAGTTCTCTCTTGACTATGGTGTATGCTGCCGCTCGGTGCTGCACTTGCCGAGCCAGGATCTCATCTGTCGGCAGCTCTCTGTTCACTAGAAACTTGAGGATGGGCTGCGCCCATGAGGGTGCTGCTATCTCTTCAACTGCTACCATAGCGACTTGGACAAGGGTGGCCGGGCTGGGGGCAGCAGGCTGGAGTCCGCGGCCGTTTGCTGGATTGACGGAGTCCCTGGGCCGACTGGCGCAGTCCCCGGGCCGTCTTGCGCAGTCCGCAGGCCGGGTTCTGAAGTCCCCGGGCCGGCTTCAACTAAGATTTTCTTGGGGCCGATTGCTGGGGCTCTGGAGTCGGATCCGACTTCTTCTGGAGGAGCCGGCACAAAGATGGAGTCTGACTCTGGTGAAGGCTTGACAGACGGCTTGAGGAGGCGCTGAAGAGCGACGCCCGAGGGTATTGCTTGGCGGGTGGAGCCGACTCGTGCCAAGGCGTCTGCTTGATCATTGTCATTCCTTGGCACGTGAAGGAACTCGCACCCTTCAAAGTATCCGCTGAGTTGCTGCACCAGGAAAAGGTAGCTCGCCATGTTTGCGTCTTTGGCGTCCCAGTCGCCGGATGATTGCTGGACCACCAAGTCGGAGTCGCCATAGCACAGGATCCGGCGAATGCCGAGTCCTTTTGCAAGCCGGAGCCCATGAATCAGCGCCTCATATTCGGCGACGTTGTTGGAGGCGGCGAAGTGGATCTGCAGCACATACTTGAGCTTGTCGCCTTTAGGGGTGGTGAGGACGACGCCGGCTCCCAGGCCGGTGCGCATCTTGGAGCCGTCAAAATGCATCCGCCAATGAGTGGAGTCAGGTGCTGGCGGCAGGTACTGGGTCTCGGCCTAGTCGACGAGGAAGTCGGCCAGCGCCTGCGACTTGATGGCGGTGCGGGGCTGGTAGTAGATGGTGTAAGGAGCCAGATCTATAGCCCATTTGGCTACTCGGCCGGAGGCGTCTCGGCTTCCAATGATCTCGGCCAGTGGAGCAGTGCAAACCACGGTGATGGGAAGCTCTTGAAAGTAAGGCTTCAGCTTCTTGGCGGCGAAATGCACACCGTAGCACATCTTCTGGTAGTGAGGGTAGTTCTGCTTGGAGATCGACAGTACCTCGCTCAGGTAATATACCGGTCTCTGGACAGGGAGCGCCTTGCCTTCCTCTTTGCGTTCGACTACGATGACTGTGCTGACTACTTGGCTGGTGGCGGCAATGTATAGGAGCATGGGCTCTTTGGGAGTCAGAGCCGCCAACACAGGGGGAGTAGTCAACATCTTCTTCAGCTGGAGAAATGCTTCGTCCGCCTTGTGGTTCCACTCGAAAAAGGTGGTCTTCTTCATCAATTGATACAAAGGCAGAGCTTTCTCGCCCAGCCGACTGATGAATCGGCTGATGGATGCCAAGCAGCCGGTGAACTTCTGCACATCTAACAGTCGGCTGGGTACCTCCATCCTCTCGATGGCCTTGATCTTCACGGGGTTTCATTCTATGCCGTGTTCGGAGACCAGGAAGCCAAGGAGTTGGCCGGCTGGTACTCCGAAAACGCACTTCTCAGGGTTGAGCTTGATCTAGAATCGGCGCAGGTTCTCAAAAGTCTCCTTGAGGTCTTCTAGCAGTGTCCCACGCTTCTCCGTCTTCACCACCACATCATCCATGTAGACGTGGGCGTTCCTGCCGAGTTGCTTGAGGAGACACTTCTGCATGCAACGCTGAAAGGTGGCGCCGGCATTCCTCAAGCCGAACGTCATCGTCAGGTAGCAGAAGGCCCCAAACGGCGTGATGAAGGCGGTCTTTAGTCTGTCTGCCGGGTTCAGCTTGATCTAGTGATAGCCTGAATATGCGTCTAAGAAACTCAGCAGCTCGCATCCGGCTGTAGAGTCTATCACCTGGTCGATTCTTGGCAAGGCAAACGCATCCTTTGGGCAGGCTTTGTTGAGGCTTGTGTAGTCAATACACATCCGCCACTCTTTGTTCTTCTTCAACACCAGAACTGGGTTAGCTAGCCACTCTGGGAAAAATACTTCCATGATGAAGCCGGCTGCTAGGAGCCGGGCTATTTCTTCCCCAAGAACTCTTCTTTTCTCTTCTGACAGGCGGCGCAGGGGCTGCCGGACGGGTTTTACATCTGGCCTGACGTGTAGCTTGTGCTCGGCGAATTCCGTCAGGACACTAGGCATGTCCTTGAGGGACCATGCGAAGATGTCGCGATTCTCACGGAGGAAATCGACGAGCTCGCCTTCCTATTTGCTGTCAAGGCCTGTGCCTACGACAGCGTGCCTCTCGGGGTGCTCCGGGTCCAAGGGTATCTTCTTGGTCTCTTTGGCCGGCTTGAATGATCCTTCTGCCTCCGACTCCTTGGGTCGGGCGATAACTCGGGCTGCTTTCCTACCATCGCCACGACCCGATCAAGGAGCCGCTTTTCAGCCGCGATCACCAGGGACTCGGCTAGCCGACTGCTCTCGGCCGCGCAAGCGGACGACTTCCTGTAGTCGCCGGCTACGGTCAGAATCCCCTTGGAACTCGACATCTTCATCTTGAGGTAGGCGTAGTGAGGAACCGCCATGAACTTGGCCAAAGCAGGTCGTCCAAGCAGTGC
Organism: Aegilops sharonensis; assembly: GCA_904067115.1. Taxonomy (NCBI): domain Eukaryota; kingdom Viridiplantae; phylum Streptophyta; class Magnoliopsida; order Poales; family Poaceae; genus Aegilops; species Aegilops sharonensis. The sequence continues at coordinate 561,248,396 of LR880970.1, forward strand.
GTGGTATGGGCTTTCAACATCCACTACTTCAAACCAAACTGGCTCTCGGCGGAAATGATCTTTGTCTCCGAAGAGGACGTTTATCAGGATCTCGCCGATTGGCGAGCAGGAAAGGCCGGGTACAATACCATGGAACATAGTCCGGGTGCTCTGAAGCTGTCTTCGCTTGATTCCTAATTTCTCCATTGTGTCCTTGTACAGGATGTTGATGCTGCTGCCTCCGTCTATCAGTACTCGCGAGAAGCGGGCGGCCTGCCTATCAGTGGCCAAGGTGGCACCTAGGACCAGGGCATACGAACCCGGATTCGGCATCACCTCTGGGTGATCCGCCCTACTCCAACTGATAGGCCTCTCGGACCAATGCATGAACTCTGGAGTACTTGGCGTGAATGTATTCACTTCTTGCTGCTGTTGGCGCCTGCTGCGCCGGTCATCTGCTACACTGGTGAACACCACGTAGGCTCCGTGCTCATCCGGGAACTCGTCCTACACTGCACCGACTGGCCGAGCCGCCGGCTGCTGGGGCGGCGGTGGAGGCGGCGGCCCTGCAGGCGGCGGAGGAGTGAGGCCGTCTCCCTTGGCGATTCTGGTGAGCAAGTGGCACTTTCTGGTGGTATGGTTTCACGGCTTCGCGCCACTGTGGAATTTGCAAGGACCATCCAAAGTCTGCTCATAAGAGAAGGCAGGCAACCAATTGGATTTGCCGCCCTTCTGCCGCTTGGCCGGATGCTGCCCCTCCGGCTTTTGATCTTCAGCTGCTGCGACCTGCCGACTGTTGGAAGTCGGCTATTGGGCCTTGAGTTTGTTGTCGTTCTGTTGTTGCCGCCGACTGGTGTCTCCAGCCGGCGTTCTGGGAGCCTGAGGAGTCACCTTGCCAGCCGCATTGACTTGAATCTCCGTCTTCATGGACGAGTCGGCCGTGGCGTACTTGTCTGCTATGACTAGCAGTTCGTCGAGGGTCTCTGGCTCGTCGCAGAGGAGTCTGTGCTTGAGGAGGGTGCCTTCTCGGCACCCGGCTGTGAAGTACTCAATGGCCTGCACCTCGTGCACGCCCTCGCAGGAGTTTCGAAGCTCGCCCCAGCGCGTGAGGTAGTCGCGTGTCGATTCGTCAGGGCCTTGCACGCACAAGGAAAGCTGGCGCGGCTTGGGAGGTCGCTTGTACGTGCTCGTGAAGTTGCGGATGAAGGCTTCGGTGAAGTCGTCCCAGCTGTTGATGCTGCGGGGCTTCAGACTGTTCAACCATGTCCGGGCCGTGCCCTGTAGCATGAGGGGAACGTACTTCACGGCAACCCGCTTGTTTCCGTTTGCTATGCTGACGGCTGTGGAGTAGTCTATCAGCCAGTCCTCCGGCTTCACGGAGCCGATGTACTTGGGTGTGTCTCGGGGGAGCGTGAACCCTTTGCGGAAGGGCTCGTCTCGGATGCGGGGCCCAAAGCAAGGCGGACCCAGCTCGTCTTCTTCTTCCAGCTCCAGGGATCGGTGGAGTCGGTCGATCCGGTGGCGGACGTCGTTCTCTCCGACTCCTTCTCGGCGGCCGAGGCGGCCTCCGAGAGTCGGATGCTCAACAGGCGGCGGGGAAACTCGCCGTTCTCTTCTGGGCGGGGGAGGCAGGTAGTCGTCCCGCCACTCCACTTCTCTTGGCCGGCCGTCTTGGTCGCGCTCAATGGTGTGGCGAGTCCGGCTGTGACTGGCGGCCGGCTCCTTTTCTTTCCTTCCGCGGACTCCGCCAGTCGGCGTCCGGGAAGTCGCACCTTGATCTCGGCGGGGAAGCAAGTCGTCATTTTGTTGCTGCAGCGCGTCTGCGCGGCCGTTGGCCGCGTTTTGTGCAGCAACCGCGTCAAGGAGCTGCTGGACTCACTCCGTCATCACACGGCGTTCTTCGCCCTCGAAGTTCTTCAGCTCGTCAGTCGCCGCTTGAGCGGCGCGGATGTTCTCCGCGGGGGTGGCGTACACGGGGCGTTTCGCCCCGAGCAAGTCGGCGATGGCCGCGCCGCGTTTCCGGACCGCGCCTAGACGGCTCGGCCCAGTCGGAGCCGGCGAGCCACCTACGGCGCGATCCATCTCGCGCTGGTATGCCTCTGACAAGCGCCTCATGCTTGTGCCAGCTTCTTGGCGCCTTCGATGATCTGAAGGCGGCGTGTCTCCAGCGTCTCGGCGTCTGCGTCCTCTGGAATGGGCGCCGTTAGGTCTTGCAGGGCCGTAGCAAGCGGGTCCTGAGCTTCTTCACCGGAGCGCTCGTCGTGGCTGATGATGAGCACCTCCGTGACAGCGCTTCCGCCGCTCTCCTCGTATGGAAGAGGCTCGTCGTAGACCACCACGTTGGTGGGAAAAGTGTCAAGCGACACGGCGTCGGAGTCGACCAGCATCGGGTCGGTGGAGCCCACGGAATCCAAGTCCACGGCAGGCTCGCCGGTGACGTGGAGTTGGTCGAGGAGGCCCGCAAGAAGGCTCTCGGGGCCACCCGTGCCTGCATCGGATGCAGGCTCGTCGGAGAGGCGCACCTCGCCGACAAGTTCGGCGAGGCTGCTCGCTGCGCAGGCGGCCTTAGCGCCGCGCAGCGCATTGATGCAGACTCCATCTGGCGAGCCTGGCTGGCTGCGCTCGCCAGGGAGGAAGAAGGTTCCCGTCCAGACCAAAATCCGGATGACGGTGCACCTTGCCCCACGGTGGGCGCCAAATGTCGGGGGTTGGGTGCGACATATGCCAAAGGATGGCTTATCATGGTGGGGGCGAGTACAATGTCGCCGGTGCCTGGAAACGGGATGAGGCGAAGGCATGCACGCCGGCGAATCTTACCCAGCTTCGGGGCTCTCCGGGGAGATAACACCCCTACTGCTGCTCTGCGGGGTCTCCGCATGATCACTAAAGCAACGTGGCTACAAGGGTGCTCCTGGAGCTGTATCTGGAGGCAGGAGAGAGCAAGGCTAGTTCTCTCCTTCCTATGCTATCTGTTCTATCTCTCCCAAGGTTCGAACCCTTTGCATGGGTGCCCCGGGGGGTTTATTGTCACATCCCAGTTAGACCATGCATTAGGGTGTGCATCATGTTTAAATTTCATTTGAATCTGAAATGGGGAAGGCAGGAAACCCCAGAACACCCCCCCCCCTTAATTCAACTAGGGTTTACTAAAAATTATTTCAATGAACCTGAAATGCCCTTCAAAATGCTCATCATCTTTGCTTTGGTTCAGAACCTATGTCAAAGGAGGTGTATCATTTTCTAGGTCAACCAAAGGTCCTTGGATTAATTCACAAGTTTTTGAAATTGAGCATTTAAATTATACAAAATATTTTAAATGTTCAAAAATTGCCAAACCAAAATGTTTCATGTTGGAAATATTCCAACAAGGGACCAGGAGCATTTTGGTGATTTTTAAAACAGTTTTGGTATTTTAGAAAACCCCACAAAGTTGCAGGAAATTAGAAAAGTTTAAAAAACAGAAAAAAACTTACCTGACGCACCTACCCGGCCCACCTGCCGGCCCAGCCCAGCAGCCGCGCCAGCGAGCTGCTTGGCTCGGCCAGGCAGGCAGCCAGGTGCTCGGCGGCGGGCACCGCATGGGTGCCACGCACCTGGTCGCCGCCTCGCCGCTCCTCTCGCCAGCTGCCGCTGAGGACCGACCTCCCTCTCTCCCCCGAACCCCCTGGACACTCCCTCTCCGCCCCGGTTCCTCTCCTTCGAGCTCCCCCATCTTGGCCGACGCCGCCGCCGCCGCACCACCGCCGTAGTCGTGCTCCCCGCCGTCCGTGCTCCTCCGCACCATGTCCAGGAGCTCCGCCGCACTCCACTACCCCTAGCCAGCCGAGTCCCGCTCGTTCTAGTGCACCGAATCCATCCCACCGACCTCGACCGAGCTCGCCGTTGCCGGAGATCCCTTTCGTCGCCGCCGTCGCTCCGGTTCATCCCCGACCTCGACGAGAGTTCTACGCGACGCCCGTGAGCCTACCTAACTCCCCTTCCCTCTCTCTCGCGCCCTCGAGCAACGTAGCAACCGAGCCACGTTCACCCGCACCCGCCGCCGTGGAGCTCGTCGCCGACGTGCTCCCGGTCACTCTCCGGCCACCCCATGGTGTCCGTTGCACTCACCGCACCCCAAGGGGTCTATCCATGTACTTCCCGCACCTCACCGAGCCCTCTAACCCCAAGCCCGTCGTTGGCCGGACCCCGGCGGCCGCCGAGCTCGTCGCCGGCGCCAACTCCGGCCACCCCGACCCCAACTAACTCCACCAGTAGACGCGGGTTGCTCCTAGCTACCCGTAGCTACCTTCCGCGACTCGTTTGGTCGCCGGAATCGTCAAAAACACTCCCTCCGCCGTGTCGGGCTCACCGGCGGCTAGTCGCCGATGCAGCCGACGTGGACGTTGACCACTGTGGGCCCTCGTTGACCCCGACAAGTCACTGACAGATGGGGCCCAGCCCTGCTAACTAAATAGGTTAGTTTTAATTAAACTTTAGTTAAGTTAATTACCCTGACATGCGGGACCCACTGTCAGGTTTGACCTGGACGTCCCTGTTGACTCTGACGTCATGCTGACGCATGGCTGACGCATTAATTCAATTTCTGGATTTATTCTAATATAGTAAATTCCAGAATATAATTCAAATTTCAAATGCTTATAACTTTTAATCTATAACTCCAAATGCAAAGATTTATATATGAAAAACTATCAGAAAAATCCACTCTATCCATTGGTACAGGTTTCATGCATGTTAAAGCAAGTTAACTATGCTGTTCAACCAGAATAAGATAATGCACCTTTAGGACTAACTCAAATGAGCTATCATTTGAATCTGTGATTCAAATAAGTTCATCCTCTGTTATCTCAGCTTGCATTAGGCCAACACACATCCATATTGCCATGTCATAGCATGCATCATATTGTTGCACATTGTCATGTGTGTTTACTTTCGGTGTGCTTTCATGATAGGTTCTGCCCCCGAGGATAACCTCGACTATCCATCCGAAGGGCAGTACTCTACCCCAGTTCCATCAGGCAAGCAACTCATTGATCATTCCGTTACAAACCCATGTTCTCGCTTCTGCTCTCGTTTACTGCATTAAGACAACGCGATTCAAACTGTTGTGTGCTGCGGTAGTTGAACCCACTTCCTTTGCATGACCTGTCATTGCCACAGTAACTAGATGAAACCCACTAGTATGTGTAGGAGTTGATTGAGCCATGTTTGTGATTCCTACCATGCTATGCTTGCTATGCTTAGAGTTGTGTCAGGTCTGGCTCATCGGGATGATGAACTTGAGTGAAAGGTTGTGTTGGTTCGAGAGTGAAAGTGTTGAACACGATTTGGTAAAGGTATCGATGAGAGGCCATGTAGGAGTACATGGTGGGTTGTTTCATTGAAGCCGATCCTAAGAACTGAGATCTGTGTTTGTGATCCATGAATTAGCTACTACCACGCATTGGGCCCGAAACCAATGGACCCTCTCGGCTTCTTAACCACCCTTGTTCTTAGTCCGGGAGTTGCAAGTAGTTTCTGGTGTTTGTAGCATGCTGGGGGCCGCACGCAACGCTGACCTTAGGGGTGGGTTGTGTTGCAGTAGGCACGTGGCCCGGTGTACCGAGTGCCCGTTTGGTATCTCCGGAACCCTGCACACATCGTTCGGGGCTGTATGGGAAACCTCGGCCGGACTCCCTGCGGATGGAACCCGAATAGGCGATAAACCTGGACTAGGGACTTGAGTGTTTAGGTAGGCTGTGGCCGACACCCACGTTGGGCTTCCGCTTGAAGGTTGCCGAGTACATGTCGTGTAAACGGCGATAAGTGGTGAGAGCGTGTGTGAAGAAGTACACCCCTGCAGGGTTAAATATGATCTATTCG
>LR880970.1:561277371-561310800 GCA_904067115.1 Aegilops sharonensis
ATAATGAAACCTTAGCTTCTTATGCTAATGGTAACTTTGATTACTATGATGTGGAACAAATAGAAGAATTCGTTGCTTTTAAGGGTGCTTATGAGATTGAATCTATGTTTAAAAAGTTTGAAGATTTTGATGATTCAGTTTACAGACCTACATTTTTTGCTATACTTAGATATTGCTATGAAAATTATGAATACCATTCCAAAATTGATGCATTTATTGAGAAAGTCTCCGCTGTCCAAGAAGAGATTAATATTTTGCAGGAAGCTATGGAAGAAGAAATGGATGAAACTGTGAGCTCATTGGATGAAAAAGATGATGACAAGAGTGAAGAACAAAAGGAGGAAGAGCGGATTAGCTACCTGTGTCCACCTTCTAATGATAGTAACTCTTCAACTCATACATTGTTTAATTCCCCTTCGTGCTTACTGAAGGATGATTGCTATGATGATTGTTATGATCCCGTTGATTCTCTTGAAATATCCCTTTTTGCTGATTGTTGCTATGCTTGCGGCCAAGATGCCAATATGAATTATGCTTATGGAGAGGAACTTGCTATAGTTCCTTACGTTAAACATGAAATTGTTGCTATTGCACCCACGCATGATAGTCCTATTATCTTTTTGAATTCTCCCAACTACACTATATCGGAGAAGTTTGTGCTTATTAAGAATTATATTGATGGGTTGCCTTTTACCATTGCACATGATAATTTTGATGAATGTGATATGAATGTGCTTTCTGCTCCTACTTGCAGTTATTATGAGAGAGGAACTATATCTCCACCTCTCTATGTTTCCAATATGATAAAATTGCAAGAAACTGCTTATACTATGCATTGGCCTTTACTTGGTGTGCATGAATTGTTCTTTTATGACATGCCGATGCATAGGAAGAGATAGACTTCATCATTGCTTGATTTATGTTACTTTGTGCTCACTACTAAATTACAAATCATTGTTAATTAAAATTGGCTTTGATATACCTTGGGATCCGTGTGGATCCATTACTTGAGCACTATATGCCTAGCTTAATGGCTTTAAAGAAAGCACTACCAGGGAGACAACCCGGAAGTTTTAGAGAGTCATTTATTTCTGTTGTGTGCTTTTATATAGTTTAAAAATAAAAAAATAAGAGAGGGGAACCCAAAACTTTTCAAAAAGGAAAGTGAAAGTGAGAGAGACAAGCATTGTTGAAGTGGGAGAGCTCCTTGAACTTTGTTCATGCTCACGGAAACTTTGGGAATCTTAATTACAGAAAATTTTCATCAAAAATAATTATCCCCTTGTACAATTCCATTGTATTATAAAAATAATGTGCCAAGGTTTGCCTTTAGGATGTTTACAATGCTTGTTGGTTTGTATCAATACAAAAAATACACTTCCGTGATGATACGTGTTTGTCATAGTAGGTCGCGTTTTTTGTCATGCATGTACATCCATGGCGATTTTATGACAGAATCAAGATAGTCATACCTGTGCTCTCATAGAAGTGTTCCATGACATTACCAAAATTATCATCACGGAAGTGTCCACTTCCATGACGATAAACCGCCCGTCACAGAAGTGCTTTCGTCAAAGGTGACCGACACGTGGCATCCACCGTAACGGAACGCCGTTAAGCTATCAGGTCGGGTTTTGGATCCGATAACCCGTTAACAGCCCCGACCAATGGGGATTTTCCACGTGTAAAATCATCATTGGCTGGAGGAAACACTTGCGGCTCATCATTGGGACAGTCATCCACTCACTGAACAGAATGCGCCTATGATACGTCGACACATGGCACGGCCCAACAGTCCCATTCCGGTGAAAAGGCCGGCCCGTTTGACTTGGTCAAAAGCTGGCGGGCCGGCCCATGGAAAGCCTGTTAGCGGCATGTTAGCATATAGCCCATTTACAGCCCGCTAACCCAAGGCCCTTTATGCCCTATGCGAATTAGGCCCAGTAGCATCATCTGGGCCATCCAATATGATTCCAGCCCACTTTCACTTCTGGCCCATGACGTCTTTCGGCCCATATGAGGCCCTTTGTAACTCTTGGCCCATTAGCAGCCCGTGCTGAAACTGGCCCGTAATGAATAGTGTATTACTTTACACCCATTAACGGCCCGCGGTGAAACTGGCCCGTAATGAACAGTGTAACACTTTATACCCATTAACGGGCCGTTATTCCGTTGGGCCGTTTCCAGCCCAAGTTAAGTTTCGGCCTTCTGAGGGCCCATTTATTCTTGGGCTCATTTGCAGCATTCGGTTACTTACAGCCCGTTACTGTCATTTTTTGCTTGTGGGCCAAATTCAGCCAGTCGTTATAGTCGGCCCGTTTGTGGTCCGTTAGTCTGTTGGGCCATTTTCCTAGCATCACCAAATATGGCCTATTAACGGCCCATTATGGTCAGCCCATGAAACGTACGATTTCCATTATAGGCCCGTCTACGGCCCATTAAAGGCTCGTACAAGACCCATAAATGAGTCGGCAGCCCATGGATCCTACGTGACGTAGAAGACCCATGGATCCTACGAGATGTAGAAGGCCCATGGATCCTACGAGACGTAGAAGGCCCATGGATCCTACGAGACGTAGAAGGCCCACGGATCCTATGAGACATAGAAGGCCCATGGATCCTACGAGACGTATAAGGCCCATGGATCCGACGGCCCGTGAAGGCCCATGGTCGGGCGAGTTGGCCCCCGTTTGAACGATATAGCATATTCAAAGAATTATCCTACTCAATACTATCACCTCTAAAAAGCATACACTATACAACAAAGAGATCAAGGCATAGAAAGGTAGAATAATCCTACACTATACAATAAAGAAATTATAGCCGATTATACCCACTGGGCATTATGGTTCGGCACACGTGATAATAAAGCATACACAAACAGCAAATTACATACACTGGGCAAATACAGCTCATACATCATGGACGCGCATCAACTTAACTCCATTTGAACTATAATCTCTTCAGAAAATAGGATTGGCCGGATTCAGATAGCACAAATTTCAGTCTGCAAAATCTCCAATTCCTTCATGGTTACCTCGGTGTCTTGTTTCATTTTTTTGACTCCTGCATCTAATACCTGCATGTCCAGTCTCAACTTGTTGATTATACATTGACAATCATGTACACGTTGTCTTGCCACCTCTAGTTGATGCTCGAGAACATCAGCACATTCCAATTCCAATCCATAATCATTCGGTAACGGCCATGCCGCACTGCTCGCAGATTTTTGTGTTGATGTCACTTCATCCTGAAATGTTTCTGTAAGTACACATGACTAGGGAAAAAATATAGTTACAACAGTGAAGCGAACAAGAAACTATTTTGTACTACATTGCAAAACAAGACTAAGAATAATGTTATACGTCACTTTCACACAAAAAATGTTACACGTATGAAGCATAGGCAGGTGATATTTTAAAAATTATAAAAAAGATAGTCTATGCAGCCTGCATACAGGAATCCCTCTTAGCTCACCAGAGGAGCATGATGTTGGGACCCAATCGAAAACACAGACAAGTTACAAATTTAGACAGCACGTTGCGTATAAGTAAACAAGCAGTTGGCCATTCTGTACCTCAATTAAAGTCTTAGGGAGCATAATGAACAGCAGAGGGTTTCATACAAACATACTACAACAGGCAAAACTATGCAATCGTAAGCGTAGTATAAACCAGATTGTGAGCCTGATGCAATAATAGTTGGTTAAAGCTTCAGGCACACTTCGGCAGAGTAATTAAATGGTAAGGCCTTTAATTTTTCAACTAATAGTGATACAAGTACCGAACATCAGGCATGATTATTTGGGCATCTCACTAAGTGAGGACAAATAAAGCAATTGAAAAGAGAAAATTAACTATGCCTAAAACAAACAAGGAATTGAACTATTGAGTTGCATACAGTGACTTACCTTAGCAGGCTGAAGAGGCTCAGCGCAACTCCCACTTCTCTTGCAAGGCTCCTTCCTAACATCTTGTACTTGGAAATCCTCAATCTTATCTTTATTGCACCCCCTCTGCAAGGTGACACAAACTAGTTACTCGTCTCCTTGGAAGATAAATATGCATACTTTCAAGTCTGTGAACACAAAAGGATGAGATTATAACAAAACAACACCACATAATCAAACACGCTGCATCTCTTGCACTTGCACACAATGAAATGAGCATTTACTATGTCTGCACTATGTAAAAACTAGGCATACCTTCGAACTGGATCTCTAGGTACTCTTGGAGAGCCTACTGTAGTGTACAGCCAAACCTTTATGTCACCTATGAGTTAGACAAGGCCCCACTACAGCAGCCCTTAGTGTTTAAATCGTTGACAAGCTCTGTTAGAGTGTTAGGTCAAGACCAAAAAGTAATCAAAGCAAACAGTCATAGTATGGCTGGCTGATGCAAACAAGCAATTGAACAGATGTTTGAGCAAATCTTACATATCAAGAAAAGAAGCAAAGAAGGAGGCTTAAAGACCATCACTTGACTGACCAGATTTAAGGGGCATTTAAACATCATGTGCAACGTATGAACTAACATAAACATTGCATATTCCAGATTCTACAATGGAATGCACATGTATTAGGTTATGCCATGTATGATGATGTCTAAATGTACAGATAGCAGGCAGGAGTGATTCATCATTGCACAAACAATTCAATTGCAGGTTAAGGGCCAGTTCGATTCCGCATTTTCAGGGCATATTGTCAAAATAAGCCATAAAAGATGTAAAGAAGTCATTTTTGAGTTATGGGCTTGGGCTTAACTAATTTCGCTTTGGAGGGGGGTGTTTCGGGTAGAACCTCACTAAAAATTGAAGGGAAGGGGAATAGTGAAATGACACTATTGTGTCAGGACCCCTAGCATGTAACACCTCATATCACTTTGCGGCCTCACGCACGGTATTCCCACGGGTGGCGCCTTACCTTTGCCCGGGACCGTTTGCACCTTTTGGCACACGTATATAATAGTGTCGCTAGCATCCATATGATAAGGAGCCCAGGCTATCATGGCTAGTCGTAAACCCAAAGTGGCACAAACTTATAGGGACATGCATCCATGACCCAGCATCGAACGTGTCAGTCATCAGCGAGTGAATCCAGGCTGTAGCACTGGGCTAGCAGGACTCCAGTGAACCGGGCTGTAGCGGGCTAACAGGACTCCGATATTCATTGTGTGACATTTCCCCGAGGGGACAGACACATGAACGAAGAAGGACACATGCCGGCCAGCCTAAGTGTTCCGGAGCAGTAGCAAGCTACCTGGCTCAGTGGAAACACTAGGAGACATTTCCCGGTAAGAGAGGCTACTAAGGATAAACAACTAGATAGTCAGATCCCACACATACCAAGCATTTCAATAACATACACACGATATGCTCGATATGTGCAAATACAACATGGCATCACAACATGACTCTACAACTCAAGTATTTTATTCAGTAGGCTCCAAGGAACGAGATATTAGAAACATAGGTCTCGTGACTCAACATTCAGAGCATACAAGTCAAAGAACATGCGGAAGCTTAACATGTCTGAGTACAGACAACTACAAATGAAAAAGGCTGAGAAGCCTGACTATCTACCAGATCCCGCCGAGGGCACAAGATCGTAGGTGAGGTATCAAGCTAAACGTCGAAGTCCACATGGAACTACTAGCGAGACTGACATCTCTCTGCAAAGCATAAAATAGGCAAACGTGAGTACAAATGTACCCAGCAAGACTTACATCAGAACTAGCTACATATGCATCATTATCAACAAAGGGATGGTGGGGTTTAACTGCAGCAAGCCAGCTTTGACTCGGTGGCTATCCTGAACTACGACTGCAAGTAACTCTTTTGAGGTGGCGCACACCAGTCCACATATTCACCAACCAATACACCACTATGGATCCGCTCTCGTCTCCCTATGAGAACGCCATCCATAGCACTCACGTTTATCTTGCGTATTTTAGAGTATCCACTTTCACTTGTCTATGAACTGTACAGGCAACCCAGAAGTCCTTTTCCGCGGACACGGCTATTCGAATAGATGATGTTAACCCTGCAGGGGTGTACTTCTTCACACACGCTCTCACCACTTACCGCCGTTTACACGACATGTACTCGGCAACCTTCAAGCGGAAGCCCAACGAGGGTGTCGGCCACGACCTACCTAAACACTCAAGTCTCTAGTCCAGGTTTATCGCCTATTCAGGTTCCATCCGCAGGGAGTCCGGCCGAGGTTTCCACATACGGCCCCGAACGATGTGTACAGGGTTCCGTGACACCAAACGGGCGCCCGATATACCCGGCCACGTGCCTACCGCATCACAGCCCACCCCTCCGATCAGCGCTGCCCACGGCCTCCAGCATACTACAAACACCAGAAACTTCTTGCAACTCCTCGACAGAGGACAAGGGTGATTAAAAAGCCGAGAGGGTCCACTGGTTTCGGGCCCAATGCATGGTAGTAACTGTTTCAAGGATCACAAACTCAGAATTCAGTTCCCGAGGACGGCTTCAATGAGACGACCCACCATGTACTCCTACATGGCCTCTCACTGCTGCCTTTACCAAATCATGTTCACACACTTAGCTCACACACAAAAGGACATGTTCACACACCTCTGACTCATCCCCGATGAATCAGACCTGACTCAACTCTAAGCAGTAGCAGGCATGACAAATAAGCATGAATGGGTAGGCACAACAGGGGCTCAAACAACTCCTACTCATGCTAGTGGGTTTCATCTATTTACTGTGGCAATGACAGGTCATGCAGAGGATAAAGGGGTTCAGCTACCGCAACAAGTAACAGATGATTCGTTGTTGTCCTAATGCAGTAAAAGAGAGCAGGAGCGAGAGAGTAGGATTGTATCGGAATGAACAAGGGGGTTTTGCTTGCCTGGCACTTCTGAAGATAGTATATTTCTTCATTGGTGTCATCGATCAAATCGTCGGTACACGTCTTACTGAGAGGGGACAAGCACCGACAAACAAAGAAGAAGCACAATCAATGCAATGCACAATATGATGCATGATCATGACATGGAAATATGATGTGGTTTTAGCTAATGCAACTAGCAGCAAGTTAAATGAAGTTGGTTTGAACCCTAGGTTCAAAATCAAACTCCACATGAGGCTTTTCAAATTCCATTTATTCAAATTGTTGTACACAGCAGATTTAAGTTGTTCAAACATGCACAAAAATGGTACAGATGGATAGATTGGATTTTTCTGATCATTTTTCATATAAAATTTGTTTGATTTGGAGTTACGGTTGAATTTCTATGAATTTTAGAAATTTTGATCATTTTATGAAATTTGTAAATCATTTCTGATTTATTTTAGTTCCAGAAAATGTTTACTGCGTCAGCATTAGGTCATGCTGACCTCAGCAGGTCAACAGGCATCGACCAGGTCAAACCTGACGCTGGGACCCACTAGTCAGTGACTAGGCTAATTAACAGGGACTGTTAGTGCTAATTTAATCCTAACTAAAAGTGTCAGTGGGGCATGGGCCCACATGTCAGTGGCTTAGTTATTTAACTAAATTAATTAGTGTTAACTAATCTAACACCTAAATAAACAGTGCCTGGCCCACACGTCAGTGAGCCAGAGCGGGTCAAAGTGCGGTGAAACCCGGGTCAAACTCGCCGGAGTTGACCCGCGGCTCGTCGCCGGCGACGCCAGCGACGGCGGAGGGCGTCGGAAACGCTCCTCCGGCGACCAAATCGGCGACTGAGGGGCTCTACGCGTTGCTGGTGCTCTTCCGCATCCAACTGGACCGGAGTTAGCGGCAGGGGTACGGCGGCCGGAGTTCGGGCGAGGTTGGGAATGGTGCTGTGGGGCACGGCGGGGCGAACGGCTAGGTGCTACGGCCTCCTGGTGATGTGCTGAGCACGATGACGCGCTTGGTTTCTAGCTTACGAGTCTATGGCCACGACGGAGACATGGCCGGCGGAGCCGAGCTCTCGGCCGTGATGGCCAACGGGGTTAGGGGGCAGCTCGAGCGACATGGCTAGGGGGAGAAGGAAGAGGAGCTCACTGCGAGTTGGCCGGTGGAGATGGAGGGGCCGGGGAAGCGTCGGAGCAAGCGGGGCAGCGAGGCGGATCTCCGGCGACCGATGGCGAAGGCGGCGGCGATGGCGACGAAGTTGGGCCCTCCGACTTGTTTCCTTCGGCGTGGAGAGGTTCAGCGCGAGGAGGCGGAGCTCGGGCACTAGCTGGCTGGGCATGGGGATGCTGGTGGCCACGGTGGTGACGGTCGGCGGCGACGACAGCGTTCGGTGGCACCGCGGAAAGATGCAGAGGAGGGGGAGGAGGTCCAGCGAGAGAGGGGAGAGGTGCAGAGGGTCCAGGGGGTGTTGTGGCGTCTCCAGGCGCACGAGGGCAGCGGCTGGAAGCAGGAGGTGGCAAGGCGTCGTCGGCGCGCTTGCCAAGCACCTGTCTGTCCTCCTCGCAGGAGGAAGACGACAAGGGGAGGGCTGCTGGGCTGGGCTAGCATGTGGGCTGCCAGCTGGGCCGACCAGGTAAGTGGCCCGGGTAAAATTCTCTCTCTTTTCCCTATTTTGTTTTGTTTTCTATTATTTCTACAAGTTTGTGGCTTTTCTAGAAATACCCAGGCACTTTCAAAAATCACCAAACTGCTCATGCTCATTGTATGGAATAAACCCAACATGGAACATTTCAGTTTAGGATTATTTGGACATTATTTCTTATATACCAGAAATAATTACCCAAATATATTATTGATTTAAATCAAAGGCCCGAATAAATTATTTCTGTGACTCCAAAAATATTGGTTTGAATCTCACCTCATGCCAATATTTTCACAGAATAACAGGAACATTTTCTTGGACTCATTTGATGATATTTAAATGTTGGTTATTTTTAGGGGTTTTCTGAGGCTTTGAAAATTCCTCAATTCAAATTTCATTTGAATTTAAACATGATGCACACATGGAAGCTGGCATAGGTCAGACCAGAATTAGGGATGTGACAACTCACCCCCACTAAACAAGAATCTCGTCCCGAGATTCAAGACGTGAGGTAAGAAGACGGAGGGGGGCACAAGACCAACACAATCTTCGCGATCCTGGTTGCACCTCATAAGGTTGTTGATTTGTTGCATACGTTGATCTTGACATCCTCGCTTTTGAGATCTTCATCTACGTGACGACGACGGCGGAAAGGAACTCTACTAGGATTGATCTTCTCAAAGATCGAACTATACAATCTCAACTCGCGGAATGAGATGTTGAAATATCTTGAGTTGAGACATAAAACACATCGAGAGGGATGGAAGAACAAACGACGGGGTTTGATTTGGTGGGCAGCAATTCCACGCTTAGAAAGATGGTGGATGGTGTCAAGGTGGCGAGGAAATAATTTCCATGATCCCGTAACAGGGCACCTTGAAAAAGGTGACTCGTAGAGTTATTTCCTTAAATGGCAAAAAGAATTACTTTTGATCCATAGATCATTGAAACTCTTCATACCAGCTTAAGGCAATTTACAATTGATCGCTTGAAAGAGCTCGAAGGAATGGCATACTCGGACTAGGTTGGATGATGTGGACTACCTTGTTGAAGGCAAAGCAAAGGATGATTTTTGCTTATCATCGGAAATGGATGGGATCCATGGTAGGACCACTTTTGTAGATGATCCTGGACAGCAACTGCTGAGAAGGACAGCCCATGGGAAAATTGGCACGATGGGGTGCAAGCTGGGAACAATATGCAAATACTGGGAATGACCCAACCATCATATCTGCCTGAGATTCAGATCTGGTTGATAACGAGATATTTCAGACAACATGTCTGGAGAAGAAAGTTTGCAACACAAATCGATGAGATGACGTTGCGAGATTCTCGGGAAATGAACTACGATAGCAAGCTACAAAACATGAGCTGGTTCTGCTACATACATGTGAGCACATTGTCCAAGACAAGAATGACTACATAGTAGCCTTATAATAAAATACTACCGACTTCTGGTTGGGAACCACCATCGAGGATATCGAAGCCCTTGCATAAGTCCGGAGCCTAAGAAGGAACTTCTTCTCCTTGAACAGATCAATCAGTGGCTTGGTGTGCTAGGAACACATATGGAGTGGAGGTAATTAATCTACCAAACCATAGAATACTTCGTACATATGCATGACTGACTTGAGATGATTCCAAGGGAAACAAAACAAACCTTTCTCAAATTCATGGCGGAAACTTACACCTAATGCACGTGAACTTGGAGAAAGTCACTTCTTTCATCCAAGCATAAGCTTCATGAACGGAGCACGAAGGCATGGGTTGATGTTCAACATGAATCATGGGGGAGACAAAATGCTGCTGATGGGCTCAACGGCAACTCATCGGAATTTCCATATCACTGGACTTCCACCATCATGTGAACACGGTGATAGCATTGGTCAGACCAAAAGATGTACTGGTGTATGCTCGAGGGATCAACCACGAGTAAGACAACATTACGAACATCGTTGGTTCTGATTTGACTTGACGATAACCCATACTCAAGTCAAAGTTTTGACAAGGCAATAGATCCAACAACTGATCACAGGGACCAATCGGTGAAGATATCATCTTTCTTCAACAACCACACAAACACAAGGATATCCCTTTGAAAATGAACTAAGTCGGACAAACTTTCATCTTCCAACTCTCCAAGTTGCTGTTCAGTTTACCAACTAGCTCAGGGTATCCAACACGGATTTTTGGAGAAGGGGTGGTTTATGGAAAACCAACGTGATCACGAACCCAACATAGCGGTCAGGTGACAACCTGGTAATACTTTCGAGAAGATATTCGGAAAATTACGAACGACCAATATGTTATTAAGCTCGAGAACAATCTTGCTTTTTTTAGAGCAAGACGATATGAACAATAAGCAAGGGATTGAATAATCCTAACTCATTGATCGAAGAGTGCACCGGAAACAAGGACTAGGTAGCATAGTCTATCTTAGAATGATGATTTAATAACCAACACGCTAAGTATGAGCATATTTTCCATTTACTACCAAGCAACGAGGTTGCTAGGAGTATTGATTTCACACATCACATTCCATTTGTCGGTATTCCGGTTGCAACAACACAGGGACCGAGGAATGAAAAATGATGGCGAGAGTATCACTGTATCAAGAATTCATAAGAGGTTGTACAATTCCCATGACATTCTTGACATAAGATAGCAATACTCCAGGGTGGAACAGATTAGAAGCTAGATTGGCATTTGATCTGCGGAATACAACTGCTTTGACGCAATCCTAGAAATGGACAAGGTACTGGAGTTTGTTTCTCCTAGTCATTCCAGAAAAGAATGGCTTGACGGACCACAAGAATAATAGGCATCGATGAACACGGTTGCACAACTACTCCTGTCTATCAATTGATAGATGAGGGTCAGTAGACAATTAAGAAGGACAACTCAAGGAACATATAACTTTCTGAGTTGTGGATGCATAGATTAGTATGTCGGACCAAGTTCAACATGTTTCTTCCGGATAACCCATGCAGAGAGGTAGGACTGGCAGAGTCACGATTATGAATGGAGAACTCCTCAAGAGTACTCTGATTGTGATCTTTTGGTTCAAATAACTTCTGCCTTAATTGTTCATGGTATTTGGAAGAAGGAAATACCACGGACCTCGACGACTATCGCAAGGTTACTAATAACTTAAAGGAACTAGCAAACACTATCAACATGAAGTAAGTAGGGTGAATCTCGGGTTCAAGAACCCAGTAATAGAATACCTACTAACTAAATGCCATCACGGGTGTCGGAGTAATGGGCCACGGGTAGGCTAACCCGGGTCCCAGGACCTTTCAAGACATCGGGGCAGGCCGCACCCCTCAAGCCGAGTCCCAGACGACGACTCCAAGACAAGCCGAGTCCCAGATGGCGACTCCGAGATGAGCCGACTCCAAGCTGGCAACCTCCAGAGAGGCCGACTACGGAGAGTCGGCCCACGACTCCTCCCTCATCTCGAAGTACGATGCGGGGTACGGTCACGGCGTGGCCGTTCCCCCTGCTTACGAAGGATCGGCATGGTTACAATGAGCCGTATCGCTGGAAGATCTCAGGCGAGGCGCGGCACTGTTGCCATGCCTGCCTTGACCTCAGCCACAGTGCGCAACGCACTGTGCCCACGACGCCGGCCTGTATGACCCGAAGACCGCGGGGCCGCCTGTTAGTGGGTGGACCGAAGGCGGCCAGAGCGCACCAAAGACGGACCTGTGGGAGTCGGCCGACTCCTCCCCAGGGCCCCACGCGCCATTAACCAGATAGGATGGGGAATGGCGACAGTGATCGCCCGACAGATGGCGGCACTGTTGCCACGACCCAATGACCGAGCCTGCGTCATCAGGAGTGTCGCTATAGTATCAAGCCTATCCGCGGGACCTGCCAGTCGGCGGGCCCCAGAAGCCGTCGGGAAGGACGGCGGTCTGAGAGATAGACGGCTGGGACCCGCGCCCGGCCGGATTACCATTGTACCCCCGGGGGGTAGGCCTATATAAACCCCCCGGGGCACCCATGCAAAGGGTTCGGACCTTGACAGAGATAGGCCAGATAGCATAGGGAGGAGAGAGCTAGCCTTGCCCTCTCCTGCCTCCAGATACAGCTCCAGGAGCACCATTGTAGTCACTTTGCCTTAGTGATCATGCGGAGACCCCGCAGAGCAGCAGTAGGGGTGTTATCTCCTAGGAGAGCCCTGAAGCTGTAAGTTCCGCCGGCGTGCATGTCTTCGCCTCATCCCGCTTCCATGCACCGGCGACGTCCTACTTGCTCCCACCATGATAAGCCATCCTTTGGCATATGTCGCACCCAACCCCCGACATTTGGCGCCCACCGTGGGGCCTGGTGCACCGTCGTCCGGAGATCTGTTCTGGACGGGAACCCTCTTCCTCCCTGGCGAGCGCAGCCAGCCAGGCTCCTCACCCGATGGAGTCTGCATCGACGCGCTGCGCGGCGCTGAAGCCGCCTGTGCAGCGAGCAGCCTCGCCGAACTCGTCGGTGAGGTGCGCCTCTCCGACGAGCCTGCATCCGACGCAGGCACGGGTGGCCCCGAGAGTCTTCTCGCGGGCCTCCTCGACCAACTCCACGTCACCGGCGAGCCTACCGTGGACTTGGAGTCCGTAGGCTCCACCGACCTGATGCTGGTCGACTCCGACGCCGTGTCGCTTGACACTTTCCCCAGCAACGTGGTGGTCTACGACGAGCCGCTTCCTCACGAGGAGAGTGGCGGAAGCGCCGTCACAGAGGTGCTTGTCATCAGCCACGACGAGCGCTACGGCGAAGAAGCTCAGGACCCGCTTGCAGCGGCCCTGCAAGACCTAACTGCGCCCATCCCAGAGTACGCAGACGTCGAGATGCTGGAGACACGCCGCCGTCAGATCATCGAAAGCGCCAAGAGGCTGGCGAGCATGAGGCACCTGTCAGAAGTATACCAGCGCGAGATGGATCGCGCTATGGGTGGCTCGCCGGCTCCGACAGGGCCGAGCCATCTAGGCGCGGTCCGGCAGCGCGACGTGACAATCGCCGACTTGGTCAGGGCAAAACGCCCCGTATACGCCAACCCAGCGGAGAACATCCATGCTGCCCAAGCGGCGACTGAAGAGTTGAAGAACTTCGAGGGCGAAGAGTGCCGCATGATGACGGAGCGAGTCCAGCAGCTCCTCGACGCGGTTGCTGCGCAGAACGTGGTCGGCGGCCGCGCGGATGCGCTACAGCAACCGAACGACGACTTGCCTCCCCGCCGAGTTCAAGGCGCAACATCTCGGACGCCGACTGGCGGAGTCCGCGGAAGGAAAGAAAAGGAGCCGGCTGCCAGTCGCAGTCGGACTCACATCACCATTGAGCGCGACCAAGATGGCCGTCCGAGAGCAGTAGAGCGGCGGGACGACTACATGCCTCCCCCACCAAGAAGAGAACAGCGAGTTTCCTCGCCGCCTGTTGAGCATCCGACTCTCGACGGCCGCCTCGGCCGTCGAGAAGGAGTCGGAGAGAACAACGCCCGCCATCGGATCAACCGACTCCACCGATCTCTGGCGCTGGAAGAAGAAGATGAGCTGGGTCCGCCTTGCTTCGGGCCCCGCATCCGAGACGAGCCCTTCCCCAAAGGGTTCACGCTCCCCCGAGACACACCCAAGTACACCGGCTCTATGAAGCCAGAAGACTGGCTGATAGATTACTCCACTGCCGTCAGCATAGCGAACGGCAACAAGCGGGTTGCCGTGAAGTACGTTCCACTCATGCTCCAGGGCACGGCCCGGACATGGTTGAACAGTCTGAAGCCCTGCAGCATCAACAGCTGGGTCGACTTCACCGAAGCCTTCATCCGCAACTTCACGAGCAAGTACAAGCGACCTCCCAAGCCGCGCCAACTTTCCTTGTGCGTGCAAGGCCCTGATGAGTCAACACGCGACTACCTCACGCACTGGGGCGAGCTTCGGAACTCCTGCGAGGGTGTGCACGAGGTGCAGGCCATCGAGTACTTCACTGCCGGGTGCCGAGAAGGCACCCTCCTCAAGCACAGGCTCCTCTGCGACGAGCAAGAAACCCTCGACGAACTGCTAGTCATAGCAGACAAGTACGCCACAGCCGACTCATCCATGAAGACGGAGATTCAAGTCAATGCGGCTGGCAAGGTGGCCCCTCAGGCTCCCAGAACTCCAGCTGGAGACACCAGTCGGCGCCAACAACAGAACGACAACAAACGCAAGTCCCAACAGCCGACTTCCAACAGTCGGCAGGTTGTGATAGTCGAAGATCAACAGCCAGAGGGGCAGCCTCCGACCAAACGGCAGAAAGGCGGCAAATCCAATTGGTTGCCGGCCTTTTCCTATGAGCAGACTCTGGATGGTCCCTGCAAATTCCATAGTGGCGCGAAACCATCAAACCATACCACCCGAAAGTGCCACTGGCTCACCAGAATCGCGAACGGAGACGGCCTCCTTCCCCCTCCGCCTGCTGGGCCGCCGCCTCCGCCGCCGCCCCAGCAGCCGGCTACTCGGCCAGTCGGCGCAGTGCAAGACGAGTACCCAGAAGAGCATGGAGCCTACGTGGTGTTTACCAGCGTGGCTGATGATCGACGCAGCAGACGGCAGCAGCAACAAGAAGTAAATGCAGTGGCAGCAAACACTCCAGAGTTCATGCATTGGTCCGAGAGGCCTATCGGTTGTAGTAGAGCGGATCACCCAGAGGTGATGCCGAATCTGGGTTCCTATGCCCTGGTCCTAGGTGCCACCTTGGCCACTGATAGGTGGGCCGCCCGCTTTTCGAGAGTGCTGATAGACGGAGGCAGTAGCATCAATATCCTATATAAAGATACCATGGAGAAGCTAGGAATCAAGCAAAGACAGCTGCAGAGCAGCTGGACCGTGTTCCATGGTATTGTACCCGGCCTTTCCTACTCGCCAATCGGCAAGATCCTGATAGACGTCCTCTTCGGAGACAAAGATCATTTCCGCCGAGAGCCGGTCTGGTTCGAAGTAGTGGACCTTGAAAGCCCATACCACACACTGCTTGGCCGACCTTCCTTGGCCATGTTCATGGCGGTTCCTCACTACACCTACCTCAAGATGAAGATGCCGAGTTCCAAGGGAATTCTGACCGTAGCCGGCGACTACAAGAAGTCGTCCGCCTGCGCGGCCGAGAGCAGCCGGCTGGCCGAGTCCCTGGTGATCGCGGCTGAGAAGCGGCTCCTTGACCGGGTCGTGGCGATGGCAGGAAAGCAGCCAGAGATGTCGCCCGACCCCAAGGAGTTGGAAGCTGAGGGTTCGTTTAAGCCGGCCAAAGAGACCAAGAAGATACCCTTGGACCCGGAGCACCCAGAGAGGTACGCTGTCATGGGTACAAACCTTGACAGCAAATAGGAAGGCGAGCTCGTCGATTTCCTCCGTGAGAATCGAGACATCTTTGCATGGTCCCCCAAAGACATGCCAGGTGTACCGACGGAATTCGCCGAGCACAAGCTACATGTCAAGCCAGATGTGAAACCCGTCAGGCAGCCCTTGTGCCGCCTGTTAGAAGAGAAGAGAAGAGTTGTTGGAGAAGAGATAGCCCGGCTTCTTGCGGCCGGCTTCATCATGGAGGTGTTCTTTCCAGAGTGGCTGGCAAACCCGGTTTTGGTACTGAAGAAAAACAAGCAGTGGCGGATGTGCATTGACTACACGAGCCTCAACAAAGCCTGCCCAAAGGATCCGTTTTCCCTGCCAAGAATCGATCAGGTGATAGACTCCACAGCCGGATGCGAGCTGCTGAGTTTCTTAGATGCATATTCAGGATATCACCAGATCAAGCTGAACCCGGCAGACAGGCCGAAGACCGCCTTCATCACACCATTTGGAGCCTTCTGCTACCTGACGATGACGTTCGGCTTGAGGAATGCCGGCGCCACCTTTCAGCGTTGCATGCAGAAGTGCCTCCTCAAGCAACTCGGCAGGAACGCCCACGTCTACGTGGATGATGTGGTGGTAAAGACGGAGAAGCGTGGGACGCTGCTAGAAGACCTCAAGGAGACCTTTGAGAACCTGCGCCGATTCCAGATCAAGCTCAACCCAGAAAAATGCGTTTTTGGAGTACCAGCCGGCTAGCTCCTCGGTTTCCTGGTCTCCGAACGCGGCATAGAGTGCAATCCTGTGAAGATCAAGGCCATCGAGAGGATGGAAGCGCCCAGACGACTGTTAGATGTGTAGAAGTTCACCGGCTGTTTGGCATCCATCAACCGATTCATCAGTCGGCTGGGTGAGAAGGCTCTCCCCTTGTGTCAGCTCATGAAGAAGACGACCTTCTTTGAGTGGACTCCCAAGGCGGACGAGGCTTTTCTTCAACTAAAAAAGATGTTGACTACTCCCCCTGTGCTGGCGGCTCCGACTCCCAAAGAGCCCATGCTCCTATACATTGCCGCCACCAGCCGAGTAGTCAGCACAGTCATTGTAGTCGAGCGCAAGGAGGAAGGCAAGGCGCTACCTGTCCAGAGACCAGTATATTATTTGAGCGAGGTACTATCGGCCTCCAAGCAGAACTACCCCCATTACCAGAAGATGTGCTACGGCGTGCATTTTGCCGCCGAGAAGCTGAAGCCTTACTTTCAAGAGCATCCAATCACTATGGTTTGCACCGCTCCACTAGCCGAGATCATCGGAAGCCGTGATGCTTCCGGCCGAGTGGCCAAGTGGGCCATAGATCTGGCTCCCTATGCCATCTACTACGAGCCCCGCACCGCCATCAAGTCGCAAGCACTGGCCGACTTCCTCGTCGACTGGGCCGAGACCCAGTATCTACCGCCAGCGCCCGACTCCACCCATTGGCGGATGCATTTTGACGGCTCCAAGATGCGCACCGGCTTGGGAGCCGGTGTCGTCCTCACTTGCCCCAAGGGCGACAAGCTCAGATATGCGCTACAGGTCCACTTCGCTGCCTCCAACAACGTGGCCGAGTACGAGGCGCTCATCCACGGGCTCCGGCTTGCCAAAGAGCTCGGCATTCACCGGATCCTGTGTTGTGGCGACTCTGACTTGGTGGTCCAGCAATCATCCGGCGATTGGGACGCCAAGGACGCAAATATGGCAAGCTACCGCTTCCTGGTGTAGCAACTCAGCGGATACTTCGAGGGGTGCGAGTTCCTTCACGTGCCAAGAAATGACAATGATCAAGCAGACGCCTTGGCACGAGTCGGCTCCACCCGCCAAGCAATACCTTCCGGCGTCGCTCTTCAGCGCCTCCTTAAGCCGTCTATCAAGCCTTCACCAGAATCAGACTCCATCTTTGTGCCGGCTCCCCCCGAAGAAGTCGGATCCGACTCCAGAGCCCTAGCAGACGGCCCCAAGAAAATCACAGTCGAAGCCAGCCCGGGGACTGTGCCAGTCGGCCCAGGGACTGTGCCAGTCGGCCCGGGGACTCCGTCAATCCAGCAAGTGGCCGCAGACTCCAGCCCGCCGCCTCCCAGCCCAGCCACCCTTGTCCAAATCGCAGTGGTAGCAGTTGAAGAAATAGCAGCACCCTCATGGGCACAGCCCATCCTCAAGTTTATAGTGAACAGAGAGCTGCCGACCGACGAGATCCTCGCTCGGCAAGTGCAGCGCCGAGCGGCAGCATACACCATAATCAACAGAGAGCTGGTCAGGCGCAGCGTCACTGGTGTCTACCAGCGCTGCGTAGAGCGAGAACAAGGCCAACCAATTCTTAGAGTCATTCATCAGGGCGAGTGCGGCCACCATGCAGCTTCAAGAGCACTCGTCGCTAAAGCCTTTCGGCACGGCTTCTTCTGCCCGACTGCCCTCGAAGAGGCTAAAGAGTTAGTCCAAAAATGCAAGGGGTGCCAGAAGTTCCGCTCCAATCCACTTCAGCCGGCTTCCACCCTGAAGACAATCCCCATCGCCTGGCCCTTCGCAGTTTGGGGCCTGGACATGGTGGGACCATTCAAGACGGCCCGAGGCGGCCTAACTCATCTGCTTGTCGTGGTGGACAAGTTCACCAAGTGGATAGAAGCAAAGCCCATGAAGAAGTTGAACGGTCCGACTGCAGTGACTTTCATCGCTGATATCACGGTGCGGTATGGCATACCGCACAGTATCATCACCGACAATGGCACAAACTTTGCCAAAGGCGCCTTGGCCCGTTTCTGCGCGACGCAGGGCATCCGACTGGACTTAGCGTCCGTTGCCCACCCGCAGTCAAACGGCCAGGTGGAGCGAGCAAACGGCCTCATCCTGTCTGGCATCAAGCCTCGGCTGGTCGAACCACTCGAGCGTTCGGCCAGCTGTTGGGTTGAGGAGCTACCATCCGTCCTCTGGAGTCTGCGCACGACTCCAAACAAGTCAACCGGCTTCACGCCTTTCTTCCTCGTCTACGGTGCCGAAGCCGTCATCCCGACGGACTCGACTCTCCACGAGTCACCATGTACACCGAAGAGGAAGCTGAAGAAGCACGCCAAGACGGCGTTGACCTGCTGGAAGAGGGCCGGCTGTTGGCACTCAACCGGTCCGGCATCTACCAGCAGAGTCTGCGCCGATACTACAACCGAAAGGTTAAGCCGAGATCGTTTCAAGAGGGCGACCTTGTGCTCCGGCTGATTCAAAGAACAGCCGGCCAGCACAAGTTGTCAGCGCCTTGGGAAGGCCCCTTCATCATCAGCAAAGTCCTGGGCAATGGCTCCTACTACCTAATCGACGCTCAGAAGCCTCGAGCGCGCAAGAGGGACGACTCCGGCAAAGAAACAGAGCGCCCGTGGAATGCAAATCTTCTTCGAAGATTTTACAGTTGATGCAGTATGTATCGCACTACCCCCTTTGTATTAAAGTACCAAGACCTTGGGCCCCCCGAGACGAGCTCGGGGACTGCCCTTTTTTGTTATCTGTATGATAAGAATTATGCCTTTGAGTACATTACTTTCGTTACAAGCCGCTTGGCACCGGGCCAGACTAGTCGGCCCGGGGACTCGCCGCCTTGCGCTATGAGGAGCTTCCTGCAGTCAGACAAGTAGTGCGCGGTGCCCAATCCGCCTCCTGCCAAAGCCGCAGCTCGTAGAGCGACTGTGAGGCGGGCAGGAGTGAGGAAGAACGGGCGCCCACACGAAAATGGCTAAGGACCTAAAGCACGAACATAGCGTAAGACGGCCTCCAGCATTTTTGAAACAGAAAGCCGACTCATGAGTAGTCGGCTCGCCGTCTTAGCCTCTATCAAGGACGACCGACTCTTGGGTAGTCGGCCTGTCGCTTTCCAGCCGACTTGCTAAAGAAACTCTAAACGGCCAAGTACTTGCCTTCCCGAAGTAGCCAAGCACTTGACCCAGCGACAGTCCGCAGAGCGGCTGTCCAGCTGGCAAGGCAGCAACTAAAGGAAGGCGACAAAAGGAAAAGCCTAAAGAGCAGTAAGCAAGGAAAGACGGAAATCGGATAAATATTTACATAGGCCATTGGCCGAATCTTCGAATATAAGTTCAAGATACACCCCGCGGGTGGAACTGTTTGAATTTAACAAAGTTTTCAAAAGATTACTAAGACAGACAAATAGAGGCGGAAAAGGCAGCCTAGGAGGCGGCATCTGGGATC
This sequence comes from Aegilops sharonensis, assembly GCA_904067115.1. Classification (NCBI taxonomy): domain Eukaryota; kingdom Viridiplantae; phylum Streptophyta; class Magnoliopsida; order Poales; family Poaceae; genus Aegilops; species Aegilops sharonensis. The sequence continues at coordinate 561,297,419 of LR880970.1, forward strand.
GAAGGATCGGAGGAGATGGCGGTGTCAGGCGCCGGGGCAGTCGGCTGGGCGGTCTCGGTTTGGTCGCCTCCGGCGGCAGTTGCCTTCTCTCCACGCGGCTCGTTGCTGGAGGCGTGGTCGAGCTGAGGCTGGCCGCCTGCTGCGTCTTCTGGCACCTCCGCCTCGCCTCCGTCCTCCGCCTCGTCCTCCTCCTCGGTGCTGGAGTCGATCACCTCCGCCGAGTCCTCGCCATACTCCGGGTTCATCCCAAACCACTCTGGCGGCACTTCCTCGCCACCTTCAGCCCGCTCGGGCACGAAGACACTGGTGTCCGTGTACTCGGCGATGGTCGCCGCACGCTCGATAAGGGCGCCCTCCACGGCCTCCAGCTCGGCCTGGGCTTCTGACCGGAACGCGGCCAGACGTTCCAGGTCCAGCCCTGGATACCACGCCTTGACAAACTCCAAGGCCCGGCGCGCTCCGACCCGGGCCGAGGAGCCCTTCCAAGCCTCAAGACGGCCGGCGGTGACTTCCAGCCAGTCGGCGGTCCGACTGGCGGTGCGTAGAGCTGGCATGTCTGGCCACAGGGCCTCAACCGCCAAGGCACAGGCACGCTGAAGCCGGTGCAACAGCCGGTGAGCCGGATGAAGACGGGCTTCAATGCTCAGAAGCTGCTCATCGATGGTTCGGGGGGCGTTAGCGGCGATCTCCTCACCGTTTGCCCTCTGCGCCTCTCGAGCAGCCTCGATGGCCAGAGGGACTGCCTGCGAGTGACCAAGGAAGAAGTCTGCCAAGACAAAAAGAAGCAAGTCGAAAAATCAAAAGTCGGCCTGACGCATAGTCGGAAGCCCGAAGAAACGAAAGAAACTTACCGTCAACGATATCCTCGATCTCGTGGAAGCCGGAGGTCAGCATCGCCTCCTTGTCAGTCCAGGAGGAGCGCTCGCTCTCAAACTCTGCCAGGAGAGCGGTCTCCCTCTTCTCGGCCTCGTCCTGCGCCTTCTTGAGCAGCTCCTTCTGCTCGGCCAGCTGCGCCGCCAGCAGGTCGCGCTCCGCGGCAAGCTTGCCACACTCCTCCTCCTTGGCACGCCGGGCGGTATTGGCCTCGCCTAGCTGCTCCTGAAGAGCGGCGTTGGTGCCTGAAGAACGAAAGAAGAGACAAATAAGTCATCAAGAAAAATAGATCGCCGGGAAGATCCGGCCCGACTGCTCAGCAGTCGGCCCGAATCTCAGGGACTACAGCTCGCGGGTGCGCCAGCGCGCCCCCGTGAAGGAAAGGAAAAAGAGCTTACTCCGGCTTTCTGTCAAGTCGGCGGTCCGCTCGTTCAACTCCTCAACATTGCGGTTGAAGGCAAGTGCGCGGAGGTTATGATACTCCTGCAATAAGTCAATGGAGACAAAGTTAGTATTTGGAACTCGCCAGAGGGAGTTCCGAATCGCCTGCTCAGCAGCCAGCCCGGAACTCGGGGACTACACCCAGTGGGTGCGCTGGCGCGCCCCCATAGAGAAAAACAATAATCAAAAAGAAGAGGGAAACGTACTCGGACAGATGTCCGCGCGGCCAGATGTGCCCTGGTGCAAGCTTGAAGGGCGTCGCCTTCAGCGCGCAGCTTCGCCTGACCGTCCAGGAGCGCTTGGTTCAGCGGCCCGGTGCCGCCTCCAGGCAACCACCCGGTGGGCGCGGCGCTTGTGGCCTCGGCGTCTAGGGTTGCCGAGCTGGCAGCGCCGGTCTCCCGAGGTCGCGGCGCCGAGGTCGCCCTCTCAAGACTGCGACGCACCGGCAAGGCGACTTGAAGAAGCAGCCGCGCCACGGCCTCGTCCGCGATCGGCGGCTCCGACTGACCCACCGGCTGCTTGCCGTGCGGTCTCCCAGACGGCGGCGGAGGCGGCGGTGGCGGCACGAGAGTGTCCGACATAGAAGCCTTGCCGCTCTCCTTCTCCACGACGGGGTTCTCAGTGCCGGCCCCTCTGGTCTGCCCCGAGAACTCCGGAGGCGGCGGCGCAGACAACAATGGGGGGACGAGCATCGCCGATCGGCGACGCGCGGCTTCCTCGGCACGCCGTCTCGCCACAAGGGCGGCTTCGGCATCCTCCAGCCTCTTCTGGGCATTGGCGGCCGCCTTCTCAGCCTGCGCCTTCTCCAGACGGTCGGCCTCCTCCTCGTCGGGCTTCTCCTGCGCATTTTGCTCCATTGCCTACCGGAGGTCGGCGGCGGGATCGGCCCGCCGAGTATTGGCGGACGTCTCTGCCGACCCCATGACGGAGGGGACGGTGACTCTCTCAAGGGAAAGAGGAGCCCTGAAGAAGAGCAGAGGGAGAATAAAAGAAGACTCGGACAGGATTCAACGAAGGAAAATAAACAGCATAAAGACTTACGCAGAGACCAGCGGCGGCCTTCTCACTTCCCTTCGGAAGCGGTTGGCCTTCGCGGCCGCCTCCTCCCGTTTGGTCGCGGCGGCCGCCCTCTTGAGCTTCTTCAATTTGCCGTCGGGCGCACTCGGCCCGGCATGACGCCTCTTCACGCCGCCTTGGCCAGCCAGGCCGGCGGAGGAGCCGGCGCCCGACAAGCCGGCCCTCGGCTGGTGGCGCGGGGCGACTTCCTCTTCGGCGTCGTCGTTAGGCCAGTCAGCGAAGGTGGCCGAGGGCCTGAAGCCACCTTCTGTTCCATCTCCCCCACCTTTGGCGTCGGCTTCCATCACTGCCGCCCCCAAGTCAGGGTCGTCAACGTTGCTGTGCGCACGATCAGGAACATACTCGCGGGGCTGTCTCGTGGCGCTGGCTGCAGGCTGCATGAGGGGGTTCTAGCTCAGAAGAAATCGACAAGAGTCAGAAGCCGGAGTCGGCCGAAAAGAAGACAAAACAATAGGGGGACGCGACTTACCACTGGTGGGGGGTTGTCGCGCGAGTACGGCTCCTTGCCGAACTGCCGGTCCTCCTCGAACTCACAGTGCGCGATATGGTTCACCAAGTTCGCCACCTCCTTGCGGGGCATCTCCTTGGTGCTCATCCGGCTTGGGTCTCGGAGGCCGCTCATTTGACAGATCAGGTGAGGCCGGCCTTGGAGCGGGAGAACTCGGCGCGCCACGAAGGCGGCCAGCAAGTCGGCCCCGACGAGACCCTCCGTCTGCGTCAAGACTCGGAGTCGTGCTACGGTGGCGGCTCCGGCGGGAGTCAGCATCTTGACCCGGTGAGACCAGCTGGGGAGCCTCCCAGTTAGGGGGGCGGCGTTGTAAGGCGGTAGGTTGACCCAGTCGCCGTCAGAGGAGAGGTTCTTCATGTAGAAATATGAGCGCTGCCACATCTTCACCGACTTGATCAGCGCGATGGGAGGAAAAGGGTTGTCGGCTGTCGAGCGCCGCACTGCGATGTAGGTGCCGCACTGAGCCGGTATGCCGGCGACTTGCATGCCGAGCTTAGAAGAGAAGAATTCTCCCCACAACTCGAGGGTGGGGAGAACGCCGAGGAAACCTTTGCACAGAGTGGCGAAGGCGGAGAGCAACACCACCGTATTCGGAGTGAGGTGGTGCAGTTGAAGGCTGTGGAACTCCAAGAACGAGCGGAAGGAGCCGCTCGCCGGCAGCCCCAGGCCGCGCATGCGGTGCGAGCGGAAGATGACCCGCTCGCCCTCCTCCGGCGCCGGCCGGGTCTCCCCCTCCGGCGCGGGGCGGGCGTGCACGAGGTCCGCGCTGGGGAGACGGCGTGTCTGGCGGAGGAACTCGATGTGTTCCTCTTCTACCTCCGAGCCGTCCCACACGCCGGACCGCACGGCGGGGGCCGCGGCGGAGGAAGAGCTCATTGCTGTGGTGTGGAGTGCTCTCGCTCAACGGCAGAGGCAGGAGGGAGAGAAGGCAAGATGAGGCGGGGGAATGGGCGAGAAGGGCGCGCGTGCGGTGCCGCTCTGCTCCCCCCGCCTACTTATAGCCCTATGGGCTGAGAAGCCGACGGGGCGGACATGGGATTAACTACGCGCGATGCCCCACGCCGCCCCACGATTCACCCCACGAAGTTACTGCGTGCAGTAACAACGTGGGAAAACCAACCGTCCACGGCCGCAACGGATCCGTTCATATGCCGAGGCACGGTAGTGGCGGACCCCGCCTGACGGCCCGTCCCGTCGCGCGCGTGGGCGGGCAGACTGTCCTCTCCATGTGGCGCCACGCGATAAGATCGCCCCAATGGCTGCAGGGAAGCGTATCAGGCACGCCGCCTGGTTTCCCGCCGCGACTTTCAAGCTACGGCTCCTCGCTAGAAAAAATCAGACTCTCGACAGTCGGCCCAAGGGAAGACGGCAGCCGGGTTCCAAAGTCCGCTTCGGGGAGGTTGAAACTGTTGAAGCCCCACAATGCAGCATCCGCAGGGCTTCACCAGCTTCGGGGACTACTGTCGGAGTAATGGGCCACGGGAAGGCTAACCCGGGTCCCAGGACCTTTCAAGACATCGGGGCAGGCCGCGCCCCTCGAGCCGAGTCCCAAACGACGACTCCAAGACAAGCCGAGTCCCAGACGGCGACTCCGAGATGAGCCGACTCCAAGCTGGCGACCTCCAAAGAGGCCGACTACGGAGAGTCGGCCCACGAGTCCTCCCTCATCTCGAAGTACGATGCAGGGTACGGTCACGGCGTGGCCATTCCCCCTGCTTACGAAGGACCGGCATGGCTACAGTGAGCCGTATCGCTGGAAGATCTCCGGCGAGGCGCGACACTGTTGCCATGCCTGCCCTGACCTCAGCCACAGTGCGCAACGCACTGTGCCCACGACGCCGGCCTGTACGACCTGAAGACCGCGGGGCCGCCTGTCAGTGGGTGGACCGAAGGCGGCCTGAGCGCCCCGAAGACGGACCTGTGGGAGTCGGCCGACTCCTCCCCAGGTCCCCACGCACCATTAACCAGATAGGATGGGGAATGGCGACAGTGATCGCCCGACAGACGGCGGCACTGCTGCCACGACCCAATGACCGAGCTTGCGTCATCAGGAGTGTCGCTACAGTATCAATCCTGTCCGCGGGACCCGCCAGTCGGTGGGCCCCAGAAGCCGGCGGGAAGGACGGCGGTCTGAGAGACAGACGGCTGGGACTCGCGCCCGGCCGGATTACCATTGTACCCCCGGGGGGTAGGCCTATATAATCCCCCCGGGGCACCCATGCAAAGGGTTCGGACCTTGACAGAGATAGGCCATATAGCATAGGGAGGAGAGAGCTAGCCTTGCCCTCTCCTGCCTCCCGATACAGCTCTAGGAGCACCATTGTAGTCACTTTGCCTTAGTGATCATGCGGAGACCCCGCAGAGCAGCAGTAGGGGTGTTATCTCCTAGGAGAGCCCTGAAGCTGGGTAAGTTCCGCCGGTGTGCATGTCTTCGCCCATCCCGCTTCCAGGCAACGGCGACGCCCTACTTTCTCCCACCATGATAAGCCATCCTTTGGCATATGTCGCACCCAACCCCCGACAATGGGATGCTTTTCGAGAATAAAGGCCAGAATTATCACACCGGGAACACAAAACATGACTAGATTACTAGGTGGTTCTCTAAGACACCTAGGGTCACAATAGTAGCTCCAACATATATACCGAGGCAATAGAGTACCTCAATGCACCGGTTAGTGTTCTTATTCTGACCAAAAAGGACATCGGGAACGGAAAGAAAGGATTTGCAAATGCATCAGACTATTTAGAAACCTGGGATGACTCGGACAGCATAACGGCTGTAAATGCTCAAAAGGAGTTAAGACATCTTGCAAAATGGTGGCATAACCACTCAGAAGCACAAAATCAAGGTTCCGAGACCAACTATGAACACACGGAGGTAGTATAAACTGAACTGGGGCGTAAAACCAACAATCTCACAAGTCTATGGATTAGTAACAAGTCATCCTGATAGATAGATGAGAAGGCCGAGTTCTTAATCCCCGTAGAAGAGAAGAGGTTTACTCAGATCAGAAGGCCATGAGGTATAAGGAGTAAAAGAGCCTTACGTTCCCTTCCACAATCAATTCCCTTATATAACTAAAGCATTTCTAGACTCAACTTCGACCAGTTTGGCTTGGTAATCCTACAGGCAGTCAAGCTAAGATACCAAAGCTGTCAGGACCCCCGACTCAATGCCACATCGATCTAGAATGTAACACCTCATATCACTTTGCGGCCTCATGCACGGTATTCCCACGGGTGTCGCCTTACCTTTGCCCGGGACCGTTTGCGCCTTTTGGCACACATATATGATAGTGTTGCTAGCATCCATATGATAAGGAGCTCGGGCTGACATGGCTAGTCGTAAACCCAAAGTGGCACAAACTTACAAGGACAAGCATCCATGACCCAGCATCGAACGTGTCAGTCATCAGCGAGTGAATCCAGGCTGTAGCACTGGGCTAGCAGGATTCCGGTGAACTGGGCTGTAGCGGGCTAACAGGACTCCGGTATTCATCGCGTGACATTTCCCCGAGGGGACAGACACAGGAACGAAGAAGGACACATGCTGGCCAGCCTAAGTGTTCCGGAGCAGTAGCAAGCTACCATGGCTCAGTGGAATCACTAGGAGACATTTCCCGGTAAGAGAGGCTACTAAGGATAAACAACTAGATAGTCAGATCCCACACATACCAAGCATTTCAATAACATACACACAATATGCTCCATATGTGCAAATACAACATGGCATCACAACATGACTCTACAACTGAAGTATTTTATTCAATAGGCTCCAAGGAGCGAGATATTACAAACATAGGTCTCGTGACCTAACATTCAGAGCATACAAGTCAAAGCACATGTGGAAGCTTAACATGTCTGAGTACAAACAACTACAAATGAAAAAGGCTGAGAAGCCTGACTATCTACCAGATCCCGCCGAGGGCACAAGATAGTAGCTGAGGTATCAAGCTAAACGTCGAAGTCCACACGGAACTACTAGTGAGACTGACATCTCTCTGCAAAACATAAAATAGGCAAACGTGAGTACAAATGTACCCAGCAAGACTTACATCAGAACTAGCTACATATGCATCATTATCAACAAAGGGATGGTGGGGTTTAACTGCAGCAAGCCAGCTTTGACTCGGTGGCTATCATGAACTACGACTGCAAGTAGCACTTTTGAGGTGGCGCACACCAGTCCACATATTCACCAACCAATACACCACTATGGATCCGTTCTCGTCTCCCTACGAGAACGCCATCCATAGCACTCACGCTTATCTTGCGTGTTTTAGAGTATCCACTTTCACTTGTCTATGAACTGTACAGGCAACCCAGAAGTCCTTTTCCGCGGACACGTCTATTCGAATAGATGATGTTAACCCTGCAGGGGTGTACTTCTTCACACACGCTCTCACCACTTACCGCCATTTACACGACATGTACTTGGCAACCTTCAAGCAGAAGCCCAACAAGGGTGTCGGCCACGACCTACCTAAACACTCAAGTCTCTAGTCCAGGTTTATCGCCTATTCAGGTTCCATCCGCAAGGAGTCCGGCCGAGGGTTCCACATACGGCCCCGAACGATGTGTACAGGGTTCCGTGACACCAAACGGGCGCTCGGTATACCCGGCCACATGGCTACCGCATCACAGCCCACCCCTCCGGGCAGCGCTGCCCACGGCCTCCAGCATACTACAAACACCAGAAACTACTTGTAACTACTGGACAGAGGACAAGGGTGATTAAAAAGCCCAGAGGGTCCATTGGTTTCGGGCCCAATGCGTGGTAGTAACTGTTTCATGGATCACAAACACAGAACTCAGTTCCTGAGGACGGCTTCAATGAGACAACCCACCATGTACTCCTACATGGCCTCTCACCGCTGCCTTTACCAAATCATGTTCACACACTTAGCTCACACACAGAAGGACATGTTCACACACCTCTGACTCATCCCCGATGAATCAGACCTGACTCAACTCTAAGCAGTAGCAGGCATGACAAACAAGCATGAATGAGTAGGCACAACAGGGGCTCAAACAACTCCTACTCATGCTAGTGGGTTTCATCTATTTACTGTGGCAATGACAGGTCATGCAGAGGATAAAGGGGTTCAGCTACCGCAACAAGTAACAAATGATTCGTTGTTGTCCTAATGCAATAAAAGAGAGCAGGAGCGAGAGAGTAGGATTGTATCGGAATGAACACGGGGGTTTTGCTTGCCTGGCACTTCTGAAGATAGTATATTTCTTCATTGGTGTCATCGATCACATCGTCGGTACACGTCTTACTGAGAGGGGACAAGCACCGACAAACAAAGAAGAAGCACAATCAATGCAATGCACAATATGATGCATGATCATGACATGGAAATATGATGTGGTTTGAGCTAATGCAACTAGCAGCAAGTTAAATGAAGTTGGTTTGAACCCTAGGTTCAAAATCAAACTCCACGTGAGGCTTTTCAAATGCCATTTATTCAAATTTCTGTACACAACAGATTTAAGTTGTTCAAACATGCAAGAAAATGGTACAGATTGGATTTTTCTGATCATTTTTCATATATAATTTGTTTGATTTGGAGTTACGGTTGAATTTCTATGAATTTTAGAAATTTAGATCATTTTATGAAATTTATAAATCATTTCTGATTTATTTTAGTTCCAGAAAATGTTTACTGCATCAGCATTAGGTCATGCTGACCTCAGCAGGTCAACAGGCGTCGACCAGGTCAAACCTGACTCTGGGACCCACTAGTCAGTGACTAGGCTAATTAACAGGGAGTGTTAGTGCTAATTTAATCCTAACTAAAAGTGTCAGTGGGGCATGGGCCCACATGTCAGTGGCTTAGTTATTTAACTAAATTAATTAGTGTTAACTAATCTAACACCTAAATAAACAGTGCCTGGCCCACACGTCAGTGAGCCAGAGCGGGTCAAAGTGCGGTGAAACCCGGGTCAAACTCGCCGGAGTTGACCCGCGGCTCGTCGCCGGCGACGCCAGCGACGGTGGAGGGCGTCGGAAACGCTCCTCCGGCGACCAAATCGGCGACTGAGGGGCTCTACGCGTTGCTGGTGCTCTTCCGCATCCAACTGGACCGGAGTTAGCGACAGGGGTGGCCGGAGTCGAGCGCGGCCGGAGTTCGGGCGAGGTTGGGAATGGTGATGTGGGGCACGGCGGGGCGAACGGCTGGGTGCTACGGCCTCCTGGTGATGTGCTGAGCACGGTGACGCGCTCGGTTTCTAGCTTATGCGTTTGTGGCGATGACGGTGACATGGCCGGCGGAGCCGAGCTCTCGCCCGTGATGGCCAATGGGGTTAGGGGGCAGCTCGAGCAACGTGGCTAGGGGGAGAAGGAAGAGGAGCTCACGGCGAGTTGGCCGGTGCAGATGGAGGGGCCGAGGAAGCGTCGGAGCGAGCGTGGCGGCGAGGCCGATCTCCGGCGACCGATGGCGAAGGCGGCGGCGATGGCGACGAAGAGGGGCCCTCCGACTTGTTTCCTTCGGCCTGGAGAGGTTCAGCGCGAGGGGCGGAGCTCGGCCACTAGCTGGCTGGGCGTGGGGATGCTGGTGGCCGCGGTGGTGACGGTCGGCGGCGACGACAGCGTTCGGTGGCGCCGCGGAAAGATGCATAGGAGGGGGAGGAGGTCCAGCGAGAGAGGGGAGAGGTGCAGAGGGTCCGGGGGGTGTCATGGCGTCTCCAGGCGCACCAGGGCAGCAGCGGGAAGCAGGAGGTGGCAAGGCGTCGTCGGCGCGCTTGCCACGCACCTGTCTGTCCTCCTGGCAGGAGGAAGACGACAGGGGGAGGGCTGCTGGGCTGGGCCAGCAGGTGGGCTACCAGCTAGGCCGACCAGGTAAGTGGCCCAGGTAAAATTCTCTCTCTCTTTTCCCTATTTTGTTTTGTTTTCTATTATTTTTGCAAGTTTGTGGCTTTTCTAGAAATACTCAGGCACTTTCAAAAATCACCAAACTGCTCATGCTCACTGTATGGAATAAACCCAACATGGAACATTTCAGTTTAGGATTATTTGGACATTATTTCTTATATACCAGAAATAATTCCAACCCAAATATATTATTGATTTAAATCAAAGGCCCGAATAAATTATTTCTGTGACTCCAAAAATATTGGTTTGAATCTCACCTCATGCCAATATTTTCACATAATAACAGGAACATTTTCTTGGACTCATTTGATGAGATTTAAATGTTGGTTATTTTTATGGGTTTTCTGAGGCTTTGAAAATTCCTCAATTCAAATTTCATTTAAATTTAAACATGATGCACACATGGAAGCTGGCATAGGTCAGACCAGAATTAGGGATGTGACATATTGTCTGCCTATATTACACTCAAAATGCAACTGCTAACGCCCGTGTCACACCTGACCCTCAAGTAAAAACAAACACGCAAGCATTCATTGCCCTGCCCGCTTGCATCTCCTCTCCCCTTTCCCTCTACCTCGATCCCCTGCCTGCAGCACTAGGGTTCCTCCAGCGAGCCGTCGCCACTGGTCCCATCTGGCCTGGTCCTCGACGATGCTATGTCCAGCTAGGCTACATGGCCGGGGGGTAGGGGAAAATCTCCCTGGCTACTCCTCCCTCTGGCGCCGCCCCTCATTCTCATGGTCTCCAGCAGCTTCTCCAGTGTGGTTCGTCCAACGCACTACTCCGGTGGGCGCTGCACAACTACGGCTGATGCCACACTGCGGCAGAAGGCACCTTATTCTCCCTCCCCTCCTCCCAGGCCATGGCCTTGAGGTGTTGTTGAAGGATGAGCTAATCCAACAAGGTGAGGATCTCCTATGATTTTTTGCCAAATTTTCATTCTGATCCACCATACAATGAATTGCTATGAGCTGCTTCTACTGCTGCTATATGATGCATTACTATGAGCTGCTCCTGCTGCTGCTATATGATGAATTGCTATGAGCTGCTGTTGCTGCTACTGTATGATGAGTTGCTATGAGCTGCTGCTGCTGCTATATGATGAATTGCTATGAGCTGCTGCTGCTATATGATGAGTTGCTACAAGCTGCTCATGCTGCTGCTATATGATGAATTGCTATGAGCTGCTCCTGCTGCTGCTATATGATGAATTGCTATGAGCTGCTCTTGCTACTGCTATATGATGAATTGCTATGAGCTGCTGCTGGTATATGATGAATTGCAGACTGCTGCTGCTATATGATGAGTTGCTATGAGATGCTGCTGCTGCTATATGATGCTTTCAGGTGGTGCTGCTATATGATAATAACCAGCCACTTGGACCATCGAATTTCAATAAATAATTGTTCTTCATTTAAATTTTGGTAATGCGTTCTTCGTTTGAATTAGGCAATGGGATCTCTATGGAAAACATTGACCAAAGTAGATTGTGCCAAGTAGATGGTATCTTTGTATTTGCATTTTGAGCAAATAGTGATGGTCTGTTTTCCTATCATATTAATTACTGCACTGGGTTCATTTTGTGATGTTTGCAAGTCAAATTAATTTCCCTATGGGCAGCAAAACGAAAAATATATAATGCAATCTAGACATTCCACTGATCACAGCAAAGATAAGCTGAAAATGCAATGAAAAGAATTGGTTGGCTTATTACATGGAGCTTATATTCACAGGTGCTTATTTTCTGAGGATAACTCGTAATAACTGTCCCTAAGAAACTTGGCTAATAGAACTGGCATACAAATAACATGTCACGATGATTGCAATGGAGGAGTGACGTACCATAGCACACTGTATAGGCTCACCGCTGCCTCTCCTTTTTTTGCGATGTTCCATGAAATTGCCACATACATCTTGTACTTTTTCATTGTGTAACCCTATCTTCAAGTTGACACGGCTAATTTCAGACATCTCTACATGATACTACATTGCATATCCCTTGCGCATATTTAAACCACAAATTAACGATTGTGTGCCTACCATAAACTAGCCATGACTCTATATGCTGGACTAGTAGGCACTCTAAGGGAGCCTAATGTAGTGCACTGGAATTCCTACATGCCACCTACGATTTTGTGTAATGTACTTTGTAGAGATTCTAGTATGGACCACATACAGATGTATATAGATGCATTTTCGAGTGTAGATTCACTCATTTTGCTCCGTATGTAGCCTATAGTGGAATCTCTAGAAAGACTTATATTTAGGAACGGGGGTACGAGGTAGTATCATGTATGACATCTACATATCTAATTTAGGAGCCAGTAGTAGAAATCATTGTCTGCACAAAGGGATTACTGGTCGAAAATCCTAGCAAAGCATGCTAGCAGGCACAGAACAATACAAGAGAGAGAGAGACGCGCTTACAAGGTCATAGCAATGCCTCAGTCCAGGATCTTGGTTGGCCAAGCTGTTAGATCCAAAAGAAAAACCGTCCTTGTAGTTTTTTCCAGCTGCATAACAGGTAACAGCGACCGGTTAGTATATTTGAAGTACATCGGGCAGGTGGTGCTGGACGGGTTTAAAGGTGACAAGTACCTAGGCCGTGGCGGGTGCTTGGCATCTCTCCAGACGGTGGGAATCAGGTTAGAAACGTCGAGGGTGATGACGTTGCGCTGGCTGTCGGGGTCCGGTAAGGAGATCTAGAACCGTCGAGTAGGGTGTCTGTGGAGCGGCTCCAGTAGGGTGGACTATGGTGTGGGTGAAGCGGATCTGTGGCCGTGGACGAGGGCGTAGGTCAAGCTGGTCCGGTGGTTGGGTTAAGGATGGTGTCGACGACGCGGATCTGCGGCCATGGACGGGGCGTCAGAAGCTGCTCCAGTGGTTGGGTTAAGGATGGTGTCAACAATGCGGATCTGTGGCCGTGGATGGGGCATTAGAAGCTGCTCCGGCGGTTGGGTTAACGGTGGTGTCGACGATGCAGATCTGCGGCCGTGGACGGGGCATCAGAAGCTGCTCCGGTAGGTTGGATGAGGGTGCGAGGAAGCGGATCTGAGGCCGTGGGCTTGTGAGTTACCAAAGCGACCCCGGTAGGGTTGAGAATGGTATAGGCGAAGCTACTCCGGTAGGGTTGACGATGGTGTCGACGAAGCGGCTCCGGTAGGGTTGAGGAAGGTGTCGGTGAAGCGGCTTCGATAAGGTTGAGGAAGGTGTCGGCGAAGAGGATCAGAGGCCGTCGACCGGGGCGTCGACGGGGCGGCTCCGGGGGGTGTGTACGAAGTGTCTCCGGTGGGGAGTACAAATGAGCCGCTGCAGATGCGCGACGGTTGACGAGAGTACCGGCAAAGCAGATCCGGCGCCGTGGACAAGGCCGGCACTGAATGGGCTGTGGTACAGTGGTGGATGAGCAGTCTACTTGTTTCTAGGGGAGGTGGGAGGGGTAGATGCGGCCGCAAAAGCAGATCCGACGAGGTGGACGCCGCTGGCAGTGAATGGGCTATGGTACGCCGGTGGATGAGCAGTCTAGGGTTTCGAGAGGTGAGGGGAGAAAGGGCGATGAAGTACGGACGGCGTGATGTAAGATGCTCTAGTGCTGTGGAGTTAGTC
>LR880970.1:561311400-561337280 GCA_904067115.1 Aegilops sharonensis
CGAGGTGGACGCCGCTGGCAGTGAATGGGCTATGGTACGCCGGTGGATGAGCAGTCTAGGGTTTCGAGAGGTGAGGGGAGAAAGGGCGATGAAGTACGGACGGCGTGATGTAAGATGCTCTAGTGCTGTGGAGTTAGTCATTTTTGCGGGAGGGGGAGAGGAAATGGGGGTGCCGTGTAGTGGGGGGAACCGGAAGTTACCAAAGCAGCCTTGACCTATCATGTAGATGAGGGCGGTATTGTAAATGTTGGTCTCCGTGCACCAAGGACAAATGGGGGATTTCGCATTCTAAAGACTAAGGTGGCGGAAATTTTAGAAGGAGGCAGGAGATTTTGCCGCCCGCGGGATCGTTCGTATCCAGTTTCAACTAATTTTGGACCGTGCTAGCGGGAAGGTCATGCTAGACTGTGTACACGGGGCGCGGCCAATCATACGGGTGTAGTGGCGCGTTCAAAAAAAAGGGATCAAACGTTCAACCTATGTATTTCTCGTGTAAATAGATAATTTAGTGTCATTGGTTATTTACTTTAAACATAATACATTGACGTGTTAGTGTAGAGGCGCACAAAAAGAAATGGATATTGTAGTTAGCTACTTGAAAGTGTTACCTCATATGATTACATAGCCTCCATTTCATAAATTGCGTACTTGTTGAATTCATATATGAATATTACATAGATTACTTTTCAAAATAGAAACTTAAATCATCCAAGACTAATGAATTTGAGTGCAAGAGTAACAATGGTGCATGTACATGATAGCTACATTGGTTATTTGAAGAAACATCACTGTAACTTTGGCATGCACAACTGAAGAGGTTTATTTAAATAGAAAAAAATGTGATATGTGAGTGTCCAATCTTTATAGCGTTGAATCAATATTGTACCTTTGGCCACGATACAAAGTAGATATTGACTTATGTTCAAGCGATGCACGTCCACGATCGCTAGATAGTGATACGTGAATGAATTGTGCAATCTCTCTGACACGCATACATATCTCATTTCCCTGTGGGCATCGGAATCACACACGTGCACTTCGTGTATTTCTCTCCCTCCGTCAGGGTTAAATTCGTCTTTCTACCCCGTCCTACAAGTCTCTCACACAGAAACACACACGCTCTCTATGTCTAACACGCCCACCCCTTTATTTCCGCCCACCCACAGCCACTAATGTCTCAAAGTATAATAATGTCTCTCACACATATGCTATCTACCTATCCCTTAATATAGCTAGATATGTGTCACACAAACTCCTTCTTCCTACTAGCACGATGCCCAGCGTTGCACAGAACATCAAGATGCATTTGTATGAGAAGTTTATCTTGTGGGAGAAAAGGATGAACGAGGGAATGCCTTATTTGCAAATGTGGAGAGGGGTGTGGGTATCTTTTTGCAAAATTGCAATATTTTCCTTCCTGTCTGTCGGATATAAATCGGATGGCCTATATTGCAGGATGGCAGGAACACCATCATCATCAACTCTGTTTTTTATAAGAGTAGAGATATGTGAGTGTCACTGCCCCCCCCCCCCCGACACACCCACACTTCCCAACACCGAAGGAGTAGGGTGACACCTCGATCTTGATACTAATCTATCGACTGGCTTCTCTCTCAAACATACACACACACACACTACCCGGCACCGAAGGAGTAGGGTGACACCTCGATCTTGATACTAATCTCTTGACTGGTTCTCTCTCAAACGTACACACACACACACTACCCGGCACCGAAGGAGTAGGGTGACACCTCGATCTTGATACTAATCTCTTGACTGGTTCTCTCTCAAACGTACACACACACACACTACCCGGCACCGAAGGAGTAGGGTGACACCTCGATCTGGATACTAATCTATCGACTGGCTTCTCTCTCAAACATTATGTCTCGGTGCCTCGCTCGGTAGCCACTCCTGGAATCTGGCACATTGCAAGCTGCCATGGCAGATGGCAAAGGCATGTTCGGTGGATGGCAAAGGCTTTGCCATCAGCCAGCAGATGGCAAACAGGTCGTCTGAAACCCTGCCGGTAAAGGCTTCTTTGCCATCTGCTGGCTGATGGCAAAGAGCCTGTGGCTTTGCCATCTGCTGGCTGATGGCAAAGAGCCTGTGGCTTTGCCATCTGCTAGGAGATGGCAAAGCCTCTTAACGGGGTTAGCTCCGTCAGAGGTTAACGGCATACTTTGCCATCAGCCAGCAGATGGCAAAGGCTGCAGGCTCTTTGCCATCAGCCAGCAGATGGCAAAGGCTGCAGGCTCTTTGCCATCTGCCAGCTGATGGCAAAGGCTGCAGGCTCTTTGCCATCTGCCAGCTGATGGCAAAGTGACTATATTGCCCCATTTAATTTTTTTTCTTATATCAATTCATTTTCACAGAAATCAAACACAAATATATTTATATGACCAATATAGCATATTCAACACATATTACCAATAGTCATGAACACATATGTATCCAACACATGTTACCAATAGTAGCAAGTTTCATCCGTACAAATACATAGTTTCATCAATATTACACAGTTTCATCCATAGGTAGCAAGTTCCACAAGGTCAAAACAAAAACTAAATACAAGCACTCCATCAACCCAAGCTTCCGTGATCTTAAGCAAATCTGTGAAATGGGAAAGAAGAAAGTTAGAAGAAGAAGATTATTATGATGCAACTAAAATGTGAAGATTATTATGATGCAACTTATATCTGTAAAATAGGTCATTTTGGAGCTAAGTATGGTTATTATGTCATTTTTGAGCATACTATAACGACACACTACCAGGCATCTTATGCCCAGTCTTATTCCTGCCAATCTATAGTCATATTTCTCCTTGCTTATATGTACTAAGGCCCTCTCTCTTTTGTATGAGTGACCCTATACCTTATTCACAGTAATATATATAGGTGAAGCACACACTGCTGCAAACAAAGATTATGCAAGCACACTAAGTCATTTTGAAGCTAAGTAAGGTTATTATGTCATTTTGGAGCTAAGTATGGTTATTATGTCATTTTTGAGCATACTATAACGACACACTACCAGGCATCTTATGCCCAGTCTTATTCCTGCCAATCTATAGTCATATTTCTCCTTGCTTATATGTACTAAGGCCCTCTCTCTTTTGTATGAGTGACCCTATACCTTATTCACAGTAATATATATAGGTGAAGCACACACTGCTGCAAACAAAGATTATGCAAGCACACTAAGTCATTTTGAAGCTAGCTAAGCATATTAAGTCATTTTGAAGGAAACAATGCTAAGTACAGGTCATTTTAGAGCTATCCTAGGATAAATACGTCATTTCAGAGCTAATTAAGCTTATTATGTAATGTTTGAACTAGCTAAGCATATTAAGTCATTTTGGAGGAAAAAATGCTAAGTATAGGTCATTTTAGAGCTAGCCTAGGTTGAATAGGTCATTTTGAAGCCAAGTAAGGTTATTATGTCATTTTGGAGCTAGCTAAGCATATGAAGTCATTTAGGACCTAAAATATGTCATTTCTTAAGCATACTATATCATTTTAGAGCTAGCTAAGCATATTAAGTCTTTTTTGAGGAAAAGATGCTAAGTATAGGTCATTTTAGAGCTATCCTAGGTTAAATAGGTCATTTTGGAGCTAATTAAGCTTATTATGTAATTCTTGACCTAGCTAAGCATATTACTTCATTTTGGAAGAAAAAATGCTAATTATAGTTCATTTTAGAGCGAGCCTAGGTTGAATAGGTCATTTTGAAGCTCAGTAAGGTTATTATGTCATTTTGGAGCTACCTACGCATATGAAGTCATTTAGGACCTAAAATATGTCCTTTCTTAAGCATACTATATCATTTTAGAGCTAGCTAAGCATATTAAGTCATTTTGGAGGAAAAATGCTAAGTATAGGTCATTTTTATGCTAGCTAAGCATATTAAGTTATTTTGAAGAAAACAATGCTAAGTATAAGT
Source organism: Aegilops sharonensis (assembly GCA_904067115.1). Classification (NCBI taxonomy): domain Eukaryota; kingdom Viridiplantae; phylum Streptophyta; class Magnoliopsida; order Poales; family Poaceae; genus Aegilops; species Aegilops sharonensis. The sequence continues at coordinate 561,315,343 of LR880970.1, forward strand.
CATTTTAGAGCTATCCTAGGTTAAATAGGTCAGTTTTATGCTAGCTAAGCATATTAAGTCATTTTGAAGGAAACATTGCTAAGTATAGGTCATTTTAGAGCTATCCGAGGTTAAATAGGTCATTTTGGAGCTAATTAAGCTTATTATGTAATTCTTGACCTAGCTAAGCATATTACTTCATTTTGGAAGAAAAAATGCTAATTATAGTTCATTTTAGAGCGAGCCTAGGTTGAATAGGTCATTTTGAAGCTCAGTAAGGTTATTATGTCATTTTGGAGCTACCTACGCATATGAAGTCATTTAGGACCTAAAATATGTCCTTTCTTAAGCATACTATATCATTTTAGAGCTAGCTAAGCATATTAAGTCATTTTGGAGGAAAAATGCTAAGTATAGGTCATTTTTATGCTAGCTAAGCATATTAAGTTATTTTGAAGAAAACAATGCTAAGTATAAGTCATTTTAGAGCTATCCTAGGTTAAATAGGTCAGTTTTATGCTAGCTAAGCATATTAAGTCATTTTGAAGGAAACATTGCTAAGTATAGGTCATTTTAGAGCTATCCGAGGTTAAATAGGTCATTTTGGAGCTAATTAAGCTTATTATGTAATTCTTGACCTAGCTAAGCATATTACTTCATTTTGGAAGAAAAAATGCTAATTATAGTTCATTTTAGAGCGAGCCTAGGTTGAATAGGTCATTTTGAAGCTCAGTAAGGTTATTATGTCATTTTGGAGCTACCTACGCATATGAAGTCATTTAGGACCTAAAATATGTCCTTTCTTAAGCATACTATATCATTTTAGAGCTAGCTAAGCATATTAAGTCATTTTGGAGGAAAAATGCTAAGTATAGGTCATTTTTATGCTAGCTAAGCATATTAAGTTATTTTGAAGAAAACAATGCTAAGTATAAGTCATTTTAGAGCTATCCTAGGTTAAATAGGTCAGTTTTATGCTAGCTAAGCATATTAAGTCATTTTTGAGCTAGGTAAGCATATTGAGTCATTTTGGAGGAAAAAATGCTAAGTATATGATTATGTCGCTAGTATCCATATGGCAGAGAACCCGGGCCGACATGACTAGTCATAGAACCAAGGTGGCACAAACGTACAGGGACAGGCATACATGACCCAGCAATGCACGTGTCGGTCATCAGCGAGTGCAACCAAGTCGTAGCAAGCTACAAGGACTTCGGTGATACACCGCGTGACATTTCCCCGTAGGGACAGACACAGGAGCAAAGAAGGACACATGCCGGTCAATCCATGTGTTCCGGAGCAGTAGCGAACTACCATGGCTCAGTGGAAGCACTAGGAGGCATTTCCCTATATGGAAGGCTACCAAAGGCACACGACTAGGTGTCGAATCCCACACATACAATGCATTTCAAACATACACACATTATGCACGATATGTCTAGATATATACAACATGGCATCACAACAAAACTCTATTAAGCAAAACACTTGGGACACTTACCGTCATCACGGAGGTGTAGGTGTAGGTGTAGGTGTAGGACCGGTCGCGCCAGTGGTAGACGGAGAAGGATCGGTCGATGCTTGTCGGGAGTTACGCTGCACCAAAGATTATTTCCAATGTATCGTTAGCATGATGCAACTCAAATGTGAAGACTAGTAACTAATGACCGTTCAAATGAAACTCACCGTGCCCGCCGGAGCAATGACTGGCATCGGCGGAGGGGTCTGGCCGTTCTTCTCGCACATGGACTGCACATTTGGTTTTGACGAGTCAGTCATATTAGTTACTAATGAAAGGAACATTGCATGCATGATTTAGCTAATATGCAGAAGAAACTTACCACGAAGAGCTCGTACATGGCCCGGTTAGNTCGGGAGTTACGCTGCACCAAAGATTATTTCCAATGTATCGTTAGCATGATGCAACTCAAATGTGAAGACTAGTAACTAATGACCGTTCAAATGAAACTCACCGTGCCCGCCGGAGCAATGACTGGCATCGGCGGAGGGGTCTGGCCGTTCTTCTCGCACATGGACTGCACATTTGGTTTTGACGAGTCAGTCATATTAGTTACTAATGAAAGGAACATTGCATGCATGATTTAGCTAATATGCAGAAGAAACTTACCACGAAGAGCTCGTACATGGCCCGGTTAGCCAAGTCGTTCCGGTTCCTCTCCTCCTCCAACAGCCTAGCCGTCCTCTCCTCATTCTCCCTGTCCCTCTCCGCCGCCTGCCGGTCCCTCTCCGCCAACTGCCGGTCCCTCTCCGCCAACTGCCATGGTACCGAGTCCAAGGGGCGCCTTTAGGAAATCTGCTAGGTGTGCGCCGACAAAGAAAGGTGTTAGCTTGAGAGCATCCGAAGAAATCTGAGGACCAACTAGTTCCAGCGTAATTCATGTATAGAGCATCTTGGGTTCAGTTATACAGTAATAACGAGCCATCCAACAAATCTGTCCAACTAAAACCGGCTGCTGCTAAATTTTCCCAGCTCGCCATCCATTCCAGCAACAAATCTATGCCGCACCTCCGCGCAGACGCAATCCTTGCAGCAACAACACAGGAAATCTATCTAGACATACACTTGCATCCAATCTCCACTGTATTTTAGGAGCTGCGCACCGAGCTAGTGGGCTAGGAGTATCACCGCAGAACAACATGCCAAGTAAAAAACAATCTAGCATGCCATATCGACCAGTAAGTAGCTGCTCATCCGTTTCGAAGTTCTGAATTCTGAACCAAAAAGGGGGAGGGGGGGCACTGACATGGATTCGTCGGCGGCCGCCTCGACGAGCTGGAACCGGGTGATGAGCGGGAGCGCCTCCGTCTGCATCGCTGCAACCAACCAGACCCCCAAGCAGTGAGCAAGCAAGCATAGCACCAGCCACGAGGAGCGGCGGGGAGGGAATCTTGCAGGGGGGAAAGCACACGCACCTATGACGACGAGGACCTTGGAGATGGCGCCGGCCTCGACGGCGGCGGCGGCCGGCTCTTCGGAGGACGGCGGCGCCATGGCCGGAGGCGCGAGGCTGCGGCGGCGCGGGATCTGGTCGGAGACGGCGGCGGCGGCGGCGGCGGGCGAGGAGGTGCCAAAGCCGCGGTTGGCTTCCTTATACACTTCCGTGGGGTGGCATGAATGGCGCCGCTGCCCGTCCCACCTGCCCCACCGGCCACCCGAATTATTCGGGCGGGGAGGGGCGGGGAGGGGCGGGGAGGGGCCGGGGGGCCGCGGGGCACGCCGCGGTGGCCGGGGAGGGGCGGGGAGGGGCGGGGAGGGGCGGGGAGGGGCGGGGAGGGGCGGGGAGGGGCGGGGAGGGGCGGGGAGGGGCGGGGAGGGGCGGGGAGGGGCGGGGAGGGGCGGGGAGGGGCGGGGAGGGGCGGGGAGGGGCGGGGAGGGGCGGGGAGGGGCGGGGAGGGGCGGGGAGGGGCGGGGAGGGGCGGGGAGGGGCGGGGAGGGGCGGGGAGGGGCGGGGAGGGGCGGGGAGGGGCGGGGAGGGGCGGGGAGGGGCGGGGAGGGGCGGGGAGGGGCGGGGAGGGGCGGGGAGGGGCGGGGAGGGGCGGGGAGGGGCGGGGAGGGGCGGGGAGGGGCGGGGAGGGGCGGGGAGGGGCGGGGAGGGGCGGGGAGGGGCGGGGAGGGGCGGGGAGGGGCGGGGAGGGGCGGGGAGGGGCGGGGAGGGGCGGGGAGGGGCGGGGAGGGGCGGGGAGGGGCGGGGAGGGGCGGGGAGGGGCGGGGAGGGGCGGGGAGGGGCGGGGAGGGGCCGGGGAGCGCTGCGGTGGCGGGGAGGGGCGGGCCGGCGGCGGTGCTGTGGTCGTCCGGCTGGGGCGCGCGTGTGGGTGCGGTGGGAGGGTGAGGTGGGGAGAGAGAGAGGGGGGTGGGGCCGGGCTGGAAGAGAGAGAGAGAGGGGAGGGGCCGGGCTGGGAGAGTGGGGAGGGGAATTTTTTTTATAAAAAGAGGGGGGGAGATAGTTCGACCTCTTTGCCATCTGCCAGCCGCTGGCTGATGGCAAAGATATGGGCCTTTGCCATCCGCTGGCAGATGGCAAAGAGGTGGGCCTACTGGCCGTTATAACGCCGTTATCCATTGGGCTCCACCCACTTCGTTGCCATCTGCCAACAGATGGAAAAGATTCTTTGCCATCTGCTGGCAGATGGAAAAAAGGTGGGTTGACAGGCCGTTGCAGCACTGGACCCTACCCACCTCTTTGCCATCTGCTGGCAGATGGCAAAGATTATTTTCCATCCACTAGCAGATGGCAAAGAATTGGCTGATGGCAACCATGTTCTTTGCCATCTGTCAGTTCTTTGCCATCTGTTTTTTATATGCAGATGGCAAAGACATTCTTTGCCATCAGCTGGCAGGTGGCAAAGAGCTGGCTGATGGCAAATTCCCAGTTTCCAGTAGTGGCCCCCTCGATATGTAGACTTCTTGCGCGTGCACAGCTGTAGTGACGATGGCGCTGAACCCAGTGTGCCTTGTTTTTACCGGCCTCATGTGATAGTTTTCACCCTGTTTTTTGTTAATTAAAAAGGCAACCTTTTCTTTGTTACTACTAATGAATCTGAAATCATTCGGGGCAGACATAAAATATATCATTTCAACCCAATTATCGTAGCAACTATTTTAAAAGAAATTAGCTAGCTGCCCGTGCGTTGCACGGAACATGAAGATGCATTTGTATGAGTAGTTTATCTTGTGAGAGAAAAGTCTGAACGAGGGAAGGCCTTATTTGCGGACGTGGAGAGACGTGTGGGTATATTTTTGCAAAATTGCCATAATTTCTTTCCTATCCGTTAGATATAAATCCGACGGCCTATATTGCAGGATGGCACGCACACCATCATCACCAACTCTGTTTTCTACTCCCTCCATCCGAAAATACTTGTCATCAAAATGGATAAAAAGAACTGTATCTAAAACTAAAATACGTCTAGATACATTTCCTTTTATCGATTTTGATGACAAGTATTTCCGGACGGAGGGAGTATTTGTCTTTTTAGAGATTTCAACAAGTGACTATGACCGGACCTTACCAACATACACAAAAAAGTAGTCCATAATTTTGATGTTACCCTCTTTTCTTGGCAGTGCAGTGCCATCTGGATACCTCATAAATAAATCAAGGACAAATCTGACCCCTTCCTGAAAAGACATACGTAGCAAAATGAGTGAATCTACACTCTAAAATATGTCTACATACACATCCGTATGTGGTAGTCCATTTGAAATCTGAAAAAGACAAATATTTAGGAACTAATGGAGTATATATAAAAGTAGACATGGAGATATATATCCAGCATGGTCTACAACAAAAATGTGATGGGCTGGTTAGCGCCGGATGCTCGCAACGCGATGACATGAGTTCGAATTCTGTATTTTAACTTTAGATTTTTATATTATATATTACTCTACTTATTTAATATGTACTTCTTTCGCTACTGTGCTGACAGTGGAATCCACAGAGTACTTAGAATATTAAGGATGGACTTGTTTGTTTTTAACTTTCTGTACGAAGCTGTAGCCACCCTGCAAGTCACGCGTACACTGTACATGCAATTAACTTTTTATAGAGGGACAATCATACAGGCAATTAACTCAAATGGATTGGATGTCACTCTATTATTTCCAGCATAAAGAGCATCTCCAACGGTAGCCGGCAAATTTCCTCCCGCTTCCTTCCGCGGAGGACGACATCAAACGCCAGCGGCATACATTTTTACAACTCTAACCAACCAGATGAAATTCGTGCAAACACGGACTGATTTCATATAAGCATGAAGGATTTCGTATAAAAAAGCCGAATCTTCATATAAACATGATGGATTTCATTACATTTACATGAACTAAGAGGTGCCAATCCGGCTCTCTTGTATAATTAATACTCCCTCCGTCCGGAAATACTTGTCCTAGAAATTGATATATTTAGACTTATTTTAGTTCTAAATGGCCGTCCGCGGATCCCTTTGTCTTCCTCATGTCCGTCAGACATTTGCGGGGTCGAAGAAGGTCCTCGAAAGAGACGAAGCAGCAAAGAAACCACCTGAATCCGTGGTCGTCGCCTCGATGGTGGCCTTCATGGGTCCCAAGTGGCGGTGGCCTCCCGTGTTCTACTTCTCCTCGATGATGGCGGCGGACACAGAGAAGCTGGCCACCGACTCCTCACTCTCCACGCATCTGGCTTCTGTCTCTACCTGCATGGCGCTGCCGCAGGCACGGGAGGCGCGCCCACAAACACGGGAGGCATGGCCACCACAGACACTGGTGGCGCGGTATGACGCGGCAGCGACGACGCGCGTACCAGCGTGCTCGCCGCCGTGCCGGCATGGAGCAACTCGCCACTCCTCATCGAGCTGAACTGGAGCGGCGAGTTGCTAAACCACGTGCCTGCTTGGGGCGGCAACTGGCTCCGTTGGGCCAAGCAAGGTTGGTGAAGCACCGAGCGGCCTCGCTCGTATCTGGAGGGCTCGGCGGGCCACCCAGCCGGGTAATATGCCGGAGAACGGCTCATCACAAGCCATCGGAAGAGTGGAGAAAATGGTGAAGGAGGAGATGGGGGAGCGGCGGCGGGGTGCAATTCTTGCCCGCTGTCTGTCTGGCCTCGTGTAAATAGAGGGCGGACAGTAGGAGATTGGCCGGCGTCTGGCCTCGTTTAAACTGAGGGCGGATGGGAAAAGCTCGGCTGGTGTTGCGTTTAATTCCGGCCCGCTCATGAACGGACGTGTGGTCGGAGTAGGATTATCGGTTTGCATGCGGGTTTAACGGAGGGGTTTAATGGAGGCACCGGGCGTGCAGCGGGCGGTGCAGTACTATTCGATTTGACAGCATTAATGAGCTGTCAATCACAAAGGCCCTCGCCTCTCGTGAAACCGACCGAGCTAGACTGCCCGCCCTCTAGCCTTTTAAAAAATGTATATACTCCACTTTTGCACAGTAGTAGTATCGCTGGATTGCGCCATGGAGCAAAACTTGAAATTAAAAAAAGTGGTACATATAGAGAGTGCTCGTGAACTATGTATCATACATGGCAATAAATAAAGTACTACATGATACTAATATATGATACATGGCGCAGGAGTACTAAGTATTATTAATACAGTTTTGCTAGAACTCATCTAGATGAGATATAATTTGGTCACATTCATCTTTTATAGCCATTGGATGTGATGCTATAAGATGAGTGTGTGCTGATGTGGGTTGTATTTGTTCTTGTGCAACGAACTGACCACTACATGTCATGTTTGATAGTCTCAAGTCATTAAAAGCATACAGGCCCAACATCTCTTCTTGGTTGATTCCTCTATTTATGTCAAACAATAAGAAACAACGTGAGAGTTAATGCACCACGCCTATGTGTTTACTATTTGGTTTTCGTAAGATGACTTAATACTCACCAAGACGGAGGGAGTATTCGATTTGACAGCGGGCGGCGCAGTTCCCGATACGGCTTTAATGCAGACGAGGGAGGGAGTAGCGGTTCCCGATATGTTGAACGGCCAATGCATCCTCCTTCAATTAATGCATGAGGGAAGTAATGGGAGGAGGTCCGGGAAAAGAGGTTGCACGATGTGAATGCAACGCAATTTTCCCTCATTGCCCTCATATAAAGGCGCCCCTCCATTCCAATGCATTACCACATCGTACGCACCTAAGCATTTGCCTAAGCACCTACACTAAGCGCAAAAGATCTCACTCCAAACCCATGGCGGTGATGCGCGTGAGCGGCCAGCGGCTGCGCCAGATGGTCCACGACGCCGGCCTGCGGCATGGCGCCGAGGATCGTCTCCATACGGTGTTGGAGACCGGCTGGTGGATGGCCGCCGTCGACGCCAACTACGACTCTTAGTCGGACCAGATGATCGTTGCCACCAGCAACAAGATCACCGTCCTCAAGAAACTCGCGGACGACATCACCGTACTCCTCCAGCCCGCGCGCCCGGGCTCCTCATTGCCTGCCACCGTAATCGGCCTCCATGGCCAGAAACTCTTGCAAGCACTGGTGGCCCTGCGACTGCCCGCCGACGCCACGAAGAATGTCCACCTGGAGGTCGCGCTCGCCGCGAGGCGCCTCGCCCTGCAAGAATTCGTCGACCTACACATCCACGTGTACGAGCAAATCGTGTACATAGGTATCTACAAGGCCAGTGAGGACGCTACGACGTTGGCCTTCCTCAACCGGCTGGAAGCCTTGGATGCCTTTGCTGAGAAGCACCTCGACCTCGCCACAAAAGCCGCCGCTCCTTAGCCGTCGGTCGGTGGCTTGGCGCACTAAGTTGAGGAGGAGGAGGTCGTACGTTCGTGGATCCATCTTTCTTCTTGCCTTCTGTAACCACCACTGTGATAGCATCATCGTGGCCTTAATTCTTATTGTGCTGTTGCATTCTCGTTCCAGTCAATACCGACATGTGCGATCCCTTTGCTTAATTATATGCATCACAGTAACTAGTACTCCATTCGTCAATTTATAAGTTGTGCTTACCTTTTCCATTAACTTCGTGCAACGCGCGGGCATCTTGCTAGAAACACTAGAATATGTCTATATAATCCGTATGTGATAGTCCATTTGAAATCTCAAAAAAGACAAATATTTAGGTACGGAGGGAGTAATATATTAGGAGTATATTAAAACAATAGTGATTCCTTTCAAGTTTGTGAACAAATACTACTATTCTACTACATTGGATCTGTCGCAACAAACGGGCACATTGCTAGTAAAAGGAAAAGGCCTGCCGCGTTCGCGTCGCACCCCCACACGCCCGGGAATCGGGAGTACAACATTGCCCGTCCGGCATGACACATAGCTTAGGGAAGGCGTGTTGCGTAGCATTTTCACTTTCATGTGGGACCGCCGTTGAGCAAACCGACACCCAGCCCGCCGCCGGGTTGGAAAACAGAAACGAGGGGAAGATCTAGCTGTTGCACAGAAGCCAAGAAATTTGGTGTCACGAGGCGTAGATGGCCACACTGGCGGGTACTACCTGTAGTACATAAGTACTCCAGCTGAGGATCGATGCCCGGGACAAAATGTGTCAGAGCCGCTGGATGAAAATTCGATGGTGCGGGAGTATGGATCGGAGCACAGCAGCGGAGCAGGCAAACATCGTCCAATCATGTGTGTTTGTGGTAGAAAGTTGATGGTCGTCGCAGTTCAGCTGGCCCGCATGTCATGCACACAAAGGCAGAGGAGCGGTGGAGCCGAGAGGGATGAGGGGCACGAACAATCCTACCATTCTGTCACTGACATGTGGGACCCATAAGTGTGGGTCCCACCTATAAGTGAAGGAAAGGCAGGGCAAGGCAGTGATAGCCACGTCAGAGGATCCATGTCCACGTCGGGGGACATTGTGCCGTGGGTTGGAGCGGCGTCGTGGGAATCGCGTGTGGGTGTGGCAGTGGTAGAAACAAGAAACGTGATGGTCGCCGTGGTTCAACTTCCATGGACAAGTTGTCGTGTCTGCTGACACATGTATATCGAAACTAGAGTTTTTATATTTCAAGCACGTGAACAAGTATTATTCTACTAGTTTGGATCCATTGCAACGCACGGGCCAGCACATTGGTAGTATTAGTGTCCATCTCTATCTCTAGAGGCCTTTCCTCGTTCATCCTTTTCTCTCACAAGATAAACTACTCATACAAATGCATCTTGATGTTCTGTGGAATCCACGAGGATGTTTCGTTGGTGGTCTCTCCAGCGCGGCGTGGCCGTAGTTGCAAGTTGACGCCCCTTGAGATGCCGACGTTGAGGGGCACTCGGATTTCCTCCGATGAGCAGGTAAGATGAGTTTGATCACGTAGTAAATGCATTCTAAAGACTACTTCCGTGTCCATTGCCTAATTCTCCCCCTGCCCACTGTTTCACAGGCTAGGCTCGGTGCGAGTGGAGATTGGCTTGCATATGTACGGGAGGGTACCAACATAAATTTTCACAACATTTACAATGGTGACACCGTTCCCGTACGTAGAACCTTTGTCCAACATTGGGATCAGCCATGCAACGGGCCACCGCATGAATTGGTACAATGGAACCACGGTGATATTGAATAAGATAGCACGAACCTTGAACAAGGCGGTCAAAGGCGGACCATGCTGTCTGCGACCGATTTGTTGTCGTACGAGTAGGAAGACACTGTGCTCCTTTCTAACCGCGTCTTTGTTGTGCTCCTTTATAACCGCATCTTCGCGGTGACAAACCATGGGACACATCCTACGATATACTCCCTCTATCCCAGTTTATTCGTTTTATAAGTTTCAAATTCAAATTTAGATCTCCCCACCACATGTTGAGATTACAATGTCCATTAAATCGTTGCGTGCTTGTATAGTAAAGAAACAAATCTCGAGTTTGGCACGAGTTCATGCTGCGGGAGCACCACAAGCCCTGGCGCAGGAGTTACATTTCCCTCTCAGGCTGGTCGTAATGGGAGTATCATAGGTAGTATCATGCACGCCAACTAAGCAATTTTGATGAGGTGGCGCTGAATTAAATGAAGAAAGAGAGGCTTGAGTATCATATCATGATACTATATCATATTAAATGATGTGCTATTTTGTGTCATGCATGGCAATAAATGTAGTCCTATATGATACCAACATATGATAGCATCCATTACGGATGTAGTACCATACACTAGTATCATAAGCATGATACTAGTATCATAAACATGATACTAGTATATGATACTCCCCATTACAACCAGCCTCAGGACCGTCGGGACTGAGCTTCAGTGCCTTACTACACCTACCTTTGAGTCAACAACATGTGGACCCGATAGGTGACTGGTCCACATGTAATGCTCCCGAAGGCAAAGGGGCAGTGGGGCCAAGAGGGGTGAGCCGCAGGTCGGGGGACGTGTGGTTTCATGGGTTCGAGCGGTGTCGTGGGAATCGCGGGTGGCTGTGGTAGAAACTTGATGCTCACCGCATTTTAGGTGGCCCACATGTCATGCACACAAAGGCAGATGGGCGGTGCGGCCAAGAGGGGTGAGGCGCACGTCGGGGGGCGTGGTGTCGTGGGTTGGAGAGGCGTCGTGGGAATCGCGAGATGAAACGTGATGGTCGTTGTAGTTGAACTTCCATGGACAAGCTGTCATGTCTACTGACACATGCACTGCATACCGATCACTGGAAGGAGTAGCAGAGAAAGCTATATATGCGGATAAATAGTTCCTTATAGTCAAGCGGACCCACGCTACTACTCTGTTCCAAAGACATGCACACCATCAAAATAGTCCATCGATATCAATATACATCGAGAGGGAATAATTTTTTTTACAAGAGAGGAAATAGTTCATCCATCCATAATGCCCTCCTGCTGGTGCAGCGTTTTCTTCTTCTTCTTCTTCTTCTTCTTCTTCTTCTTCTTCTTCTTGTTCTCATTCTCTGTGGGAGACGGCTTCGCAACAAGCTCTTTGGACCTCGCAGCTATCTCGAAACTCACACGGGCATCGAGGGCAGCATATTTTATCCGCTCGTACGTCAAGGGATAATTCTCCCATCCAGACGACCTGAATGCCACCATCTCGTCACCCTTCTGAAGATTTGTACCGAGCACAAAATTGGTTACGTCGAATAGGGATGGTGTCTGTTTAGCACAATCTTCTACAGGAATTTTGATTTTGGTTTGTAGGTCAGTGATGCTTTTCAAATCAAGGTTGTACGGCTCCAGCTTCTGTTTGTCCCCTTCGATGGCTGCCCCACAGAAGTACACGTCCTCCCGAGACAAGAAATCATGAAACTCACCTGGTATGGAGGGCGAGTGTATGATGTGGTACACCAAAACATCATCTTCGAGGCACAGCTGAAGGACGGCGGCACGCTGGATCTTCCCAAGGGCACACTCCGTGTACTCTGCGTCGAGACCGATGACCCTCATCTCTACCTTTTCGAGGGAGTTGGATACATTGTTGATCCACTGCCGAACAACCCTTGGGTGTACGGTGACAGTGGCAACTATGCGCATCGAGCCTTCGACGAGGACATGTTGGACGCTAAAAACCTGCATCTCGATTTCTTTCGCCATTTTGAACCGCTGGAACGGAGGGCTATGGTTTGGAGAATTAGGATTAGATGGCTGTCTAACTGAAGTAGTAGATGATTATTTAAAGAGGTTTAAAAAATGTGAATGAAGTGGGGTTTGGATGCAAATGAAGACGAAGGGGAGGTGAAGAAGCCGAGGTGAATCGGTTCCCGATGGAGAAGTAAATGGGAGAAGTGGCGTGCAGGTAGTTGATTAGATGGCTAGGTAGACTAAACGAAAAGGCTATGCGGGTAGACTGAGGAGTCATACCTGTTCGTGTACGTGCCCATCCTTCCTGATAGGTGGGACCTATGCAAACAGATAAAAAATGTGTCATAGCTTTTTTTTGAGCGCGTGAGTGGGAGACACAACATTCTCTGGTTAAGGAATACTCCCTCCGTTTAGGTGAGTATAAGTCACCTTATGAAAATCAGGTTTTCCCAAAACCTTTAGGCATGGAGCATTAACTTCCTGCTCGATCCCCTCCCAGCCTCGTTAGCCAGCGTTCTCTTCCTCTGCTGCCGCGTTCTACCTTTCCATTTTTCCTCTTCTCAAGTGTGGAACGATCTGCATGCCGTCCTTGATGCACCAGAACGACCACTGCATGCATCACGGCAGGGCGTTGATTGGGCATGCCCGAGAATTTGGTTCTGCTCGCAATATGGATGATACCTGAACGATGAAGTGAACAGGCATGCTAGCACGGGAGACCTATTTCCGCTATACAATACTGTAGTACTCATGTTCCTACTACTACTACTACTACTACTACTACTAGTAGTAGTAGTAGTAGTAGTAGTAGTAGTAGTAGTAGTAGTAGTATAACTGTGATACACTTGATGGTCAAAATACTATTCACCCGGTCCTTACAGTGAAGTGACAACACCCTGCGCCTGACACTAGTCCAGGCGAGGCGGCATGTTCGGGTTACCAAAGTCAGCCTCACCCTGTGCACTGTGCAGTCTGTCACCGCTGCTGTACAGCACATTGGCACCTCGCCTCGTCTCCCTCTCCACTCCCATATCACCACTCCATCTCCATCTCCTTCTTCGTCTCCGTCTCCGTGTCCATCTCACTGTGCCCCCGTGTACCATCGGCTCACTCACCTCCCCCAGTACCACTATTCCCTCACTAGCCGCTCCAGCACCGACATCCTTCTCCCCCGTAAATCAAGCCCCCTTCCAAACTCCACCATGGCCGAACGCGAACCGCGTAGCATCCATATGAGCCGCGATTGGAGCAATCTCCCCAGTGACATCCTCGACCTCTGTTGTTCATGTATGGATATGTTGACCGCCCTGCGGCTCGCTGCATGCTCGAGGGACATGCACACGGCCAACATCGAAGCGAGGCCTAAGCTTTTCAAGACACCCTGCTTGCTTCTATCTGGTCTTGCGAGATTGGCTCACCATGATACGAAGGTGTGCATGATGCCCCTCGACTTCAATCCGATCTCCATTAGCCGAAACTTCTTTGCAGGTATGTAGTGTGTCGCCATACATCATTTCCCTCGACATCGATCCGATCACCATCGCCTGAAACTTCTTGGCAGGTATGTACTGGGTCGGCATGAACTCCCACTGGATGGCTACCTTTAGAGAAGACGGTAAAAAGTTGGTGCTCGTGAACTTCCAGACCTCCCATGAGATTATCCTTCCTCCGTTGGATTATATAGAGTATTACCATCGCGGTCCAAGTCATCTAGATTACTACGTTAGTTGGACGGACCTTGTTTTTGCAGAAGATTATCATCTGCCAAGTGCCCACACGACATGCGAATTACGCAGACTTCAAGCTAATTGCCTTGTTCGACCACAGACTCGCGTATCTTTACGTCGGTGCCTTCTTTAGCTGGAGACAACTCGGCTCGCAGTGGATCATTGTCAAAGCTGATACACACTTCTGTGATGCTATTGAACACAATGGCATCATCTACGCGATCGACAAAGCAGATGGCACCACGTATTGCTGGGACGGTGCGTGTAAGTCGTTTCCGTCTCATATTAATGATGACGCTGAGGGAGTCCTGGACTAGGGGGTGTCCGGATAGCCGGACCACCATCATCGGCCGAACTATCATCGGCCGGACTATCATCATCGGCCGGACTCCAAGACTATGAAGACACAAGATTGAAGACTTCGTCCCGTGTCCGGATGGGACTTTCCTTGGCGTGGAAGGCAAGCTTGGCGATACGGATATGTAGATCTCCTACCATTGTAACCGACTCTATGTAACCCTAGCCCTCTCCGGTGTCTATATAAACCGGATGGCTCTAGTCCGTAGGACACAACAACAACCATTACAACAATCATACCATAGGCTAGTAGGGTTTAGCCTCCTTGATCTCGTGGTAGATCCACTCTTGTAATACCCACAATATCAATATCAATCAAGCAGGACGTAGGGTTTTACCTCCATCAAGAGGGCCCGAACCTGGGTAAAACATCGTGTCCCTTGTCTCCTGTTACCATCCGCCTAGATGCACAGTTCGGGACCCCCTACCCGAGATCCGCCGGTTTTGACACCGACATTGGTGCTTTCAATGAGAGTTCCTCTGTGTCGTCACCGATAGGCTTGATGGCCTCTTCAGTCAACAATGACGCAGTCCTGGGTGAGACTTTTCTTCCCGGACAGATCTTCGTATTCGGCGGCTTCGCACTGCGGGCCAACTCGCTTGGCCATCTAGAGCAGATCGAAAGCTACGCCCCTGGCCGTCAGGTCAGGTTTGGAAGCCTAAACTTCACGGCCGATATCCGCGGAGACTTGATCTTCGATGGATCCGAGCCGCAGCTGAGCGTGCCGCACTGTCACGATGGGCACGACCTAACTCTGCCGCCGGACAGCACCTTGGAGGCCGCACACGAATCCGCTCCGACCCATAGTCCGGAGCCGATCGCGCAGATCGAGGACGGGTGGCTGGACACCGCCTCGGGAGCTGCAACTTCCACGGCGATGGAGCCGAACACTGACCTTGTCCCTTATAAAGCTCATGACTCTGAGGTGCCGGACTCCCTGCCGGACTCCAAACCTCCTGCGCCCCTGCCAATCAAATCTGATTGGCACCGATCATGGAGTTCACCGCTGCAGACATCTTTCAGCACTCACCCTTCGGCGACATCTTAAATTCGCTGAAGCATCTCTCGCTATCCGGAGAGCCCTGGCCGGACTACGGCCAGGATGGTTGGGACGCGGACGATGAAGAAATTCAAAGCCCACCCACCACCAACTTTGTAGCCACTGTCGACGATCTAACCGACGTACTAGACTACGACTCCGAAGACATTAACGGTATGGACGACGATGCCGGAGACTATCAAGAACCAGCGCCTACAGGACACAAGAAGACCACCTCGTCATACGACATATACATGGTGGACACCCCAAAAGATGGGGATGGCGAAGAAGTAGCGGAGGCAGATTCCTTAAAGAAACAGCCCAAGCGCCAACGTCAGCAGCGCCGCTCTAAATCCCGCCACAGCAAGAATGGAGATTCCAGCACAGGAGATAACAACAACCCAGAGAGTGCCGAAGACAACCCCCTCCAGCAAGATTCAGCGCAGGAGGATGCAGAAGCAAGCCCTCACGAGAGAGCGGCAGACGAAGAGGTCGAGGATGATAATTACATACCTCCCTCCGGAGACGAGGCAAGCCTCGACGCCGACGAATTCGTCGTGCCTGAGGATCCCGTCCATCAAGAGCGTTTCAGACGCAGGCTAATGGCCACAGCAAATAGTCTAAAGAAAAAGCAGCAACAGCTTCAAGCTGATCAAGACCTGCTGGCCGACAGATGGACCGAGGTCCTTGCGGCCGAAGAGTATGAACTCGAACGCCCCTCCAAAAGCTACCCAAAACGCAAGTTGCTCCCCCGACTAGAGGAGGAAGCATACAAACCTTCATCACCAGCGCACAATATGGCAGACCGACCACCTCGTGGCCGCGACAGAGAGGCATGTAAGCCCTCCACCAAAACAGTACCCCGGCACCGCTCAAAAAGTACGAAGCCACGGGGGAACGCGCCGGACTTGCGGGATATATTGGAGGACAAGGCAAGACAATCCAGATCTATCTATGGATCTCGTGGGCGCCCCAAGACCCACGACGAATACCGTCGCACCGGATACAACAACTCCGGCCGGGCCGAACAAAGCAGACAACGCTCTTTTGAGCTACGTCGTGATATTGCTCAATACAGAGGCCCCACACACCCACTATGCTTCACTGATGAAGTAATGGATCATCAAATCCCTGAAGGGTTTAAACCCGTTAACATCGAATCCTACGATGGCACAACAGACCCCGCGGTTTGGATTGAGGATTATCTCCTTCATATCCATATGGCCCGCGGCGACGATCTTCACGCCATCAAATATCTCCCGCTCAAGCTTAAAGGACCGGCTCGGCATAGGCTCAGCAGCCTGCCCGCAAAGTCAATTGGGTGTTGGGAGGACCTGGAAGCCGCATTCCTCGACAACTTCCAGGGCACATATGTGCGACCACCGGACGCAGATGACCTAAGCCACATAATCCAGCAGCCAGATGAATCGGCCAGACAATTCTGGACACGGTTCTTAACAAAGAAAAATCAAATCGTCGACTGTCCGGATGCAGAGGCCCTCGCTGCCTTCAAACATAACATCCGCGATGAGTGGCTGGCCCGGCACCTAGGACAGGAAAAGCCGAAATCCATGGCAGACCTCACATCACTCATGACCCGCTTCTGCACGGGAGAGGATAGCTGGCTAGCTCGCAGCAACAACCTCAGTAAAAATGCTGGAAGTCCGGACACCAAGGACCGCAATGGCAGGTCGCGTCGAAACAAAAACAAACGCCGCATTAACAGCGACAGCAATGAGGATACGGCAGTCAACGCCGGATTCCGAGGCTCCAAACCCGGTCAACGAAAGAAGCGATTTAAAAGAACCACTCCGGGCCCGTCCAATTTGGACCGAATACTCGACCGCTCTTTCCAAATACATGGCACCCCTGAAAAGCTAGCTAACCACACCAACAGAGATTGTTGGGTATTCAAGCAGGCAGGCAAATTAATCGCCGAAAACAATGACAAGGGGCTACACAGTGATGACGAGGAAGAGACCCGGCCGCCGAACAACAGAGGACAGATGGGCTTCCCCCCTCAAGTTCGGACGGTAAACATGATATACGCAACGCATATACCCAAGAGGGAGCGGAAGCGTGCACTAAGGGACGTATACGCGATGGAGCCAGTCGCCCCAAAGTTCAACCCATGGTCCTCTTGCCCGATCACTTTCAATCGAAGAGACCATCTGACCAGTATCCGCCATGGCGGATTCGCCGCATTGGTCTTAGACCCAATCGTCGATGGATTTCACCTCACGAGAGTCCTGATGGACGGCGGCAGTAGCCTGAACCTGCTTTATCAGGATACAGTGCGCAAGATGGGCATAGACCCTTCGAGAATTAAACCTACAAAGACAACCTTCAAGGGCGTCATACCAGGTGTTGAGGCCAATTGTACAGGCTCATTCACACTGGAATTGGTCTTCGGATCCCCGGATAATTTCCGAAGCGAGCAATTAATCTTCGACATAGTCCCGTTCCGCAGTGGCTATCACGCTCTGCTCGGACGATTCGCGTTCGCAAAGTTCAACGCGGTGCCACATTATGCCTACCTCAAGCTCAAGATGCCATACCCTCATGGAGTCATCACGGTCAACGGAAATACGGAACGCTCCCTCCGAACGGAGGAACATACAGCGGCTCTCGCGGCAGAAGTACAGAGCAGCCTTCAAAGGCAATTTTCGAGTCCGGCCGTTAAACGACCGGACACGGCCAAACGCGCCCGGAGCAACATCAACCAAGACCACCTGGCACGTTCCGAGCATGCGTATCAATGCGGCCCCAACCCCAGCCCTCGCACGATCGCAAGACAAACTCTCCGCGTACATCATTACGCTATGGAGATACCATGGGCATAGGGGGAGGGGCACGAGCACAACAGACCCAGAGTGCGGTTCGACCACGCCAGGGGCTCCCAAGTGTGTCGCCTTTTTATTTTTTATTTTTCTTCCTTTTTACACAGGACTCTGTCCGGCGGCGAACCTGCCGAACTCATGATACAACAGCCAGGGAGGGACAAAGGCTGCGACGAACACTCAGGTGGTCTCCATTATGAGCATTAAATTTGTTAAATATACAATTCCGCAGCCTACCCCTGGAGGGAGGCACATTTCATTAGTCCAATCCCTTGCTTACCGCACCATTTGTATCATTCCGCACTCATAACAAGATTTCTTGAATAAATAATGCAGCATTTTTTGCCTATAATTGCATTACTTTTATATTTATGTTCATTTACGACATGTTGCATCCGTATATTTTGGTACGGCCGAATACACCAGGGGATTATGTTCCCCGCATTATGGTGTGATAAGTCCGCACACTTTCACAAGTGCGGCACCCCGAACTTATAGCATTATATGAATCGGCTCCGAATCATGTCTTGGGTCAATAGTTGGGTTTGCCCGGCTCCCATGTTTGGCACCTTACGTTCCGTTTTGTCGGCTAAGGTAGCACTGGGAGAACCACTGCGATTGCGCCCCGGTTGAGCCGGGTTAACGCCTCAGTGGAGAAAGCTAAAACTAACTGTCATGATAAGGCGAGAGACTGGTCGCTGTTCGAGAGGTCTTTTCGAGTCCCTAAAGACTTATGCCGCTTCGAGCGAAGAACCGGATAATGTCCGACAAAGGCGTGGATAGCGCCCCGAACTCGGTCTTCCGAATACTAGGGGCTTCGCCGAAATTTAAAATTATAGAATTCTATGGCTAAGTGAGAGTGTTCAAGCATTATAAGTCCGGTTGCCTTGTTCGTTGTGTTGAGCGCCTCCCTAGATGGACCCAAAAATGGGAACAAGAGTGCTCAAGTTTATCCGAACACCCCAGCACTCGTGGCGTGGGGGCTGAAGCCGACGACTTGCCATCTCTCAGATTTAATAAACGGCCGCACAGAAGGTAATATTTTAAAATAATAAGCGTTGTTTAGCGCATATCAACAAAGTTTTCAGTGCACAGTATAACACATTGCGAATTTACTCAGTAATTACATCCATGGGGCACTCATCCGCAATCTTGTGGGCACCCTTCAGGACAGTCTTATAGTACATCTCGGGCGTACGATACTCCTTGCCCGCTGGTGGCGCGTCAGTGATAAGCTTCTCAGCATCCAGCTTGCCCCAATGCACCTTTGCGCGGGCAAGGGCCCGACGAGCACCTTCAATACAGGCGGAGCGCTTGATAACCTCCACCCAGGGGCACGCATCCACCAACCGCCGCACGAGGCCGAAGTAGCTCCCAGGCATGGCCTCTCCAGGCCACAGCCGGACTATGAGGCCCTTCATGGCCTGCTCGGCTACCTTGTGGAGCTCGACCAACTGCTTCAGCTGGTCGCTAGGGGGCACCCGATGGCCGACCTCAGCGTACTGAGACCAGAAGACCTTCTCTGTTGAGCTCCCCTCCTCGGCTCGGTAGAATGCGGTGGCATCAGACACGCTGCGAGGCAGATCTGCAAACGCCCCTAGAGAGCTCCGAATTTGGGTAAGTAACACGTAATTTACATTCACATGCTTGCTTTGCATGAAAAATGCCTTACCCGCCGCTATCTTCTTCACCGACTCAATCTCCTGAAGGGACTTATGGGCCTCGGCCCTAGCGGCTTTGGCACTTTCGAGAGCCGAGGCAAGCTCGGACTCTCGAGTCTTTGAGTCACGCTCCAAACTCTCATGCTTTTCCATGAGAGCCTGGAGCTCTTGCTGAACCTCCGCCACCCGCGCCTCCTGCTTTTCTCGCTCTGCCCGTTCCGCGGCCGCATTGCGTTCGGCCGCGGACATGGCCTCCTACAGGGTTGCCACCTCGTTCGTGGCCCCAGCAGTACCCACATTATCCTTGTTATTTTTTGTCGCAACCTAAATCCTTTTCTGTAAGGTACAAATTCAAAGTGGTATTACTCACCTTCTTTGTCCTCGAGCTGCTTCTTGGCACGGCTGAGCTCTTGCTCGGACCGCTCGAGCTCCTGCTTCAAAGCACCGACCTCCGCAGTCAGTGCGGCAGAGGTCAGCAGCGCAGCCTGCAACCCATATTGACATAATTTTTTAGCAACCCTGCGTATATCTTTTTTAGATCCTCAGTCCGGCTTTTCTTTCCGAACACCGAACCGAGCATCAGGGGCTACTGTCTATGCGGTATTACGTTGCATATTTTTAACTTCTTACCTCAAAGCCTGATAGAAGGCTACTGCAGGCTTCGGTCAGCCCGCTCTTGGCGAGCTGTACCTTCTGAATCACCGCACTCATAATAGTGCGGTGTTCTTCCTCGATGGAAGCGCCTTGGAGCGCCTCCAACAAATTGTCCGGCGCCTCCGGTTGGACGGAGGCCGCCGGCGTCACGGTCTTGCCCTTCTTGCGAAGGGGCCGCCGGCCGGACTACGGAACCACTGCGGGTTCCGACGTGGAGTCCGGCGCAAAGTCCGGGAGGCCGCCTTGTGGCGCCTCCGGAGCCTCCCCCTGATGGGTCCCTTCTTGGGATCCCACCTCGGCGTCCTCGGCATCGCGAGGGGTGGAGGCGGTCGGGATGGAGTCTACATCCGACGGAGCCAACGACCCGCTCGATGAAGTGGGGAGATCGTCATTGGCCGGACTACAGGCAGCATGCGGCATTAGAATGACACTATGTGACACAAAAGAGAAATTGTAAATCATTCAGGAATCCGGATACTTACGATCTCGCCGGAGGCCTGGCCCTTGAGAGCCATTCTTCGTAGCCAACATTGACGTTGGCGGAGCTGTCCGGGGGAATAGTCCTTCCCCTCTTGGACCCTTCGGCCTCCCCCGTTGGGGAAGCCTTCCTCTTCCTCTCTCCCTCCTCTGGGAGAGAGTCCTCTTTCTCCTCCTCGTTTTCGGGGGAGGAGTCCGCCTCGGAGTCGTCAGAAACCTGAAAACGGGAACTCTTTCGAGTACCCGTGGCCTCCTTCTTGGCCTTCTTCTCCGGCACCACGTGCGGTGCCGGAACCAGCAGGCCCGCTTGACGGGCGTCTACTGGGTTTTCTGGCATAGGAGCCGGACAGATGATCTGCTCCGCCTTCCTCATCCAGTCCTGTCAAAGGAAAAGGGGAAATTGAGACCCGCATAGAGTCAAACTATGAATAGCAAGTGTCCCGTAAAGGGGTAGAATCACTTACCTCGTCAGCTTGACGCTGCGAGCGAAATCCGCGATCTTCGGTGGCGGATGCGGGGGCTTTGGCGCCCTTGAAGAGCACCTTCCAGGCATCTTCGTACCTGGTGTCGAAGAGCCTGCTCAAGGTTTGGTGCTGTGCCGGATTGAACACCCACAATTTGTGTCAGGACCCCGATCCTAAGTCACACCGATCTAGCATGTAACACATCATATCACTTTGCGGCCTCACGCATGGTATTCCCACGGGTGTCGCCTTACCATGTCCCGGGACCGTTTGCGTCTTTTGGCTCACGTATATGATAGTGTCGCTAGCATCCATATGACAAAGAACCCGGGCCGACATGGCCAGTCGTGAACCCAAAGCGGCGCTAACCTATGGGGACAGGCATACATGAATCACATCGAGCATGTCGGTCATCAACGTATATATTCGGGCTGTAGCACTGGGCTAACAGGACTCCGGTATCCCGGGCTGTAGCAGGCTAGGCAGGACTCCGAATACCACCGCGTGACATTTCCCCGAAGGGACAGACATAGGAACGAAGTGAAACACATGCCGGCCAGTCAAGTGTCCAAGCAGTAGTGCTGGGCTAACAGGACTCCGGTGAACCGGGCTGTAGCGGACTACTATCGCTCAGAAGCACGAGACTACATTTCCCCATATGAGAGGCTGCCAAGGATAAACAACTAGTTTGTCGGATCCCACACATACCAAGCATTTCAAACATACACACAATA
>LR880970.1:561337898-561363022 GCA_904067115.1 Aegilops sharonensis
CATTTCCCCGAAGGGACAGACATAGGAACGAAGTGAAACACATGCCGGCCAGTCAAGTGTCCAAGCAGTAGTGCTGGGCTAACAGGACTCCGGTGAACCGGGCTGTAGCGGACTACTATCGCTCAGAAGCACGAGACTACATTTCCCCATATGAGAGGCTGCCAAGGATAAACAACTAGTTTGTCGGATCCCACACATACCAAGCATTTCAAACATACACACAATATGCTCAATATGTGTAAATACGACGTGGCATCACAACATAACTCTACGACTCAGATATTATTCATTAGGCTCCGAAGAGCGAGATATTACAAACATGGGTCTCATGACCCAACACTCAGAGCATACAAGTCATAGCACAAACGGAAGCTAAACATGTCTGGGTACAGACAACTATAAATGGAAAAGGCTGAGAAGCCTGACTATCTACCAGATCCTGCCGAGGGCACAAGATCGTAGCTGAGGTAACAAGCTAAACGTTGAAGTCCAAGCAGAACTACTAGCGAGACTGACGTCTCTCTGCAAAAACATAGAATAGGCAAACGTGAGTACAATTGTACTCAGCAAGACTTACATCAGAACTAACTACATATGCATCATTATCAAAGGGGGGTGGTGGAGTTTGACTGCAGCAAGCCAGCTTTGACCCGGTGGCTATCCTGAACTACGACTGCAAGTAACTCTTTCGAGGTGGCGCACACGAGTCCACATATTCACCATATCAATACACCACTATGGACCCGCTCCCGTCTTCCCACGAGAACGCCATCCATAGCACTCACGCTTATCTTGCGCATTTTAGGGTATCCACTTTCACTTGTCTATGAACTGATATAGGCAACCCAGAAGTCCTTCTCCGTGGACACGGCTATTCGAATAGATCATATTAAACCCTGCAGGGGTGTACTTCTTCACACACGCTCTCACCACTTACCGTCGTTTACACGACATGTACTCGGCAACCTTCAAGCGGAAGCCCAACGTGGGTGTCGGCCACGGCCTACCTAAACACTCAAGTCCCAAGTCCAGGTTTATCGCCTATTCGGGTTCCATCCGCAGGGAGTCCGGCCGAGGTTTCCCATACAGCCCCGAACGATGTGTGCAGGGTTCCCGAGATACCAAACGGGCACTCGGTACACCGGGCCACGGTGCCTACCGCAACACAACCCACCCCTAAGGTCAGCATTGCGTGCGGCCCCCAGCATGCTACAAACACCAGAAACTACTTGCAACTCCCGGACTGAGGACAAGGGTGGTCAAGAAGCCGAGAGGGTCAATTAAGGATCCCAATGCGTGGTAGTAACTGTTTCATGGATCACACACACAGATCTCAGTTCCTGAGGACGGTTTCAGTGAGACAACCCACCATGTACTCCTACATGGCCTCTCACCGCTACCTTTACCAAATCGTGTTCACGCACTTAGCTCACACACTGTAGGACATGTTCACCACTTTCCAATTCATTCCCGATGAATCAGACCCGACTCAACTCTAAGCAGTAGCAGGCATGACAAACAAGCATAAATGAGTAGGCACAACATGGCTCAAACAATTCCTACTCATGCTAGTGGGTTTCATCTAATTACTGTGGAATGACAGCTCATGCAAAGGATCAAGGGGTTCAGCTACCGCAGGAAGTAACACATGAGTCGTTGTTGTCCTAATGCAGTAAAATAGAGCAGGAGCGAGAGAGTGGGATTATATCGGAATGAACAAGGGGGTTTTGCTTGCCTGGCACTTCTGAAGATAATAGTTCTTCATCGGTGTCATTGAATAATCATCGTCGGTACATCGTCTACCGGGAGGGAACAAACACCGGCAACTGAGAAAGAACGCAATCATTGCAATGCACATATATGATGCATGATCATGTTAAGGAACTGAATTTACCTAGTGCAATAATAATCCAAGTTAGTTGAAGTGGAATTCAAACAAGGTTGAACTCCAACTCCAAATGCTATTTCATAAATTACCCTAATCATGATTCATCCTATTCGGTGAGGTTAACTTGTTCAAACATGCATGATCATGGCATAAACAGATTCTTCATATTTTTCTGATCATCTTTCATATATAAATTATTTCCATCCGAGTTACGGTTGAATTTCTATGATTTATTAAAGTTTAGGGCATTTTCTGAAATTTCCTGAATTATATAAATCCAGAAAAAGGTTAATTGCGTCAGCATGACATTGGGGTGACGTCATCAGGTCAAAGGCGCCAGGTCCAGGTCAAACCTGACGCGTGGGACCCGCACGTCAGTGTAACAGGGCAGGGACAGAGGCTGACTAGTGGGTCCGGGTCAACGATGACGTGGCAAAGTCAATGCTGACAGGCGGGCCCCCTGAGATTAGTACTAATCTAGCAGAGAAATTAAGCTAATTAATCTAGGCACTGGGGCCCACATGTCAAAGAGAGGGGGGGGGGGGTTAGTTAGTGCTAACAAGGTGGCCACGTCGGCACTTGCCGGAATTTGGCCGGCGGCGACCAACCGAGCGGCGGTGACTCGCCGGAGTTGCGCTAGGGCCGCGGCTGGGGCGCGCTGAGGGCACCAGGAGGGAGCCCGTGCCCGTGCGCATCTGGGGAGACCAACGGGAGGTGCGGGGGTGGCCGGAATCCCTGCCGGCGACGGGGTTTGGCGGCGGCGAGGCTCGGTTGACGGCGGTTTCGTAGCTACGGCGTGCGAATCGACTAGCTAATGGCATAAGCATGACACACGCGTGCCCACGAATCCGTTGGACAAGGTGGTGTGACCAAAAGGTCGCCGGAATAGCGCCGACGACGAGCTCGGGCGGAGGCGAGCTTCGGTCATGGTGGGTATCGCGGTTAGGGGGCGAGCGCATCGACGGGGAGAACGGCGAGAGGCGCAGGGGCTCACCGTGATTCCGTAGGGTGGGTCGGTGGCCTCGGGGATGGCTTGGACGAGGCGGATCGACGCCGGCGATCTCCGGGCAGAGGCGGCGAAGATGGCGGGGCAGAGGGTGATGCAGGGCGTCCGGCGTCGGGAGACTTGGTGAGGAGGGAGGAGAGGGACTAGGCGGAGCTCGGGGACATGCCGGGGAGGAGAGGGGGTGGCGGTAGCCGCGGCGAACGGCGACGGTGGCGACGAGGCCGCTCGGGTTCGGCGAGAGCGAGGGAGAGGAGAGGAGAGGAGAGGACTGGGGAGAGGGGAGCGGTCGGGGCGGCGCGTGGCGCCGTTCCAGGGTGTCCAGGGCGACGAGGGGAGGAAGCAGGAGGTGGCGGGGCGACGTGTCCCCAGCCGGACGCGTGGCCGCGCGCGCCGGCGCGTGCCCCTGTCCTCCTGGCGCGAGGAAGGGGACGGCTGGCGCTTGGCCAGTCAGCTGGGCCGGCCTGCTGGGCCGCTGGGCCAGGCCACACAGCGCCAGGCCGCGGTAAGTTAGGTGGGTTTTACCTATTTTGTTTCTTTTTTTAATATTCTGACATTTGTTTGATTTATTTAAAATACCAAATCACTTTATTTAATTATGCCAATTTTTATATGAGCTAGTGGTAATATTCCAGAGCNGGAGAGGGGAGCGGTCGGGGCGGCGCGTGGCGCCGTTCCAGGGTGTCCAGGGCGACGAGGGGAGGAAGCAGGAGGTGGCGGGGCGACGAGTCCCCAGCCGGACGCGTGGCCGCGCGCGCCGGCGCGTGCCCCTGTCCTCCTGGCGCGAGGAAGGGGACGGCTGGCGCTTGGCCAGTCAGCTGGGCCGGCCTGCTGGGCCGCTGGGCCAGGCCACACAGCGCCAGGCCGCGGTAAGTTAGGTGGGTTTTACCTATTTTGTTTCTTTTTTTAATATTCTGACATTTGTTTGATTTATTTAAAATACCAAATCACTTTATTTAATTATGCCAATTTTTATATGAGCTAGTGGTAATATTCCAGAGCTCTTCAACAAAAGGCACAATTATTGGACAATATTATATATATATATAATAATATATATCCAATGCAATTAGGTATGCATTAATTCCAATGCCCAAATATAAATACTTATGAACTCCCAAAAATATTGGTTTGATTATTATCTCTGTCCAATATTTTCAGAGGGCCACATGAGCATTTTCCTGGACCCTTTGGAGCAATTTTTATATTTGGTTCATTTCCAAAAATTATTCTGAGGGTTTCACAAATCCCCATTTCAATTTCATGAAAATTAACATGATGACATGAATGCCTTAATGCAACTAATGTCAAACAATTCTAGGGCTGTGACAATTTGAATGCCCGTTCTTGGCACGGGAGAATCCGGTGGATGAGCATGACCTGGACCACGTTGAGAAGCTTGAGCTTCTTGTTCACCAGCCTCTGGATACAGGCTTGGAGTCCGGTCAGCTCCTCCGAATTACCCCAGGTCAGGCCGCTCTCCTTCCAAGAGGAGAGCCGCGTGGGGATCCCAGATCTAAATTCGGGGGCCGCTGCCCATCTAGGGTCACGCGGCTCGGTGATGTAGAACCACCCCGATTGCCATCCCTTGATGATTTCCATGAAGGCACCCTCGAGCCAGACGACGTTGGGTATCTTACCCAACATGGCGCCTCCGCACTCCGCCTGAGTGCCCTTCACCACCTTCGGCTTGACGTTGAAGGTCTTGAGCCACAAGCCGAAGTGAGGCTGGATGCAGAGGAAGGCCTCGCACACGACGATAAACGCCGAGATGTTGAGGATGAAGTTTGGCGCCAGATCATGGAAATCCAGGTCGTAATAGTACATGAGCCCCCGGACAAAGGGATGCAATGGGAAGCCCAGTCCGCGGAGGAAGTGGGGAAGGAATACGACCCTCTCATGGGGCCTGGGGGTGGGGATGAGCTGCCCCTCGTCGGGCAGCCGGTGCGCGATGTCGCCGGACAGATATCCGGCGCTGCGCAGTCTTTCGATGTGCCCCTCCGTAACAGAGGAGGTCATCCACTTGCCTCCCGCTCCAGACATGACTGGGGAAGGTTGAGGCGAGATGTGCGGGCTTGGGCGCTTGAGCTCGAGTGCGCGGAGATGGATAAGCAAAGGAGGAAGAAGGCGTAGGTCAAAGGGTGGATTTTAATCCCCTTATATATGGGCGGACGAAGTCTATGCGTCCCCCACCAGCCTGGTAAAACTCGCTTATCTCCCAAGCGCCACCATCAATGGCGCGGTTGGGTTACCCACGTCCGTATTGATGAGAATCCAGGAATAAGGGGGAACACGATCTCTTCTTCGACAAGACGTGCCAAGGAAACAGCTTCGCTAAATGCGCTGAGGCGGTAAAGTAAAAAACGATTCAAGTAAGGGCTTGGTAGTGGTGTGACGTCATGCAGCAAAAAACGTCAGCAGATTGAACTTGTGTATATATTATTCTCTCTACGGTGGAATGTGGAATTTATTTTGCAGAGCCGGACACTATCCTGGTGTTCACAATCTTCTATGAATTATTCGGAGGAGGAACCCGCCTTGCAATGCCGAACAATATACGCGCCAGACTCATCGTCATTGAAGCCTGGTTCAGGGGCTACTGAGGGAGTCCTGGACTAGGGGGTGTCCGGATAGCCGGACCACCATCATCGGCCAAACTATCATCGGCCGGACTATCATCATCGGCCGGACTCCAAGACTATGAAGATACAAGATTGAAGACTTCGTCCCGTGTCCGGATGGGACTTTCCTTGGCATGGAAGGCAAGCTTGGCGATACAGATATGTAGATCTCCTACCATTCTAACCGACTCTATGTAACCCTAGCCCTCTCCGGTGTCTATATAAACCGGATGGCTCTAGTCCGTAGGACACAACAACAACCATTACAACAATCATACCATAGGCTAGCTTCTAGGGTTTAGCCTCCTTGATCTCGTGGTAGATCCACTCTTGTAATACCCACAATATCAATATCAATCAAGCAGGACGTAGGGTTTTACCTCCATCAAGAGGGCCCGAACCTGGGTAAAACATCGTGTCCCTTGTCTCCTGTTACCATCCGCCTAGACGCACAGTTCGGGACCCCCTACCCGAGATCCGCCAGTTTTGACACCGACAGACGCCATGACACTATTTGAACTTTTTGTGATGATTGGCATATCCCTGTTTGAGCGGAATTTGAGTAGAACTATGGCAATATATTAGAGACATCCTAAATCAGCTATATTTGGAATGAGTTAATTCATGTGATTGTGACCATGTCATTACAGCCAATTTGTACCCTGAATATTCAAACAGTTAGGAATATATTCGCCCTTCAGCAATCAATGGCTAGAATAATATCCTCACAAAATTTTTGCCCACAGAACACAAGTATATAACAATGCATAGTCTGTTAGTTACCTTGAAGAATTTGTTTGTGAGGACAGAACATGATTACATAACATGCATGACATGGTAGTTTCCTATGAAGAATCGATTGCGAGATAACATGAGTATAAACATGCATGGCACTTCTATATTTTTGGACCGAGTATACATTTCCCTGTATTTTCCTCCCAGTTCCAACAGGGACATATCATTGATGTTTCTTGCATTATCCTGCTCATACTCTGAACAATGTTGATCTTACATTAACAATGCATGTCCTTTTTGATATGATGAAGTGTCCCTACAGTTACTGCCATTTTTAATCACACCACCTTTGCCAAAAATAGGGAAGCACAACTGGTTCCTCGCTCGATCAGACGACGGCAAAAGACTGATGATCGTTCAGACACATGAGCCAGAAAAGTTATATTGCAAAAACCCCACTATATACAAGCACCGTGTAAAATGTGAGTATCCGGACAGCGGCTATTACGTCTATGAGCAGGATACCAGCTTGTTGGGGCCTTTAGGATTTTTTAGTTGGAGGCGGGTAAACAGCCTTGGTTCACACTCTCTGTTTCTCGGACTCAATTATCCGATTAACCAGGAGATCACCATTGGCAAGCAAATTGATGGCAGACAGGCTCTGTTTGCTATAGAAAACTGTATCTACACGGCGAGCCCTAGGAGTTCGGGAGAAAACTCCCCTGATTGTCAACGATACAGCCTGCAGCCAAAAGAAGGTGAGAATGACAAAGGCATCCGGATTAACTTTGATCCTTGGATGTGTCAATTACGACAGACAGTGATGTGGTTCAAGCCTTGAGGTTGATAGGTAATTGGGATGTTGCATCGAAAGGGTGGAGTACTGGTGTCTCCGGATCACTGGTCGCTGAAGCGGGGCTGCAAATTATGATGGTGTTGGATCATCTCTTCGAATGACTTTGTTGTCTTTACTGCTGGTTCTGGATGGGTAATTCTTTCTTTTGTTATGCATATTCCTTGTCATTTGGTCATTGTCGGTGTCAAAACCGGCAGATCTCGGGTAACAGGAGACAAGGGACACGATGTTTTTACCCAGGTTCGGGCCCTCTCGATGGAGGTAAAACCCTACTCCTACTTGATTGATATTGATGATATGGGTAGTACAAGAGTAGATCTACCACAAGATCAAGGAGGCTAAACCCTAGAAGCTAGCCTATGGTATGATTGTTGTTCGTCCTATGGACTAAAACCCTCCGGTTTATATAGACACCGGAGAGGGCTAGGGTTACACAGAGTTGGTTACAATGGTAGGAGATCTACATATCCGTATTGCCAAGCTTGCCTTCCACGCCAAGGAAAGTCCCATCCGGACACGGGACGAAGTCTTCAATCTTGTATCTTCATAATCTTGGAGTCCGGCCAATGATGATAGTTCGGCTATCCGAACACCCCCTAGTCCAGGACTCCCTCAGTAGCCCCTGAACCAGGCTTCAATGACGATGAGTACGGCGCGCATATTGTCTTCGGCATTGCAAGGCGGGTTCCTCCTCTGAATAACTCATAGAAGATTGTGAACGCCAGGATAGTGTCCGACTCTGCAAAATAAATTCCACATACCTCCGTAGAGAGAATAATATTTACACAAGTTCAATCTGCTGACGTATTTCATGGCATGACGTCACGCCACGGCCAAGCCTTTATTCAAATCGTTTTTATTATTCCACCTCAGCGCGTTCAGCGAAGAGGTTTCCTTGGCACGTCTTGTCGAAGCAGAGATCATGTCCCCTTATTCCGGGATTCTCATCAATACGGACGTGGGTAACCCAACCGCGCCATTGATTGTGGCGCTTGGGAGATAAGCGAGTTTTACTAGGCTGGTGGGGTCGCACAGTTTGATCCGCCCATATATAAGGGGATAAGGATCCGCCTTTTTACCTACGCCTTCTTCCTCCTTTGCTTATCCATCTCCGCGCACTCGAGCTCCAGCGCCCAAGTCCGCACATCTCACCTCAACCTTCTCCAGCCATGTA
The DNA here is from genome assembly GCA_904067115.1 of Aegilops sharonensis. Taxonomy (NCBI): domain Eukaryota; kingdom Viridiplantae; phylum Streptophyta; class Magnoliopsida; order Poales; family Poaceae; genus Aegilops; species Aegilops sharonensis. The sequence goes on from LR880970.1 coordinate 561,346,176, forward strand.
CGGAGCGGACTGGGCTTCCCACTCCACCCCTTTGTACGGGGGCTCATGTTCTACTATAGCCTGGATTTCCATGATCTGGCCCCGAATTTCATCCTCAACATCTCGGCGTTTATCGTCGTGTGCGAGGCCTTCCTCTGCATCCAGCCCCACTTCGGCTTGTGGCTAAAGACCTTCAATGTCAAGCCGAAGGTTGTGAAGGGCAGCCAAGCGGAGTGCGAAGGCTCCATGGTGGGCAAGATGCCCAACGTCACTTGGCTCGAGGGTGCCTTTGTGGAAACCATCAAGGGGTGGCAATCGGGGTGGTTCTACATCACCGAGCCGCGTGACCCTGAATGGGAAGCGGCCCCCGAATTTAGATCTGGCATCCCCATGCGGCTCACTTCCTGGAAAGAGAAGGACCTGCTGTGGGTTAATTCGGAAGAGCTGACCGAACTCCAATCCTGTCTCCAAACCCTGGTGAACAAGAAGCTCAAGCTTGTCAACGTAATCCAAGTCATGCTCATCCGCCGGATTCTCCCCTGCCAACAGCGGGACTTCAACTTGTGGGAGTTCGATCCGGCATAGCACCAGACCTTGAGCGGGCTCTTCGACACTACATACGAAGAGGCCTGGAGGGTGCTATTCAAGGGCGCCGAGGCTCCCGCATCCGCTACCGAAGATCACGGATTCAGCTCGCAGCGTACAGCTGGCGAGGTAAGCCATGTTATCCTTTATGGGACACTCGCTTTTCATAGTTTGACTCTATGTGGGATCTAAACTCCCAATACCTTTAACAGGCCTGGCAGGAGACGTCCGGACATGTTAACTGTCCGACTCCTCTTCCAGAAGACCCAGCGGATGCCCGTCTGATAGGGCTGCTGGCCCCGGCACCTTACGTGGTGCCGGAGAAGAAGGCCACGGGAAACCGGAGGAGTTCCCGACGCCAGGTGTTATCGGATTCATCGTCCGATGACTCCGAGGCGGACTCCTCCCACGAGGACGAGGAGGAAAAGAAAGAGGCCTCTCCCCCAGCGGGGGGAGAGAAGAAGAGGAAGGCCACCCCAACGGGAGAGACCGAAGGGTCTAAGAAGGGAAGGACCCTTCCCCCGGACTGCTCTGCCAACGCCGGTGACGGCGACGAGGAGTGGCCCTCAAGGGCCAAGCCCCTGGAGATATTGTAAGTATCCGGACTCCTGAATAACTCATAATTTTCTTTTTGTCACATAACATCTTTTAACGCCGCATACAACCCTGTAGTCCGCCCAAGGACGATCTTCCCGATTCGTCGAACGGGTCCTTGGGTATGTCGGATGTGAATAGCACTTCACTTCCGACTGCCTCCTGCCCCCGTGACGCCGACGACGCCGAGGTGGGATCCTGGAAAGGGACCTACCAGGAGGAGGAGACCCCGGAGGTGCCGCAGGGCAACCTCCCGGACTTTGGACCGGACTCCGCACCGGAACCTGCAGTGGTTCCGGAGTCCGGCGGGCGGCCCCTTCGTAAGAAGGGCAAGACTGTGACGCCGGCGGCCTCCGTCCAACCGGAGGCGCCGGATAACTGACTGGAGGCGCTCAACGACGCTTGCATCAAAGAGGAACAACGCACTGTCATGAGTGCAATGATTCAGAAGGTTCAGCTCGCCAAAAGCGGGCTGACCGAAGCCTGCAGCAGCCTTCTAACAGGGTTTGAGGTAAAAAATTTAAGATATGTAATATAATACCGCATAGACAGTAGCCCCTTATGCTCGTTTCGGTGTTCGGAAAGAAAAGCCGGACTGAGGATCTAAAAAGATATACGCGGGAGTCTTAACAAAAATATGTCAATATGGGAATGCAGGATGCGCTGCTGACCTCTGCCGCACTGACTGCGGAGGTCAATGCCTTGAAGCAGAGCCTCGAGCGGTCCGAGAGCAAGCTCGGCCGTGCCAAGAAGCAGCTCGAGGACAAGGAAGGTGAGTAACACCTATTTTAAAGTTGTACCTTACAGAAAAGGATTTGGTTGCAAGAAGAATGACAAGGATAACGTGGGTACTCCAGGGGCTACGAACTAGGTGGCGACCCTGAAGGAGGTGGTGTCCGCGGCCGAACGCAATGCGGCCGCGGAACGCGCCGAGCGAGAGAAGCAGGAGGTGCGGGTGGCAGAGGTACGGCAAGAGCTCCAGGCTCTCTTGGAAAAACACGAGAGTTTGGAGCGTGACTTGAAGACTCGAGAGTCCGAGCTTGCGTCGGCACTTGAGAGTGCCAAAGCCGCTAAGGCCGAAGCCCGCAAGGCCCTCCAGGAAATCGAGGCATTGAAGAAAATAGCGGCGGGTAAGGCATTCTTCATGCAAAGAAAGCATGTAAAAGTGAATTACATGTTACTTACCCGAATTCGGAGCTCTCCAGGAGCATTCGCAGATCTGCCCCGTAGCATGTCCGATGCTGCCGCTTTCTACAGAGCCGAGGAGGGGAGCTTGACGGAGAAGGTGTTCTGTTCTCAGTATGCTGAGGCCGGACATCCGGTGCCCCTTAGCGACCAGCTGAAGCAGCTGGTCGAGCTCCACAAGGTGGCCGAACAGGCCATGAAGGGCCTCATAGTTTGGTTGTGGCCCAAAGAGGCCATGCCTGGGAGCTACTTTGGCCTGGTACGGCGGCTGGTGGATGCTTGTCCATGGGTTGAAGTCATCAAGCATTCCGCCTGCATTGAAGGTGCCCGTCGGGCACTTGCCCGTGCTAAAGTGCACTGGGGCAAGATGGATGCTGAGAAGCTTGTGACGGACGCGCCACCGCCGGGCAAGGAGTATCGCACGCCCGAGATGTATTATAAGGGTGTCCTGAAGGGTGCCCGCATTATTGCGGGTGAGTGCTCCAAAGATGTAATATTTGAGTAGACTCGCATTTTGTTATCCTGTGCGCCGAAAACTTTGTTCATATGCGCTAAGCAACGCTTGTTAATTTAAAATATTAACTTCTGTGCGGCCGTTTATCAAATCTGAGAGATGGCAAGTCGTCGGCCTCAGCCCCCATGCCACGAGTGCTGGGGTGTTCGGGATAAACTTGAGCGCTCTTGTTCCCATTTTTGGGTCCATCGAGGGAGGCGCTCAACACAACGAATGAGGCAACGGGACTTATGATGCTTGAACACTCTCACTTAGCCATAGAATTTTATAATTTTAAATTTCGGCGAAGTCCCTAGTGTTTGGAAGGCCGAATTTGGGGCGCTATCCACGCCTGGGCCGGACAAAGTCGGTTCCTCGCTCTAAGCGGCATAAGTCTTTAGGGACTCGAAAAAACCTCTCGAACAGCGACCAGCTCTCGTCCCATCATGACGGTCAGTTTTAGCTTTCTCCACTGAGGTGCTCGCCCAGCTCAACTGGGGCACAATCGCAGTGGTTCACCCAGCGCTACCTTAGCCGATATAACAGAATGTAAGGTACCAAAACATGGGAGCCGGTCAAACCCAACTATAGACCCAAGACATGATTCGGAGCCGATGCATATAATGTTATAAGTTCGGGGTGCCGCACTTGTGAAAGTGTTCGGACTTATCACACCATAGTGTGGGGAACTTAAGCCCCTGGTGTATTTGGCCGTACCAAAGTGTACGGATGCAACATGTCATAAATGAACATATGTATAAGAAAGGAATGCAATTATAGGCAAAAAGCGATGCATTGTTTATTCAAAAAATACTGACATGAATGCAGGACGATACAAATAGTGCGATAAGCAAGGGATGGAACTATTTAGCATGTCCTCCTCCAGGGGTAGGCTGCGGGATGGTGTATATAAAACAGGTATAATGCTCGTAATGGAGACCACCTGGATTCTCGTCGTAGCTCTTCTCCTTCCCTGGCTGTTGCATCGTGAGTTCGGCAGGTCTACTGCCGGACAGGGCCTCTGGTAAATGGAGTCCTGAGGATAAGAAAAGAAAGAAAAAAAGGAAAGAAAAAGGATGACACACTTGGGAGCCCCTGGTGTGGTTGAGCCGCACTCTGGGCCTGCCGTGGTCGTGCCCCTCCCCCTATGCCCGTGGTATTTCCAGAGCGTAATAGTGTACGCGAAGTACTGGTCTTGCAATTTTGCGAGGGCTGGGGTTGGGGCCGCATTGCTACGCGTTCTCGGAACGTGCCAGGTGGTCTTGTTGTAGGTTACTCCGGGCGCTCTTAGCAGTGTCCGGTCGCTTAACGGCCGGACTCGAGAATTGCCTTAAGAGGCTGCTCTGCACTTCTGCCGCGAGAGCCGCTGTATGCTCCTCCGTTCGGAGGGAGCTTTCAGTGTTTCCGTGATGACTCCTCGAGGGCCTGGCATCTTGAGCTTGAGGTATGCGTAGTGCGGCACCGCATTGAACTTTGCAAACGCGGTTCGTACGAGCAGTGCATGATAGCCGCTGCGGAACGGAACTATGTCGAAGATTAACTCCTCGCTTCGGAAGTTATCCGGGGATCCGAAGACTACTTCCAGTGTAACTGAGCCTGTCTAGTTGTCCTCTACACCTGGTATGACGCCTTTGAAGGTCGTCTTTGTGGGTTTAATCCTTGAGGGGTCTATGCCCATCTTGCGCACTGTATCCTGGTAAAGCAGGTTCAGGCTGCTGCCGCCGTCCATCAGGACTCTGGTGAGGTGAAACCCATCGACGATTGGGTCTAGAACCAATGCGGCGAACCCGCCATGGCGGATGCTGGTGGGGTGGTCCCTTTGATCAAAAGTGATCGGGCAGGAGGACCATGGATTGAACTTTGGGGCGACTGGCTCCATCGCGTATACGTCCCTGAGTGCACGCTTCCGCTCCCTTTTGGGTATGTGGGTTGAGTATATCATGTTCATCGTCCGCACTTGTGGGGGGAAACCCTTCTGTCCTCTATTGTTTGGCGGCCGGGTCTCTTCCTCGTCAACGCTATGCAGCCCCTTGTCATTGTTTTCAGCAATTAACTTGCCTGCCTGCTTGAATACCCAACAATCCCTGTTGGTGCGATTAGCTGGCTTTTCGGGGGTGCCGTGTATCTGGCACGAGCGGTCGAGTATTCGGTCCAAATTGGACGGACCCGAAGTAGTTCTTTTGAATGGCTTTTTCCGCTGACTGGGTTTGGAGCCTCTGAATCCGGCGTTGACTGGCGTATCCTCAGTATTATCGCCGTTAATGCGGCGTTTGTGCTTGTTGCGACATGACCTGCCATTGTGGTCCTTGGTATCCGGACTGCCAGGATTTTTGTTGAGGTTGTTACTGCGGGCTAGCCAGCTATCATCTCCCACGCAAAAGCGGGTCATGAGTGATGTGAGGGCTGCCATGGATTTCGGCTTTTCCTGTCCTAGGTGCCAGGCAAGCCACTCGTTGCGGATGTTGTGTTTGAAGGCTGCGAGGGCCTCCGCATCTGGACAGTCGACGATTTGATTTTTCTTGGTTAAGAACCGTGTCCAGAATTGTCTGGCCGATTCGTCTGGCTGCTGAATTATGTGGCTTAGGTCATCGGCGTCTGGTGGTCGCACATATGTTCCCTGGAAGTTATCAAGGAATGCGGCTTCTAGGTCCTCCCAACACCCAATTGATTCTGCTGGCAAGCTGTTAAGCCAATGCCGAGCTGGTCCTTTAAGATTGAGTGGGAGGTATTTGATGGCATGAAGATCATAGCCGCGGGCCATGTGGATATGAAGGAGATAGTCTTCGATCCAAACCGCGCGGTCTGTTGTGCCATCGTATGATTCAATGTTCACGGGTTTGAACCCTTCTGGGATTTGATGATCCATTACTTCATCTGTGAAGCATAGTCGGTGTGCGGCGCCTCTGTATTGGGCTATATCATGACGTAGCTCAAGCTAGCTTTGTCTACTATGTTCGGCCCGGCCGGAATTGCTGTATCCGGCGCAGCGGTTGTCGTCGCGTATCGTGGGGCGCCCACGTGATCCGTAGATCGATCTTGATTGTCTTGCCTTATCCTCCAATATGTCTCGCAAGTCCGGCGCATTCCCCCGTGGCTTTGTACTTTTCGAGCGATGCCGGGGTACGGCTTTAGTGGAGGGCCTAGAGGCCTCTCTGTCACGGCCACGAGGTGGCCGGTCGGCCGTATTGTGCGCTGGCGATGTAGGTTTATACGCTTCCTCCTCTAATCGGGGCAGCAGCTTGCGTTTGGGGTAGCTTTTGGAGGGGCGTTCGAGTTCCTACTCTTCGGCCGCAAGGACTTCAGTCCATCTGTCGGCTAGCAAATCTTAGTCCGCTCTAAGCTGTTGCTGCTTTTTCTTGAGGCTGCTTGCCGTAGCCATAAGCCTGCGTTTAAAACGCTCTTGTTCGGTGGGATCCTCAGGCACGACGAATTCGTCGTCGTTGAGGCTTGCCTCGTCTCCGGAGGGAGGCATGTAATTATCGTCCTCTACCTCTTCGTCTGCTGCTCTCTCGTGAGGGCTGGCTTCTCCGTCCTCCTGTGCTGAATCTTGCTGGAGGGGGTTGTCTTTGGCACTGTCCGGGGTGTTATTGTCTCCGGTGCCGGAATCTCCATTCTTGCTGTGCCGGGATTTAGAGCGGCGCCGCTAATGCCGGCGCTTAGGCTGTTTCTTGGAGGGGCCTTCCTCCGCTGTTCCCTCGCCATTCCCGTCCTTCGGGATGTCCACCATGTATATGTCGTATGACGAGGTGGCTTTCCATTTCCCCGTAGGCGCTGGTTCTTGGTCGTCTCCGGCATCGTCGTCCATACCGTCGATGTCTTCGGAGTCGAAGTCTAGCATGTCGGTTAGGTCGTCGACAGTGGCTACAAAGTGGGTGGTTGGTGGGCTTTGAATTTCATCGTCGTCCGCATCCCAACCGTCCTGACCGCAATCCGGCCAGGGTTCTCCTGATAACGAGAGACACTTTAGCGAATTCAGGATGTCACCAAAAGGCGAGTGCTGAAAGATGTCCGCAGCGGTGAACTCCATGATCGGTGCCCAATCGGATTCGATTGGCAGGGGCCCGAGAGGTTCGGAGTCGGGCGAGGAGTCCGGCACCTCGGAGTCACGAGCTTCATAAGCGACAGGGTCGATATTTGGCTCCATCATCGTAGAGGTAGCAGCCCCCGAGGCGGTGTCTAGCCACCCATCCTCGATCGGCGCAGTCGGCTCCGGGTTAAGGGTCGGAGCGGACTCTTGTGCGGCCTCCAGGGCACCGTCCGGCAACAGAGCTAGATCATGCCCATCGTGACAGTGCGGCGCGCTCGGTTGTGGCTCGAATCCGTCGAAGATAAGGTCTCCGCGGATGTCGGCCGTGAAGTTCAAACTTCCAAATCTAACCTGATGGCCAGGGGCGTAGCTTTCAATCTGCTCCAGATGGCCAAGCAAATTGGCCTGCAGTGCAAAGCCGCCGAATACGAAGATCTGTCCGGGGAGAAAAGTCTCACCCTAGACCGCGTCGTTGTTGATGATCGAAGGAGCCATCGGGCCTATGAGCGACGACACAGAGGAACTCTCAATGAAAGCACCAATGTCGGTGTCAAAACCGGCGGATCTCGGGTAGGGGGTCCCGAACTGTTCGTCTAGGCGGATGGTAACAGGAGACAAGGGACACGATGTTTTTACCCAGGTTCGGGCCCTCTCGATGGAGGTAAAACCCTACTCCTGCTTGATTGATATTGATGATATGGGTAGTACAAGAGTAGATCTACCACGAGATCAAGGAGGCTAAACCCTAGAAGCTAGCCTATGGTATGATTGTTGTTCGTCCTATGGACTAAAACCCTCTGGTTTATATAGACACCGGAGAGGGCTAGGGTTACACAGAGTCGGTTACAATGGTAGGAGATCTGCATATCCATATTGCCAAGCTTGCCTTCCACGCCAAGGAAAGTCCCATCCGGACACGGGACGAAGTCTTCAATCTTGTATCTTCATAATCTTGGAGTCCGGCCAATGATGATAGTTCGGCTATCCGGACACCCCCTAGTCCAGGACTCCCTCAGTCATCCTCGTCTATGTCACTCTTTCTATGTAATAGTTGCTTCTGTTTAGAATGTCATTCTCATCTGGATCATGAGAGTCTGAGCGCGGCAGATGGGTGCATTTTGGTGGTGTAGCAAGACTTCTTATGAACTATCATGTCTTGCTGTTTATGTTAGTAGTAGTCACTAATCAGTGTTTGAATGTTGTATATATCGTTGTTTCGAACTGTTTATTGTCTCGAACTACTGGTGGGCTAAATGAGGGCATTGCCATTCTCTAGTGTTCAGAGTATATCTCCTTTTTTTCAAGTTATATAATTTTAGCTCACTGTCTTTTCGATGATGTACACTTGTTTGGGCCAGTGAGGTGTCGTTGAATATGGGCCGAGTAGTAACACAATGCCAAACAGGTCAATTATGACTCTCAAGCCGGGCTCTCAAAAGATCCTGAAAAAAAAGTCCGGGCTCTCCAAAAAAGAAAGAATAAGGACTCTTAGGCCGACATGTGGGCCCCACCGGTGTTTTCGTGCGCTTGCGCGCCGAGAGCATATTGGCACGTGCTCAAAATTCATGCTACCTTTTCATCCCCAGTCTCCCGCCCCTCCCCCACCTCTGGAATCTCGATTCCTACTCTAGTTCCCCCAAATCCCCCTCCTGTACTCCCTGTACTCAAGCGCACTATCATGTCACTGGTCAACGCGGATCTCCGAGCCGGAGATCCTGAGGTCCGTCCTGCCTTCGGTCGCTGCGTGCTGTCGCTCAACAGTGGTGTGGCGGCGCTTGACGACTAGTTTGCCGGCAAAGTGCTGATGGTAACCATCAACGGCGACCGACCTCCCGTCTCGTCGGACGACCTTGTCAAAGCTCTTCGCATTGCGCACGGCATCCAAATAAGTGACTTGCTCGTCGAAGTCTGTCCGCCACCGGCTGATTTCTTCATCAAGTTCCGGACAACTTTCGACTGCAGTCGTGTGTTCGAATTTTCCCGGCGTTTGTTCTGCGATGGCGCGCTGGTGAGATTTGATTGGTGGCACCCAGGATGGGGCTCAGTGCCCTCTGAGCTTGAGTTTTTAACAAAGCTTACCTTCCACGGCATGCCTCGACATGCTTGGAACAGCGAGTCCATTAACGAGCTTATCAACGACCTTGGAGGTGAGCTAGTAAGTATGTTTGTTCCTCCAGACAGCTGGGCTCTGACGGTGATGGCATGGATGAAGAAGCCGTCCACCATACCGAGGGTGATTGGTGTTGAGATACCGGTGCAGGAACCGGGGTTGTACTATTCATCGCCACCAAGGCCGCCGCGGACCACGTTAGGGATGTACCTGTATCGAGTGTTCGTGCATGTCGAAGAAGTGGTCAATCCATCAATCGAAGTCCTGCCACCGCCGCTGGTGCCAGGGTCCGTCGACGACGTCCATTACAGGAGTCAACGTCAGACTTTCCCCGTGTTGCTCGGAACGATGGATGGCACAGGGCTTACTCCATCGCGCGGCGGAGGCCACTGCTTCTTTGGGAGAAGAGGCAGGGCTGGCTGCCTGGATGTGCTCTAATTTGAGGTAACAACTGAATCTTGTCAGATAGTACTAGTTAAATTCGAGCTATGGGTCTGAAGCACTGATATGCCAGTACATTTGATTGTGTCCTGTTCTAATTTTGTACCTGAACTTTTTTTAGAAAGGGCTGTACGTCAACTTAATGTGCTAGCAGAACTTATTGTGTTGTCTATCTGTTTTCTTTGCACAAGATTCAAGATATTTCCCCGTCATTTATAAAGACGATGAACCATTATGTACGACTTTGTTGGTTTCAACATAGACCTTCCCGTAGCGATCAAGTGCTTCCATCCTGATTGTGCCGCCTGCGTGAAATTTTTGTATGCAAGTTCAGTGTGTTATGATGTTCTATATGATTGTGTCAACTATATAAGTTTTTACTGAGCATCGGCAATGCATCTGGCTGAAAGATGTATTTACGAGCATTGACCAATGGGTCTCTCTCTCTCTATCTCTCTCTCTCTCACACACACACACACACAAACACACACACGCACACACACGCGCACACGCACAAGTGGGACCCGTTGAATTATTTATTTGCTCGTGACAGCTTTTAATTTGGTTCCACTGTAATCTAACTTTTTTATTAAGTTATTAATTGAGCTCAGTGACTTCAAAAAGTTGTACAGAAGCCTTGTTTGGGCCTTTCCAGCGTCGCCGAATGTGGGCTGAGTAACCATGTTAGGTTGTATTGTACTACACAGGCCTTTTTTCCAACATCAGCAATGCAACTGGGCCGACAGTTGTACACAATATCCGGGTCAACTTGTTATCCGCCCCGCTGGGCTGCAAAGTTTCCTACGAGGTATGCATTAATTAGGCTTAACAAGAAAATGGACTTTAAGAAATAATAGATGGGATATAATTATAATAATTGGGCAATTACTATGCACCAAACACGTAATTAGTTTGAAAAATATATTATTTTTGGAATTTGGTAATTTTAATTTCATTACTTGTTGCGCGCGCAATATTTTGTTGGATTTTAACTTAATACAACTTTATTTTGAAAATATATTTAACCTGACTAGAAATTTCGGATAAAAATATTTCGGATCCCATCAAAATGTGGGAATTTTTTTGAATTCTGTTTTGAGTGGTTGTTTGAAATTATTAATCGTTGTCCTAGCTAGAAGTTGGGCTGTACTTTTAACAAACTGTAAATCGGCCGTAGTAAATTCCATTAGAATTAAAAAATGGGTTGTACATTCTTACAAATCGCAAATGGGCTATACGTTCTCTGCCAAATCCGAGCTGTGGGCCTACTAAGTTGACGCGTACCAAGGGCTTTGTCAACTTAGTCAATATAAACGATTCTAGCTGCAGTGATCGTACGATGTCCATCCAACGGCCGTAGTGCTTGTTCAACCTCTAGTCTTCTTGCTCCAGCCGCCCAAAGCAGCGCCGGTCATGTCGCGTGCTCCTGCCTCCCATGGCCGGCTGTGATGCCGCGGAGGCCTCACCGCCCCGTACTATTCCCACCGCTGGCCAGTCCATCCCTCTACTCACCCACACCCCCTGTTATTTTACGGCGACGGCAGCCTCACACTGCAGCCGAACCAGTGAACCCTCGTACTCCTCTCCGCGCGGGCTTCCACTGCTGTGTCTTCCCCGACTCCGCGTCGTCCCCTTCCTAGGCCTCACCGTGGTCCAGACCACCGTCCTGGTGCTCTCGGCGCGGCATGGTCAACATGGTCAACGACCGACTTCCATCGGAAGAGTACTGTACATGGAGAGGCTGGCAGCTGGGTCCAAGCGGCCGCAAGGAAGTGCCTCCTTATTACGCACAAAATAATTATTCCTCCACCTGACAGCAAGGACCCACTGGATGGGCCACCTTATTTCGCAAAAAACAAACATTTCCCCCTGACTGCCGGGACCCACCGGACGGGCCAGCGTATTTTATGAAAAAAACGTTCCCCCTGCTGTCAGCTCGGACCCACCGGAAGTGCCTCCTTATTACGCACAAAAAATGAATACTCCCCCTGCTAGCTAGGACCCACCATGGTGGGAGGCTGACTTGTGGGCCTACTAAGTTGAATGGGACGGGGGCCTTTGTCAACTTTAGTCAATATGAACGATTCTAGCTCCAGTGACCGTACGATGTCCATCCAACGGCCATAGTGCTTTTTCAACCTCTGGTCTTCTTGCTCCAGCCGCCCAAAGTAGCGCCGGTCGTGCCGCATGCTCCTGCCTCCCGTGGCCGGCTGTGCTGCCGCGGAGGCCTCACCGCCCCTTACTATTCCCACCGCTGGCCAGCCCTGTGGCGAGGGCAGCCTCACATCGCAGCCGAACCAGTGAACCCTCGTACTCCTCTTCGCGCGGGCTTCCACTGTCGCGTCTTCCCCGGCTCCCCGTCGTCCTCTTCATAGACCTCGCCGTCGTCCACCGCCCTGGTGCTCTCAGCGCGGCGTGGTCAACATGGTCAAGGAACGACTTCCATCGGACATGGACTGTACATGGAGAGGCTGACAGCTGGGTCCACGGCCGTAGCAAGGAAGTGCCTCCTTATTACGCGGAAAATAATGATTCATCCACCTGACAGCTGGGACCCACCGGACGGGCCACTGTATTTCACAAAAAAAACATTTCCCCCTGACTGCTGGGACCAACCAGCTACATCTTCGCACGCAAGGAAGTGCGTCTGGGCAAAAAAACAAAATGATTCGCCCCCTGACTGCTGGGACCCACCAGCTACACCATCGCACGCAAGGAAGTGCGTCCGGGCAAAAAAAATGATTCGCCCCCCTGGCTGCTAGGACCCACCAGCTACATCTTCGCACACAAGGAAGTGCGTCCGGGCAAAAGAAAACGATTCGCCCCCCTGATTGCTGGGACCCACCAGCTACATCTTTGCACGCAAAGAAGTGCATGAGAGTCGGGACCTACCTGGTCCAAGCGTACATAGCATTTTCATTCTGGTCGCGAACGTGTACGTACATATATACTGGTGGATGTAGAGGCACACACGTGTCGTAGTAGAGGTGCGCACGTAGCATGTACATGTACGTACAACGGCCAGGGTGCAAGAAAGAAAATACGGCCACGTATGTGTACATATGGGCGGGGTCTCGAATGCCTACTCGCGCATACCTACGGCCAGGGCTCATGTACATGGCTGGGTCAGAATGGAGAAACAACATTGTCGTCGTGTTCATGGGGAGGCAACAGAATGCGTCATGTTCATGGGGAGGCAACGGAATGCGTCCTGTTCATTGGGAGGCAACGAAACGCATGGGAGCCAACTGGCTGGGTCGGAACGGAATGCGTGGTCGTGTTCATCGGGAGGGCTTGGACGGAACAGGCGATGGAAATGAGGCCTGGTGTACTGCACAACGGAGGAAACGGCCTTGTGTTCGACCGGCCACGTTCGAAATAGGATCCTGTTCATCGGGAGGGGTCTGGCGTACCACAAAACGGAGGAAACGGACCTCCTACGGTCGAAACAGGGGTCCTGTTGATCGGGAGGGGTGTGGCGTACCGCAAAACGGACGAAACGGACTTGTGTTGGAGCGCTATGGTCGAAACGGTGGTCTTGTTCATCGGGGGAGGTGTGGCGTACCGCAAAACGGGACTCCACGGGATACTGTTCATCTCCACCGTCGACCTCCTCCAGCCTCCACGGGCTATCGTCGACCTCCTCCAGCCTCCACGGGCTCCTATTCATCCAGCCTCCACCGCGCGCTACTCCACCGGCTACTGTTCAACCACCCCTCCACGGGCACCCCTCCATCGTCTACTGTTCATCCAGCCCTCCACACCACGGGGTCCTGTGCAACCACCCCTCCACGGCCACCCCTCCACAGTCTACTGTTCATCCAGCCCTCCACACCACGGGGTCCTGTGCAACCACCCCTCCACGAGCACCCCTCCATCGTCTGCTGTTCATCCAGCCCTCCCCACCACGGGGTCCTGTGCAACCACCCCTCCACGAGCACCCCTCCATCGTCTGCTGTTCATCCAGCCCTCCCCACCACGGGGTCCTGTGCAACCACCCCTCCACGAGCACCCCTCCATCGTCTGCTGTTCATCCAGCCCTCCCCACCACGGGGTCCTGTGCAACCACCCCTCCACGAGCACCCCTCCATCGTCTGCTGTTCATCCAGCCCTCCCCACCACGGGGTCCTGTGCAACCACCCCTCCACGAGCACCCCTCCATCGTCTGCTGTTCATCCAGCCCTCCCCACCACGGGGTCCTGTGCAACCACCCCTCCACGAGCACCCCTCCATCGTCTGCTGTTCATCCAGCCCTCCCCACCACGGGGTCCTGTGCAACCACCCCTCCACGAGCACCCCTCCATCGTCTCCTGTTCATCCCGCCCTCCACACCACGGGGCCCCCTTCATCCAGACGCAATGCCACCGCTCCCTATTGATCCAGCGCCGCCCCCCCCCCCCTAACGCGCACTGTTCATCCTAGAGGCAGCATCGATCGGCTTCAGTTAGCAGCAGTAGCGAAGGAATCGCTCGATCGGGTTCAGTTAACAGCCATCGATCGATCGCTCGGGTTCAATAACGCGTAGCTTGCAGTGCAATCACTCGGGTTCAGTTAGAGCCCAACGCCTCGCTCGGGTTCAGTTAGATCCAACCCCTTGCACACACGCATGTACGTGTACGAGAGAAATGCGCATTGCTCGGCCCCCGACGTCCCACCGTAACCGGCAACTCTCCGAAATTTTCCTCCCTCTCGCTTCTACCATGGTTTTTCCGTCATGGACGGCCCAAAAAATGTCATGCAGCTGCGTCTCCGGCCCGCCCAAGACGAAAAGCCCATTTTCTGTCATGATTTTTTGTCATAGAAGTAGGAGCCCACCACATCTATGATGATATCGGGTTTTTTCACAATTATCGTCATAGAAGTGTCATATGTATGAAAGAAAAAAAATTCGTTCGGCCCAAAATGTCACGGATGTGTCTTTTTTTGTAGTGTATGGTGCAGGACAGAAACTTTGGCTGTAGTGCACGATTTTACATTTTTTGCTGGAACGTCAAATGGTTTGGATTCTTTTTGCACTGTCTTTCTGTACAAATTATTTTTTGTCCTAATTTTGGTAGAATTTTGGGGGTACCAGAAGTATGGTGAATGTTCAGATTGCTACAGACTGTTCTGTTTTTGACCGATTCTGTTTTTGATGCATAGTTTGCTTGTTTTGATGAAAACTATCAATTTCTATCAGTGGATTAAGCCATGAAAAAGCTATATTACAGTAGACACAATGCAAAAAAATATGAATTGGTTTGCTACAGTACTTAGAGTAGTGATTTGCTTTATTATACTAACGGATCTTACCGAGTTTTCTGTTGAAGTTTTGTGTGGATGAAGTGTCTAATCGAGGAGGTATCTATATGAGGAAAAGGAAGAGAGGCAAGAGCTCAAGCTTGGGGATGCCCAAGGCACCCCAAGTAAATATTCAAGGAGACTCAAGCGTCTAAGCTTGGGGATGCCCCGGAAGGCATCCCCTCTTCCTTCAACAAGTATCGGTATGTTTTCGTATTCGTTTTGTTCATGCGATATGTGCAAGTCTTGGAGCGTATTTTGCATTTAGTTTTCACTTTTCTTTTATGCACCATGCTGGTATGAGATAGTCCTTGGATGATTTATAGAATTCTCATTGCACTTCATTAAATCTTTTGAGTATGGCTTTATAGAATGCTTCATGTGCTTCACTTATATCATTTGAAGTTTGGATTGCCTGTTTCTCTTCACATAGAAAACCGCCATTTGTAGAATGCTCTTTTGCTTCACTTATATTTGTTAGAGCGTGGGCATATCTTTTCTAGAAAGAATTAAACTCTCTTTCTTCACTTATATCTATTTAGAGAGATGACAGGAATTGGTCATTCACATGGTTACTCATAAAATCCTACATAAACTTGTAGATCGCTGAATATGATATGTTTGATTCCTTGCAATAGTTTTGCGATATAAAGGTGGTGATATTAGAGTCATGCTAGTGGGTGATTGTGGATTAGTAGAAATACTTGTGTTGAGGTTTGTGATTCCCGAAGCATGCACGTATGGTGAACCGCTTTGTGATGAAGTTGGAGCACAATTTTATTTATTGATTGTCTTCCTTATGAGTGGCGGTCGGGGACGAGCGATGGTCTTTTCCTACCAATCTATCCCCCTAGGAGCATGCGTGTAGTACTTTGTTTTCAATGGCTTGTAGATTTTTGCAATAAGTATATGAGTTCTTTATGACTAATGTTGAGTCCATGGATTATACGCACTCTCACCCTTCCACCATTGCTAGCCTCTCTTATGTTGCGTAACTTTCGCCGGTACCATACACCCACCATATACCTTCCTCAAAACAGCCACCATACCTACCTATCATGGCATTTCCATAGCCATTCCGAGATATATTTCCATGCAACTTTCATCATCATCATATACATGACTTGAGCATTCTTTGTCATAATGCTTTGCATGATCGTAAGATAGCTAGCATGATATTTTCATGGCTTGTCCATTTTTTTATGTCGTTGCTATGCTAGATCATTACACATCCTGGTACACCGCCGGAGGCATTCATATAGAGTCATATCTTTGTTCTAGATATCGAGTTGTAATATTGAGTTGTAAGTAAATAAAAGTGTGATGATCATCATTATTAGAGCATTGCCCCAGTGAGGAAAGGATGATGGAGACTATGATTCCCCCACAAGTCGGTATGAGCCTCCGGACTTTATGAAAAATAAAAGAGGCCAAAGAAGCCCAAATAAAAAAAGAGGCCAAAGAAGCCCACCAAAAAATAATGAAAAAGAAAATAATAAAAAATGAGAGAAAATGAGAGAAGGGGCAATGTTACTATCCTTTTACCACACTTTTGCTTTAGAGTAGCACCATGTTCTTCATAGAGAGAGTCTCCTATGCTTTCACTTTCATATACTAGTGGGAATTTTCATTAAAGAACTTGGCTTGTATATTCCGATGATAGGCTTCCTCAAATGCCCGAGGTCTTCATGAGCAAGCAAGTTGGATGCACACCCACTTAGTTTTCAGTTTGAGCTTTCATACACTTATAGCTCTAGTGCATCCGTTGCATGGCAATCCCTACTCACTCACATTGATATTTATTGATGGGCATCTCCATAACCCGTTGATACGCCTAGTTGATGTGAGACTTTCTTCTCCTTTTTTGTCTTCTCCACAACCACCATTCTATTCCACATATACTGCTATGTCCATGGCTCACGCTCATGTATTGCGTGAAAGTTGAAAAAGTTTGAGATTACTAAAGTATGAAACAATTGCTTGGCTTGTCATCGGGGTTGTGCATGATTAAATACTTTGTGTGATGAAGATAGAGCAACAGGCAGACTATATGATTGTGTAGGGATAACTTTCTTTGGCCATGTTGTTTTGAAAAAGACATGATTGCTTTATTAGTACGCTCGAAGTATTATCGTTTTTATGTCAAATGATAG
>LR880970.1:561372684-561383072 GCA_904067115.1 Aegilops sharonensis
TGTTCATATGTGTATTAATGTTTTCATATATGCAAAAGATAGATTTTTAGAAAAGTTAGGTTTTTTTCTGTTCATAGATTTTTTTTGGTGATATTAATTATTGTAGAATATGCAAATGTTTGTATATTCATATGAACAATGCATTAGGCAAAACCTTTGTTTTTTTTTTAATTTTCTATTTGAACATTTTTTTTAAAACAAGCAATACTAAAAGAATGAGAGGAAAAAGGAAAATAAGAAGAGGAAGAAAGGAGAAAAAGAGGAGAGGAAGAAGAGGAGAAATAAATAAGAAGAGGAAAAAAGAAGAAAAAGAAGAGGAGAAGAAGAAAGGAATAGAGGAGAAACAAGAAAAAATAGAAGAAAAAAATTCTATTTTTTCTTCTTCTCCACTATTCCTTTCTTCTTCTCCTCTTTTTTTTCTTCTCTTTTTCTTCTTCTTCTTCCATCTTCCTTCTTTCTCTTTTCTTCCTTTTCCTTAATTATTTTCCTTTCTCGACGGAGAAGAAGAAAAAGATGAGGATAAGAAGAAAGAAAGGAATAGAGGAGAGAAAGAAGAAACTTCAACACGATCTAGGGGGTGGTACCGATACCCCCTCCCCGATAACTCTCGAGGACACCCAAACCCTAGAGAGAAAACGATGTTGGTCTCCTACCCCCTCCCACGGCGCCCCTACCCGACAAATTAACTCTCTCGAGGCCACCCAAATTTATCAAGTTAAAAGAGCGTTGTCGTCGAGGCCACCCCAAACCCTTGAAGCGTGGTGTCGAGGCGACCCCAAACCCTAGAGAAGCAGCGTCGAGGCCACTAACATGATTCCTTATTGTGATTAGCTAGCTAGTTGTACGTTTGCCACTAATATATATATATATATATATATATATATATATATATATATATATATATATATATATATATCCATCTGTACCATGTTTGAATAATAATTGACATGTTGTAAATATTTGCAGAAACTATGGAGCACTCCCGAGACGAAGAAACAGAAGCGATGTTGGGGGAAATAATCGCACAAGGAAGTGATGAAGTTGCGTCATTTCTCAACGAGACCGATGGTCAGGAAGGACTGGATGAAGAACAGGGCTATGTTTATGATGGCTTCGGCCCATTAATGCCGGTACAAGAGGAGGACTATGTTCATGATGGCTCTGGTGACACAATGGAGGTACAAGAAGGAGACCGTGCTGACTGCTCCGGTCACTGAACCGAGTCCGGCCAGGTATATATATATTAGTTAAGACCGTGCTGACTAGTTAATTGATGCATCCATTGTTTTGGTATATGTACACATATTAATTACTGTCGTCTTTCTTCCTTATAATTTCTAGCCCTCCGGATCGAGCACAACTTCAGTAAGGAGACGAGGCCCAAAGAAAAAGTTGAGCTCGGATGAAAAGTTTGAGATCATAGAAATCGCGCCCGACGACGAACCGATTGAACCCATCCGGACAAGGAAGGCATTTTCTGCTCGGTGTGGGGTTCTTGTTAGGGACAAGATCCCGATCAGCATCCAGCAATGGTATAAGCCTGCTAAGGATGAAGACCCTGAGGTTTCTTATGTCAATGATATGCAGAAAGAAGATCTTTGGACTGAGCTGAAGGCAAATTTCACCCTACCGCTAGAGGAGGATTCGGAGAAGCCAGTTAAAGAGCAATTAATCAAGTCTTGTGCTCTTAATAAGATGGCAAGCCTAATGAGGAGGTGGAGGAAAGAGCTGAACCAGTTTGTCGAGAAAAAAAAAGACACCAGAATTCATCGGCAAATATGAGAAGATCAAAGATCACTGGCCCGCATTTGTGGCCCACAAGACATCGAAAAAGAGTAAGAAGATGTCGGTGACAAACAAGAAAAATGCTGCGAAGAAGAAGCTTCACCATCGCACGGGGTCAGGTGGCTACCTCAAAGCCCGGCCTAAGTGGTCCAAGGCTGAGCATGATCTGCTTGAAAAAGGGATCAAACTAGAGACAATGTGCTGGCCAGACCGTTGCCGGACTTGGTTCTTCGGGGCTGGCGGAACCTTGGACCCTATAACAGGGAAGTGTCAGTGGACGGACGAGCAACTGCAAACACTAGTCAAGAACCTTCGACACAATATTGATGCAGCGCAACGAGGATGTCCCTTCCAAACAGGGAGAAGGACGAGCTCACAATGGCCCTTGGGAATCCCGAGCACCCTGGACGGACACGAGGCACGCCAGGCTCCATTTCGTGGAAGGTTGGTTTTCCGGACGCAGGGGGTTACAAAACCCACGAGAGGAGGAAGAAACTGGAGCAGGACCAAATGCAGGCGCTGCACGAAAGGGTAATGGGGCTAGAGGAACGAGAAGAGGTATGAGAAGCAGCAGATCGCAACAAACGACCTGCCGAAGCTTCCCCCGAAGCTACCCCGCCATCTCAGTGGAGAAGCAGCGTGGCTTCCACCGAGATGCTTCAGCCGGAGCATGTCTTGATGGCTCCTGCCAGCTATCTCGTGGATGGTATCACGGAGTCTCAAAATTGCCACATTATGGCGCGATGGATGAATTTGAAGGTCAAGGCGGCTGTTGGCCAAGTTTATCCTAGTGGACCCAGCACAACTTATCACTGCCAGCCGATTCTATAAGGATTTGCTAAGGTGATGGTGGATGAAATAACGGAGGGATTTGAGGACCTCGTGCTTGAGCACCCTACCGGTGAAGGGGAGACTAGGCTGGGTTCTGCTCTGAAGACACCATGACTATGGCGGAAGGAGCTCATCAACCTTCTGAACTGGACGCCTCCGCCTCCTCCTCCTGCTCCGGCGAGTCAAGGCACTCCGCCTCCTCCACCGCCTCCTCCTCCGGCGAGTGACGATCAGGGCACGCGTGGCGGCACTCCGCCTCCTCCACCGCCTCCTCCTCCGGCGAGTGACGATCAGGGCACGCGCGGCGGCACTGCGCCTCCTTTTCCGGTGCGTGGCGGCACTCCACCTCCTTCTCCGCCTCGCTAGAAAGGGCGGAAGAGACCCGCCGCCGCCCCGGCTGCTCCGGCGCGTTGTAGTCCTTCTCCTCCGCCTCGTAAGCAAGCACGAAAGAAGACAGACGCCGCAGCCGCTCCGTCTGCTCCTGCGTCTAGCAGCACAAGAAGAGAGAGGCAATACAGATACGGTCTACCTCTAAAGCCTCTAGAGAACTTACCGTACGAGAGGACCAAGGAGGAAAACAATACGATCGTGCAGGCCCACATGAAGGAGTTCTTTGAAGGGGTGAAAGCAAAGAGACATCCACCTCCAGAGGAGAAGTAGATCCGGTGAAAGCAAAGCGCACTCTCGATGCCCTGAGGAAACCACCAAAGTCTCCGCCGAGAACCAACTATGAGCGCATTACTGAACAGACATATCTCCAAGCCAAGTGGTCGGGAACTACTGTCAGTGATAAAAGGTCAAAAGAACAACGAGCAAAGGGGGAAAAAATTGCCCAGCTCGGCGAACAAGCACAACAATCGTGTCCCCCGCTCAATGTGTCTAATCCTCCGGGGACGGTGGCCGGTTATGGCAATCTTGAAGATTACCTGCCTGACGATGCACTTCCTGATTTCATGGAGGTGGACGTATTCAGATACAAGTACGGGAAGCCTCTCGTCAAAGATGAAAAATCTCTGACAACAATGATGCAAAGATTCCATAGTTGGTATATGAAAACCTGCAGAGAGTCTGAGGGGACGAATAGTTTGTATCTGAACATTAAAGAGGAGCACCACCTTGAAAGTGCGTTATATCGACTAGAGGGGGTGAATGGGCGATTTTTATGAATTCTTCACTGAGGAATTTGCCGATGAGGAAATTCCTTAGCGAAGAACTATTAGCAGCGGAATAAGTACTCAGAAGTAAACATAACAGGATACAAGCATGGTCATCATGATGAAATGAAGACAAGCACAGAGTACAGAAAGCGTAATCACAGGATAACACAAGATGAAGACAAACAGACTGAAGAAATTGAACTGAGGAAATTGAGAAAGTCTTCAGTCAAAGTCTTCAAACACAGATATGAACAAACACTCAACACAGTAATGAGGAAATGAAAGGGTTGAGGAAATAGAACCAGTTAGGTTGGTGAAGACAATGATTTGGTACCAGTTCCAACTGCTGTCTCAGTTGTACGTCTGGTTGGAGCGGCTGAGTATTTAAACTGGATGACACGCAGTCCTGGACACCCAGTCACTGAGCCGCAACTCAGGACACCCAGTCCTCACCGTATTCTCCTTGAACTAAGACCACGCAGGCCTCGTCCAATCACTCGTGGTAAGTCTTCAGGCGACTTCCAAACCTTCACAGACTTGGTCACTCGGCGATCCACAATTCCTCTTGGATGCTCTAGACCTTGACGCCTAACCGTCTGGAAGAAGCACAGTCTTCAAAGGTAACAAGCGTCGGATCCACGCAGGATCAATTTCTTCAGTGATGCTCAATCTCTTTGGGTTTGTAGGGGTTTGGTTTTGGGTTTTCCTCACTTGATGATTTTCGCTCAAAGTCCTCGGAGGATGGGTTGCTCTCAAATGACAAGTGTCAAGTTTCTCTCGGAGCAGCCAACCAGCTAGTGGTTGTAGGGGGCGGCTATTTATAGCCTAGTGAGCAGCCCAACATGATAAGACATAAATGCCCTTCAATGATATGACCGTTAGGTGGATGAGATATTTTGGGACAGCTGGCGCGCAGCACAGCAACGGTCGGAAATTTGACTCTCAAATTCCTCAGGGCTATCATGTTCCTCACTGTGTAGGCAATCCGCACTGGCGAATTCCTAACTCCTCAGTCAGAACAAATTCCTCAGCGACCAGAAGAACTTCGTCTCTGTCACTGAAGAAATTGACTGAGCTGTATGAGATTTCCAAAGGCTTCACTCGAAGGAATTGGTAGGTGTAGGATTTGAGTTGAGCATCACATGGAAATTTTTCCTTAGTATTTCCGCGACCCCCTTTAACAGTACGGTGTTTCCTATGACTCAAGAAAGAGAAAATGAAACTACGAAAACAAAAGACTTCACACTTCATGTTCCTCAAATGAATACCAAGTCTTCAAGGTCACACCAATTTCTTCACTTTCAAAGTCTTCAGAAAGTCTTCAGAATATCAAAGTCTTCAGTTGAAGAACTTCATTTTTAGGGGTCGACTTTCTCTGTAAATATCAAACTCCTCATAGACTTATAGACCTGTGTACACTCACAAACGCATTAGTCCCTTAACCTATAAGTCTTCAATACACCAAAATCATTAAGGGGAACTAGATGCACTTACAATCTCCCCCTTTTTGGTGATTGATGACAACATAGGTTAAGTTTTCAACGGGGATAAACATATGAAGTGTATATACTGATATTGAGGAATTTGATTGCAAGATATAGAAGAACTCCCCCTGAAGATGTGCATAGTGAGGAATTTGCT
Organism: Aegilops sharonensis; assembly: GCA_904067115.1. Lineage (NCBI taxonomy): Eukaryota > Viridiplantae > Streptophyta > Magnoliopsida > Poales > Poaceae > Aegilops > Aegilops sharonensis. The sequence continues at coordinate 561,378,099 of LR880970.1, forward strand.
TTTGAGGCAATGCACATTTGAAGAGTTGAATCATGGAGATCTCCCCCTATATCTTGTAATTCATACACGCATTTGATATATAATATGAAGAATTTGAAATGCATGATGAAATATGGTGCCTGATGAGATTCAGCATGCGTGCAATGTCATTAACGAGGAATAAGCATGCAGAATAACACATCAAAAGTATCAGAGCATAGTGCATCAAAAACATCAGAGCACCATCGGGTTTAAGATTACAACTCGATCCAATAAAAGTTTCAGAAGAACGAGAGTTGTAACTTAAAAAATTATTGCCCATATAATAGACCCGCTTGAAGACTAACTCAGATTTCCCCCCCTTTGTCATCAAATGACCAAAAGGATTGAAACTGAGGACTAACGCCCCTGAAGAATTTCAAGTCGATGGAGGAGCGCCAGCGTTGTCGGGGTTGTTTGTTGTAGTAGGGCCTGCCGCAGTGTCGTCCAAATCTTCATACTCATCAGTATCACGCGATGGAGAATAAGAGCTGGCCACCAGTGGAGGAATTTTGACCCTCTTGAATTTCTTCGGAGGAGGTGCAGACCAGTCAAATTCTTCCTTGAGACCCATAGTCTTCAGTTCTTCAGCGCTATAGACATGAGTGAGGACAGCCCAGGTGTGGTTGAAGGTTTTATGAAGGTAGTATTGGTTCTTCTTCACTGCATTGTGTGTTGAGGTCATATTGTGAAGAAGTGCACCAAACTGACGCTTTACCCATTTGTGATTTCGATCAACCTTCTGATGAAGACTGAGGAGTAACTCACGGTCAGTCATCACCCTGGGTGCTGTGCCTTGAGGATTTTGCTTGGCTGAGGTATTTGTGGCAGAGTCATGTGTGGCAGAGTCGTCATTGGTAGAGTAAGATGCAGCCTTGCGAAATTGACCATCCAATGGACGAGTGCCTTCATCGATCACAGCAACGGCCTTGCCTTTATCATCAGCTGATGAAATTGTCCGTTTGAGGACCTCAATGGGAGGCAAGTAGCTACCATGGTTCAGAGTGTCAGCTTTGTAATTCAGTGAAGATCTTGCCCTGATGAATTTCATAATCCAAGGAGCATAGGGCTTCAGCTCGAATGGTGACATAGCAATATTGGCCAGAGTCCTCATGAAGAAATCATGGAAGTTGACGGGAACGCCATGAATGAGGTTGAAAAGCATATTCTTCATGATGCCAACAACTTCTTCATCATTTGAGTCGTGGCCTTTGATAGGACTCATTGTCTTCGTCAGAATTCGACAGACAGTCCGAGGCACATAGAGTAATTCCTTGACGAGGAATTTGGTTCTTGGGGCCTGCCTTGGCTTCAAAGGCATCATCAGTACTTGCATATAGTGATCTGAAAGTTCTGTTTCGTTGTAGATACAACGAGCACCATCAAGTGGAGGATCAAGAGGAAGGACACGAAGCAATTCAGTTGCTGGTGCCTTATAATGAGTGTTTTCAGTCATCCAATCCAGCACCCATGAATTGACATCTTCAGTGTCTCCGGTGATGTGCAGTGTGGCGTAGAACTGAAGAATGAGTTCTTCATTCCAATCACAGATGTCAGTGCAGAAATTCAGAAGTCCTGCGTCGTGAATAACACTGAGGACTGGCGCGAAGCATGGCAGAGATTCCATATCCACATGAGGAATATGTTCATGATCAAAGATTTTGTCTTTGTCAAACAACACTGAGGAATAGAAGTTGGCTTGACTAGCAGTCCAGAAACGCCTTTTCCTTATGCGAGCAGAGTCATATGGATTATAATCAGTGAAGAACACATGCTCCGAAAAGAAGTCTTCAGCCTTGAACTTCTATTTGCTTGAGAACGGATTCTTCGGCTTGGGCAGAGGAGTGTCAGTGATTTGTAGCACAACCTCAGGAATCGCGAGCTCAGGTTCTTCAGGCTGAGGAATTTCTTGTTCCTCAACAGGTGCAGTCTGAGGATCAGCAGCATCAGGTTCATCAGCACTAGTGGCTGGAATTTCTTCATGGACAGATGAAGTGGGATGAGTTTCTTCAGAGCCCAGTTGAACTGTTGTTGCAGGGGACTGAGGAATCTGTTGGATAGGTGTGAAGAGAGGAGTATTGGGATGCTGACTTTCCCAAAAGTCATCATTCATCACAGGTGTGGTGCATCCAATATCCACATCTTCATCTTCAATTTCCTCAACACCAGCCTCTTCAGCTGTGAACTGAGGCATAGGTGAGGAAATGACTGGCGTTGAAGGGATTGCGTCCACTTCAATTTCTTCATCAATCTATTCTGACGAAGCAGCAGAATGATTTTCTTCATCAGATCCGCTTGGGATCTTATAGTCTTCTCCAAAAGGAACAAGGTCCTTTGATGGAATGGAGGAAATTTGAACAGCATCAATGGGATTTTCAAAGGAGCTGGTCATTGGCTTCATTTTCTTCGCAGCCGAAGAATTTGACGCAGCTGATGCTTTCCGTTTCTTCACAGCAGCTCGCTCTGCAGCCTTGGTTTTCTTCACATCAAAGGCAGATGGAAGAATTGGAGTTGGTGTTGGCGCAGGAGGAGCTGAGGAATCTGGATGAATTTCCTCAAGCGCAACTGATGCAGTTGCCCTGTCTTGTTCAGTTTCTTCAGGCGCACCACTAGTGGATGCCCTGGCAATTTCTTCAGCGGCTGGAATGGGATCATCAGCCCTGGAACTGGCATTTTCTTCAGCAGGCTGAAAGTCATCAACGGTGCTGGCATGTTCTTCAGTCGGCTGAGCTGAGGCTTCAGCCTGAGGAATTTCATGTTGCGTTGGGGCTGCAACATTGGTGAATTTCTTCGTCAGGTTGACGAATCTGACCTTGGCTCTTTGCCAATCAGCATAATAAGCATCGAAGTTTTTGCTGAGGTCTTGAATTTCAGTCTGGACCTTGAGAAGTTCTTCAGGTGTCATTCTGACAACATTGTTCTTCAGGAACTTCTCTTTCCTGAACTGAGCCTTCTTTATTTGTCTGGCCTTCTCAAATTTCCATTTCTCTTCAGAGATGAAATGGGTCAGCATGTGACTTTGGCCAGGTGTCAGATGAAAATCAGGCATAGGAGTGTTTGGGTCCTTGTGCCAGAGATCAATGTAGTCCAGGATCAACTTAGGATCCAAAAGCAGTGGCACAGATGTGCCTTTGGCTCTAGCGGCCCTTTCTTGGCAGTCTCTGATGATTTCCGCAAGTTCATCATAAGAAGCTTCATCATCTTCAGGTGGCTCTTGGAAGGCGACCTGTTTCTTCTTGGGACTTGGCCGAGGATCTCGTCCAGCTGTGGCTTTAGTCTTCAGCAGAGTCGGGCCAGATGAAGACTTTGGTGCAGCTGAGGAACTTGCTGAGACACCAGAGGCAATCGAGAAACCAGCAGTCCTTTGACATGTAGCCAGATGCACAGGAGCTGAGGACTTTGAAGGAGCTGTTGAAGACTTTGGTGGAGCAGTAGCTGTGTGAGGAATTTGCCGTGAGGGCATTGCTGAGGAACTTGGCCGTGAGGGCGCTGTTGGTGAAGCACTTGGCTTACGAGCAGGCTTCTTTGGCATGGATTTCCTCGGTTTGACCGAGGCCTCAGTAGCAGCAGCAGTGGTAGAATCCTCATTGAATTTCTTCACTGCCTCCTTGGCTTGTCTTGCCAGTTTGGCTTGGCGCTTAGCCCATTCTTCAGGAAAGTCCTCACCACGTTTGATGCTTGTGGGATCAGCTACTTGACCAGGTGCCAATGGAGCTCTTGGACATGGAGGATTGAGGGCGAATTTCTTCATGTACTTTGGAGTCACATATCTGTATTCCCTCCATTCCCTTGCCCATCTCCGTTCAATCTTCTGAATGCGCACCTTGCGCTGATTTTTGTTTTCTTTGCCAAATTTTTCTTCATCAGGTGTGCAATAGCCAGCATAAATTTCCTCGAGGATTTCAAACGCAGTCATAACCTCAGGTTCCTTTCCTCCTTTTTGTGGCTTCTTACCGTCTGCCATATTCTTCAGTTGAGGAATTTGAACAATTGAGTTCTCTGAAGAAGTATGCAGTTTTTCTTCGAGGAACACTGCAAATGAGTTAAGTTGATGAGAACCTAGTGATTCAGCAGCAGACATGAGTACCTATGAACAGAGTACAGGTGCGAGGAATTTGGAGAGGTCATATGCGTTCTCAGAAGGTTTTTCGAAAAGAACAAGTTTTGAGGAATTTGACCAGATGAACCTTGAGGAATTTCACTAAGCGTTCTTGTCTTAGGTTCAAGAGTTGTACAGATCAAAGATCCACACAATTGAGGAATCTTGAAGAAAAATGATTGCTTAGAGAAACAAATCAAGAGCATATAACTAGTGAGGTGTTAGTGTGTGATGATTTGAAGAATAAACACCTTTGAAGATTTTGTAGTGTAAAATTTCGGATCAATGAGGGCAGTAAAAGTAACTTTTAATTACCCCAAATGAAGAACACGACGAACTGGGTGTTGTAGATCTGAAGCTCGTCTGTTCAGATCTTCCACGCCCTAACTTGGCAGAGGAAGACAGCTACGGCGGCGGTGGAGTGAAGATTTCCGCGGTCGGCGTGAGTACGACGGCGACGAGGTCGAGGCAGCGAAGCTCTTCCTCACCGGCGACGATGGAGTAGCGGCGGTGCTAGGGTTTGAGGAGCTCGAGCGGGAGAGAGAGGTCGAGCGGAGTAAAAGAAGTGAGGATGGAGAGAGGGGTATTTATAGAGGCAGTGAAAAACTGTTTGCCCGAAGATTTAGGACGAGCATGCCCCTGACCATTCTCCTTCTCACGACATGTGTCACCCACGTACTGTGTAGTGGAGATTGTGTATGATCGTGGGTGAGTAAAATAATGCATCGTGGGATGCGGAACGGTTTGGGCGGCAAAACCGAAAGTTTGGATAAGATCAGTTTTAAAGTTCCGTTCGCAATTTCTTCAGCTGACAAGGACACAGTGAAGATTTTGAACGAGTTTCAAATAGAACGCAC
>LR880970.1:561387742-561415239 GCA_904067115.1 Aegilops sharonensis
TGTATTCATCAAGCATAGTGCGAGCCATCTCAACAAGAGTTCTATTCTTGCGCTCCACGACGCCATTTTGCTGAGGAGTATAGGGAGCAGATAACTCATGAGTAATACCAAGTTCATCAAGATAGTCATCAAGACCGGAATTCTTGAACTCAGTTCCATTGTCACTTCTGATGTGCTTGATCTTCACACCAAAGTTGGTTGAAGCCCTCGAGGAAAAACGTTTGAAGACTTCCTGCACTTCATGTTTGTAAGTAACAATGTGTACCCATGTATATCGAGAGTAATCATCAACAATGACAAAACCATATAGAGATGCATCATTAGTGACTGCTGAGTAATGATTAGGTCCGAAGAGATCCATGTGAAGCAATTCGAATGGACGAGTAGTGGTCATGATAGTCTTCGCTGGATGCTTGGCCTTGGTCATTTTTCCAGCTTCACAGGCTCCACATAAGTGATCCTTGAGGAATTTGACATTCTCAATGCCAATGACATGCTTCTTCTTCGCAAGTGTGTGCAAATTCCTCATGCCTGTGTGACCAAGTCGTCGATGCCATAGCCAGCCTTCTGAAGCTTTTGCAAGTAGACACACGGCTGGTTGTGGTCCTGTAGAGAAATCAACAATATACAAATCTCCTCTCCTAAAGCCTTCGAAGACTTTGGAATTGTCAGCTTCCATAATCACAACACAGTGATACTTGCCAAAGACAACAACCATATCAAGATCACAAAGCATTGAGACTGACATGAGGTTGTATCCTAAGGACTCAACAAGCATGACTTTGTCCATGTGTTTATCCTTAGAGATCGCAACCTTACCAAGACCCAATACCTGAATTTTGCCTTTGTCAGCAAAGATGATATGCTTCAGATGTGACGGTGATAAGGGAGCATCCACCAAAATATTCTTGTCACCAGTCATGTGATTTGTACATCCACTATCGAGGACCCATTCAGTGGTTTTGGGTTGATCATCCTGCAGATGAATTAGTGTAACTTACAATCTCATATGCTTCATCAGTGAAGAATATGATATTAAGTTCATCAGATGAATTTCATCAAGCAGTAAACAGATATAGCAGTATGAGGACGTGTGAAATGAAGGTTCATTTCATCATGATTCGCCTGTGTCCTTTCAGGCATTTTTGTCAGGTCCCCAGCAAATTCTTCAGACGTTAAGGCACGTCTGGAGACCTGACCCTGCAGAAGAGATTAGTTCCTTTTCTTCACCACCCACATCTGAAGGGGTGGCAAAGAGTTCATCACTCTGCGAGCACCATATGAGAATGGTGGCATAGAAGCCAAAACCATTTCGTTTCACATAAGAGGGGTTAGGGTAAGCATATGTATAAGCAGAGAAATTCTTCGAGGACTTATGAACGTAATGGTTTGAAGAATAATGCACATATTCATAGCCCTTAGCTCTACCCTGCGAGACAGAGTTGTTAGCACGATGATAATCATATAAGGACTTTGATCCTTTTGAGGAATTTGATCCATGTGAGGAATTTGGTCCGTATGAGGACTTGGATCCATATGAAGAATTTGTTCCATATGAAGAATTTGATCTGGGGTTCCTGTTCTTCACACGTGGTGTCATGAGGACATTCACCTGAAGACTTTCAAGGCATTTTTTGGGAACCAAGATTTTCTTCATAGGAGAACCGTTCCTGCAGTTAGTGCCAACATATCTAGCAAATACTTCACCATTCTGATTTTTGAACAGTTTATAGTTGGAGTCGAATGACTCATCAGAAGAATGAGGAGATTCACATGTAAAGCCAGATAAGTTAGGTGGATCAACTGGAGGTCCCTTTGCAGCAACCCATGAGGTTTTGGGGTACTGCTCAGGCTTCCAATATGTTCCATCAGCATTAAGTTTCCTCTCAAAGGCAATACCCTCTTTCCTAGGGTTTATGTTGAGGATCTGCTTTTTAAGCACATCACAAAGAGTCTGATGTCCTTTGAGGCTTTTGTACATGCCTGTCATGTACAATTCCTTCAGCCCTGCATCGTCAGTGATACTAGCAATGTCCTCACATGAGGAATTAGTGATAGCAGAGGCAGGTGAAGAATTTGTAACAGTTGGATCATTTGAACATTCAGGTGAAGAATTAGCAGATTCACGTTCAATGCACTTTAAGCATGGAGGAACAAATTCTTCCTGAGAAACGTTGATTTGTTGAGCTAGTAATGAATCGCGCTCCTTCTGAAGATCTTCATAACTCACTCTTAGCTTCTCAAGATCTTTCTTTCTTTGAAGAAATTCATAAGAAAGTTTCTCATGATCAGATAAGAGTGTTATGATGACTTTGAACGTTATCAAACCTAGACTGAAGTCTCTGAAGATTTTCAGTTAAGGCTTTAGTGCGATCCATTTCTTCACCCAACATATCATCACTTTTTTCTAGCATGTTTTGAACCTTTTCAAAAGTCCTTTGTTGTTTTATAGCAATTTTAGCAAGTTTAGAGTAGCTGGGCTTGAGATCCTCATCAGATTCATTTTCACTAGATTTAGAGGAGGTGTATTTGAGTACCTTGGCACCTTTTGCCATGAAGCAATAGGTGGGAGCGTAGTCATCATCATCTTCATCAGGCTTGTCGGTGGGGTCAGTTTCTTCAGTGTTGAAGATGGACTTGCTAACGAAAGCAGTAGCGAAAGCCAGACCAGCCACACCAGATTCGGATTCTTCAGACTCCTCCTCTTCCTCATGTTCCTCAGATTCAGCTTCAGAGTCCATTTCCTTGCCAATGAATGCCCGAGCCTTCTTGGAGGTGCTCTTCTTGTGAGATGAAGGCTTCGAGGATTTTGATGACGAAGATTTTGATGATTTCTTCTTTTTCAATTCCTTTTCCCACTGAGGACAATCTTGAAATATAATGACCAGGTTTCTTGCATTTGTGACACAGCCTTCTCTTATAGTCACTTGATGAGGAATCACTGCTTCTTGAGGATTTTCCAAAGCGACCACGTCTTGAGATTTTCTGGAATTTCTTCACGAACAGTGCTAGCTCCTGGCTTAATTCTTCAGGATCACCGAGGCTACTGCCAGAATGTTCACACTCAGATTCAGACACAGCCTTGGCCTTTAGGGCACGTGTTTTTCCATAGCTACAACCATAGAGATCTCTCTTTTCAGCAAGCTGGAACTCGTGAGTATTTAGCCTTTCGAGGATATCGGCAGGATCAAGAGACTTGTAGTCAGCACGCTCTTGTATTATCAGTGCCAGAGTATAAAATGAGGAATCAAGCGATCTCAACAATTTCTTCACCACCTCATGGTCGGTGATGTCAGTGGCACCAAGCGCTTGAAGCTCATTTGAGATGTCAGTGAGGCAATCGAAGGTTTGTTGAACATTTTCGTTGTCGAGTCTTTTGAAGCGGTTGAAGAGATTGCGGAGAACATCAACTCGAGAATCACGCTGAGTTGAAACTCCTTCATTTACTTTGGACAGCCTGTCCCAGATGAGCTTGGCAGTTTCCAAAGCACTCACTCTTCCATACTGTCCTTTACTCAGATGGCCACATATGATATTCTTCGCTTGAGAATCGAGTTGCTTGAATCTCTTCACATCGGTAGCGTTCAGTGAGGGTGAGACAGAGGGAACACCATTTTCCACAACATACCAGAGATCGTTGTCAATTGCCTCGAGATGCATTCGCATCTTGTTTTTCCAGTAGGGGTAGTCCGTCCCATCAAAGGTAGGACACCCAGCCGAGACCTTGATCATACCTGCGGTCGACATAACTAAAACTCCAGTCGGTTAAACCAAAATCACACAGAACAAGGGAGTACCTTGCTCCGATACCAATTGAAAGTGCGTTATATCGACTAGAGGGGGGGTGAATATGCGATTTTTATGAATTCTTCACTGAGGAATTTGCCGATGAGGAAATTCCTTAGCGAAGAACTATTAGCAGCGGAATAAGTACTCAGAAGTAAACATAACAGGATACAAGCATGGTCATCATGATGAAATGAAGACAAGCACAAAGTACAGAAAGCGTAATCACAGGATAACACAAGATGAAGACAAACAGACTGAAGAAATTGAACTGAGGAAATTGAGAAAGTCTTCAGTCAAAGTCTTCAAACACAGATATGAACAAACACTCAACATAGTAATGAGGAAATGAAAGGGTTGAGGAAATAGAACCAATTAGGTTGGTGAAGACAATGATTTGGTAGACCAGTTCCAACTGCTGTCTCAGTTGTACGTCTGGTTGGAGCGGCTGAGTATTTAAACTCGAGGACACGCAGTCCCGGACACCCAGTCACTGAGCCGCAACTCAGGACACCCAGTCCTCACCGTATTCTCCTTGAACTAAGACCACGCAGGCCTCGTCCAATCACTCGTGGTAAGTCTTCAGGCGACTTCCAAACCTTCACAGATTTGGTCACTCGGCGATCCACAATTCCTCTTGGATGCTCTAGACCTTGACGCCTAACCGTCTGGAAGAAGCACAGTCTTCAAAGGTAACAAGCGTCGGATCCACGCAGGATCAATTTCTTCAGCGATGCTCAATCACTTTGGGTTTGTAGGGGTTTTGTTTTGGGTTTTCCTCACTTGATGATTTTCGCTCAAAGTCCTCGGAGGATGGGTAGCTCTCAAATGACAAGTGTCAAGTTTCTCTCGGAGCAGCCAACCAGCTAGTGGTTGTAGGGGGCGGCTATTTATAGCCTAGGGAGCAGCCCGACATGATAAGACATAAATGCCCTTCAATGATATGACCGTTAGGTGGATAAGATATTTTCGGATAGCTGGCGCGCAGCACAGCAACGGTCGGAAATTTGACTCTCAAATTCCTCAGGGCTATCATGTTCCTCACTGTGTAGTCAATCCGCACTGGCGAATTCCTAACTCCTCAGTCAGAACAAATTCCTCAGCGACCAGAAGAACTTCGTCTCTGTCACTGAAGAAATTGACTGAGCTGTATGAGATTTCCAAAGGCTTCACTCGAAGGAATTGGTAGGTGTAGGATTTGAGTTGAGCATCACATGGAAATTTTTCCTTAGTATTTCCTCGACCCCCTTTAACAGTACGGTGTTTCCTATGACTCAAGAAAGAGAAAATGAAACTACGAAAACAAAAGTCTTCACACTTCATGTTCCTCAAATGAATACCAAGTCTTCGAGGTCACACCAATTTCTTCACTTTCAAAGTCTTCAGAAAGTCTTCAGAATATCAAAGTCTTCAGTTGAAGAACTTCATTTTTAGGGGTCGACATTCTCTGTAAATATCAAACTCCTCATAGACTTATAGACCTGTGTACACTCACAAACGCATTAGTCCCTTAACCTATAAGTCTTCAATACACCAAAATCACTAAGGGGCACTAGATGCACTTACAGACCTCGTTTCAAATGATCTGTTGTGTGTTCCATTTGAGGAATTCTTCGAGTTCTTCAATCAAAAGGCCCTCGATAAATTAATGGTCTTTTGCTACTGCCTGTAAGTACTATTTCTGTCAATAAGTCTCTATATATAGCTCGGCTCTTTCATTGCATGTATTTATAATTAATTATCCTCAATATATTATGCAGATTGAAAATCGTCGAGTGCAAAAACAAGAAATTTATGATATTGGGTTCATTAACACAAATATCATAGATGTATTTCTGGTTGAAAAGAACGTCGACGAGGTCAAGGACAACTTGCTACAATCGTTGATCAAAAATCAAAACAAAGATACCATACTCTTTCCTTACAACGTCCCGTGAGTGTTACTGTCGTGTGCATATTCGGTTTCCCTTATTACTCGAGCGAGGTTAATGTAATTGATGAGTTATGCATGCGTGCGCAGGTACCACTATATTCTTCTGGAGATTAAGCTTGAGCGTGGACTAGTAACCGCCTTAGACTCGAGACGGAAAGATCCCAGCACCTATGCGGACATGACTGAAATGCTCAGCAAGTAAGTTGAATCGATCATTATCGCACCATATCGGCAACTTTTTGTTCATTTCCTGATATCTCAAGTAATAATTATTATTTTCTTTGTCTTGCAGGGTTTGGAAACAGTTCACCGCACAACCTCCGGGACTGCCGAAGGAGCTGCGATATATATACCCGAAAGTAAGTACTACTGGCTAGCTAGTTGCGCGCATCTCCCATTGATTCTATAGCTATACTTTCATCAATGCCATTTATAATGCTTCATTATCAGTTTGATTGACCTCTATTTCTCGTAAAGTGCTTGTGGCAGGAGGAAGGGAATGATTTCTGTGGATACTACGTGTGCGAGTTCATCCACAACGCGACTTTGAAAAACAAGCGGGGCTACTCTAGAAGACAATATGAAGTGCGTAAGCAATAATATTCACAATTTCATTTTATTAGACCATCATTTCTGTTGAGCTTCATTCATTTATATGTATTAATTAACCCCCTTCTTCAAATTAGACGTGGCAGATGCGGGATGAACTCCTAGAACCAGATCGCATGAAAGCAATTCAAGACGAATTGGCGGGATTCTTTCTTGAACACGACATCAGTAAAGCCGGAGAATACCATGTGGAAGTTGATTTCAAATGGTAGGGGTTTGTAATTAAGAGATCTTATACATATTGTACATGTATGTAGCCAGTAAAAAACTTGTTGTTCGACCAATCTCTCGAAGAAGGAGAGGTTGATCGATCACTTCTCTCGGTATGCATGACGAACTTTTGTACTGAATGATTCTCTCGATCACTTATGTATATATACTACGTAGCGTCGACCAAGCACGGACATAAGAGAGGACACTTCTCTCTATTAATTAGCTAGCTAACACAATATACGAAACACCTAAATTGACCCCCCAAAAACCCCCAACCCCCCTCCTTTAAAAAAACAAAAACCCCAGCCACTGGAATGCAGACGCGTGGATGCCTTTTGGTCCCGGTTGGAGCCACCAACCGGGACCAAAGGCCCCCTGACTGGGCTCGGTGCACAGGGCCACGTGGAGGCACATTGGTCCTGGTTCGTGTTTGAACCGGGACTAATGGGTGGAGGTATTAGTAACGACCCATTAGTCCTGGTTCATGAACCGGGACTAAAGGCCCTTACGAACCGGGTCTAATGGGTGGTTTTCTACTAGTGTAAGTTTGCCTCATACGCTTCATCTTTTTGATATCTTTCATGAGAATGATGGAAAGGAAAATTGTGCTCAAGTGCTAGAAAAAGAAGTCTATAAAATGTTTGGCACTAAATCTTTGAATGATGAGTATGATTGCAAATTTGTTAGTATGAACTCTTTGAATATCCATAGTACTAATGATGATTGCACTAGTCATGATGAAAATGTCTCTTATAAGAATGTCAACTTTTGTGGAGTGATAGAGTTTGCAAGTACACACCAAATAGGGAAGGTAGATTTTGCAAGAGGCGTAAGTATTTAGAAACCAAATGGTTGCAAGAAAGGCTAGATGTTTGTGCTGAAAATTTAAAATTTCTTTGCCATCCTTGTGAACTTTGCAATGAACGTGATCATTTAAATCCCCAATGCAAATTGTTTCATGATCGTATCGTGTCCAAAAATTGTGATGACTTGATTTCCCTTGCACATCATAATGAACTTGGTTTGCTTGTGGGTTATGAAGAAATGAAACATATAACTAAGGATCTTCCAGAATTTGTCCTTGGTAAAGTTCTTGATTTTGATCTAGAAAAAAAATTTATGTATTGTGCGGTGAATTGCATTGAAAATCCTTATATTGCCAATTACATAAAGAAAAGAAAACAAATAGAAGATGAAGAGAATACTAATGAAAGGGAAGAGACTTCCCAATATCCTCCTATTATTTCTTATGATGAATCAGGTAACGAGGAGGAGCTTCCTATTCAACCAATCTCATTAATAAGGAGCTCGAAAAGAGGGTTAAACCCACACATGATGTGAAGAAGAAAAAGAAAAGACAGTGAAGCAAAGGTAGAAAAGTATCCCTCCCAAATGATGTTGCTCCTATTACTCATTGTGATGATGATAATTGCTATACTATTGGTGCTATCCATACTATTAATAATGAGAGTGATTATGCTTATGATAAGAAAAGTCCCAAGCTTGGGGATGCTATTCTTGATGAGAATGACATGTTCGAGAATATATTTGCTTCACTTAATGTTTGTCCCAAGCCTGGGGATGCTATGTTTAATGAAGATGATATTTTTAGCCTCCCAAGTTTTGATGTGCAAATTTATTATGATGATAGCATGCCTCCTATTTATGATGGTTATATTGATGAAAGTGGGTTTGCAAGAGTGTCAACTTTAGGAAGTAATGATCCCACTATTTTGGAGGGTGTTGAATCTTATAATATTTATGAAAGTGGATTTGGAGAGGTCGTGACTTTATTTAGTGATGAATCCACTATTTTGGAAGAGGTTTCAATTGATTTTGATGAGAACAAAGTTGCTACTTATGATGATTATTGTGATGAAACTTATGCTATAAAAAGTAGCGATGATTATATTAATAAAACTTGTCATGATTATGATTACCCTTTTTCTGAACATTACTCTTTTAATGTGGAAACAATTTATAGTATTCGAGTCTCTTATGATACTCCCACTATTCCGAATGAGAAGAATTTTGCTTATGTGGAGAGTAGTAAATTTTACATGCTTGTAGGTCATGAAAAGAATGTTTTAGGTGCTGGTTATATTGTTGAATTCGTTCATGATGCTACTGAAAATTATTATGAGGGAGGAATATATGCTTGTAGGAATTGCAAAAATATCAAGTTTCCTCTCTATGTGCTTAAATTTTTGAAGTTATGCCTGTTTAGCCTCCCTATGCTAGTTGATTATTGTTCCCATAAATTGTTTGCTCATAAAATACCTATGCATAGGAAGTGGGTTATACTTAAATGTGCTAGTCATATTCTTCATGATGCTCTCTTTATGTTTCAATTCTTATCTTTCATGTGAGCATCATTGAAATCATCATGCCTAGCTAGGGGAGTTAAACGATAGCGCTTGTTGGGAGGCAACACAATTTTACTATTGTTCTTTGCTTTTTGATACTGTTTAGTAATAAATGATTCATCTAGCCTCTGGTTAGATGTTTTTTTATGTTTTAATTAGTGTTTGTGCCAAGTAGAACCTTTGGGAAGACTTGGGTGAAGTCTTTGTGATCTTGCCGTAAAAAACAGAAACTTTAGCACTCACAAGATTAGCTGCCATTTTTTTACTGGAGACTGATTTTAGGTTGATTATTTTTTCAAATTATTAGACAAATTACTCAGGTCCACCAATTTATTTAAGAATTTTTGGAGTTCCATAAGTATACGTTTGATACAGATTACTACAGACTGTTCTGTTTTTGACAGATTCTATTTTCTATGTGTCGTTTGCTTATTTTGATAATCTATGAGTAGTATCGGGGGGTATGAACCATAGAGAAGTTGGAATACAGTAGATATTACACCAATATGAATTTAGAATGAGTTCAGAACACTACCTAAGTGGTGTTTTATTTTCTTATACTAACGGAGCTTACGAGTTATCTGTTAAGTTTTGTGTTGTGAAGTTTCCAAGTTTTGGGTAAAGATTCGATGGACTATGGAATAAGGAGTGGCAAGAGTCTAAGATTGGGGATTCCCAAGGCACACCAAGGTAATATTCAAGGACAACCAAGAGCCTAAGCTTGGGGATACCCCGGAAGGCATCCCCTCTTTCGTCTTCGTTCATCGGTAACTTTACTTGGAGCTATATTTTATTCACCACATGATATGTGTTTTGTTTGGAGCATCATTTTTTTTGCTTGAATAAAATACCAAGATCTGAAATTCTTAAATGTTAGAGAGTCTTCACATAGTTACATAATTATTCGACTGCTCATTGATCTTCACTTATATCTTTCGGAGTAGTTTGTCATTTGCCCTAGTGCTTCACTTATAACTTTTTAGAGCACGGTGGTGATTTTATTTTGTAGAAATTATAGATATCTCATGCTTCACTTATATTATTTTGAGAGTCTTTTAGAATAGCATGGTATTTGCTTTGGTTATAAAATTTGTCCTAATATGATGGGCATCCAAGTTAGGTATAATAAAAACTATCATATAGAGTGCATTGAATGCTATGATCAATTTGATGCTTGATGATTGTTTTGTGATATAAAGGTGGTAATGTTAGATTCATGCTAGTTGGGTAATTATGAAATTTAGAAATACTTGTGTTAAAGTTGGCAATTCCCATAGCATGCACGTATGGTAGAAGTTGTGTAACAAATTTGTAGCATGGACTGGTCTTTTGATTGCGTTCCTTATGAGTGGAGTTCGGGATCGCACGATGGTTAACTCCTACCAACCCTTCCCCTAGGAGCATGCGTAGTAATACTTTGCTTCGAGGGCTAATAAACTTTTGCAATAAGTATATGAGTTCTTTATGACTAATGTGAGTCCATGGATTATACGCACTCTTACCCTTCCATCATTGCTAGCCTCTATGGTACCGTGCATTGCCCTTTCTCACCTCGAGAGTTGGTGCAAACTTCGCCGGTGCATCCAAACCCCATGATACGATACGCTCTATCACACATAAACGTCCTTATATCTTCCTCAAAACAGCCATCATACCTACCTATTATGGCATTTCCATAGCCATTCCGAGATATATTGCCATGCAACTTTCCACTGTTCCATTTATTATGACACGTTTCATCATTGTCATATTGCTTTTGCATGATCATGTAGTTAACATCGTATTTGTGGCAAAGCCACCTTCATAATTTTTCACACATGTCACTCTTGGCTTATTGCATATCCCGGTACACCGCCGGAGGCATTCATATAGAGTCATATCTTGTTCTAGTATCGAGTTGTAATCCATGAGTTGTAAGTAAATAGAAGTGTGATGATCATCATTATTTGAGCATTGTCCCTTAAAAAAGAAAGGCCAAATAAAAAAAAGAGAAAGGCCAAAAAAGGCCCCTAAAAAAAGGGGGACAATGTTACTATCCTTTTCCACACTTGTGCTTGAAAGTAGCACAATGATCTTTATGATAGAGAGTCTCTTATGTTGTCACTTTCATATACTAGTGGTAATTTTTCATTATAGAACTTGGCTTGTATACTCCAACGATGGGCTTCCTCAAAACGCCCTAGATCTTCGTGAGCAAGCAAGTTCGATGCACGCCCACTTAGTTTCTTTTGTTGAGCTTTCATACATTTATAGCTCTAGTGCATCTGTTGCATGGCAATCCCTACTCCTCATGT
This sequence comes from Aegilops sharonensis, assembly GCA_904067115.1. Classification (NCBI taxonomy): domain Eukaryota; kingdom Viridiplantae; phylum Streptophyta; class Magnoliopsida; order Poales; family Poaceae; genus Aegilops; species Aegilops sharonensis. Next base: position 561,398,944 of record LR880970.1, read on the forward strand.
TGACATCAATTGATGGGCACCTCCATATCCCGTTGATTAGCCTCGTCAATGTGAGACTTTCTCCTTTTTTGTCTTCTCCACACAACCTCCATCATCATATTCTATTCCACCCATAGTGCTATATCCATGGCTTACACTCTTGTATTGCGTGAGAGTTAAAAAAGCTGAAGCGCGTTAAAAAGTATGAACCAATTGCTTGACTGAAACCGGGGTTGTGCATGACGGGAGTATTTTGTGTGACGAAAATGAAATATAGCCTAACTATATGATTTTGTAGGGATAAGCTTTCTTTGGCCATGTTATTTTGATAAGACATGATTACTTGTTAGTATGCTTGAAGTATTATTACTCTTATGTCAATATTAAACTTTTATCTTGAATCTTTTGGATCTGAACATCCATGCCACAATAAAGAAAAAATGCTAGGTAGCATTCCACATCAAAAATTCTGTTTTTATCATTTACCTACTCGAGGATGAGCAAGAATTAAGCTTGGGGATGCTTGATACATCTCCAACGTATCTATAATTTTTTGATTGTTCCATGCTATTATATTACCTATTTTGTAATAATCGGCTTTACTATACACTTTTATATTTTTTTGGGACTAACCTATTAACCGGAGGCCCAGCCCAAATTGCTATTTTTTTTGCCTATTTCAGTGTTTCGAAGAAAAGGAATATCAAACGGAGTCCAAGCAGAATGAAACCTTCGGGAAAGTTTTTTTTGGAACGGAAGCAATCCAGGAGACTTGGAGTAGACGTCAGGGAAGCTTCGAGGTGGCCACGAGGGCCAGGGCACGCCCTACCCCCCTGGGCGCGCCCTCACCCTCGTGGGCCCCTCGTGGCTCCCCTGACTGACTTCTTTCACCTATATATCCATATACCCCGAAAACAGCCAGGAACACAATAGATCGGGAGTTCTGCCGCCGCAAGCCTCTGTAGCCACCAAAAACCAATCTAGACCCGTTCAGGCACCCTGCCGGAGGGGGCAATCCCTCTCCGGTGGCCATCTTCATCGTCCCGGCGCTCTCCATAATGAGGAGGGAGTAGTTCACCCTCGGGGCCGAGGGTATCTACCGGTAGCTATGTGTTTGATCTCTCTCTCTCTCGTGTTCTTGATTTGGCACGATCTTGATGTACCACGAGCTTTGCTATTATCGTTGGATCTTATGATGTTTCTCCCCCTCTACTCTCTTGTAATGGATTGATTTTTCCCTTTGAAGATATCTTATCGAATTGAGTCTTTAAGGATTTGAGAACACTTGATGTATGTCTTGCATGTGCTTATCTGTGGTGACAATGGGATATCACGTGATCTACTTGATGTATGTTTTGGTGATCAACTTGCAGGTTCAGTGACCTTGTGAACTTATGCATAGGGGTTGGCACACGTTTTCGTCTTGACTCTCCGGTAGAAACTTTGGGGCACTCTTTGAAGTAATTTGTGTTGGTTGAATAGATGAATCTGAGATTGTGTGATGCATATCATATAATCATACTCATGGATACTTGAGGTGACATTGGAGTATCTAGGTGACATTAGGGTTTTGGTTGATTTGTGTCTTAAGGTGTTATTCTAGTACGAACTCTATGATAGATCGAACGGAAAGAATAGCTCCATGTTATTTTACTACGGACTCTTGAATAGATCGATCAGAAAGGATAACTTTGAGGTGGTTTCGTACCCTACAATAATCTCTTCGTTTGTTCTCCTCTATTAGTGACTTTGGAGTGACTCTTTGTTGCATGTTGAGGGATAGTTATATGATCCAGTTAAGTTATTATTGTTGAGAGAACTTGCACTAGTGAAAGTATGAACCCTAGGCCTTGTTTCCTAGCATTGCAATACTGTTTATGCTCACTTTTACCACTTGTTACCTTGATGTTTTTATATTTTCATATTACAAAACCCTATATCTATCATCCATATTGCACTTGTATCACCATCTCTTCGCCGAACTAGTGCACCTATACAATTTGCCATTGTACTGGGTGTGTTGGGGACACAAGAGAGTCTTTGTTATTTGGTTGCAGGGTTGTTTGAGAGAGACCATCTTCATCCTACGCCTCCCACGGATTGATAAACCTTAGGTCATCCACGTGAGGGAAATTTGCAACTGTCCTACAAACCTCTGCACTTGGAGGCCCAACAACGTCTACAAGAAGAAGGTTGTGTAGTAGACATCATGGGTAAACTGCGCTACCTCTGCAGAGTGTATTCAATCTATTGATAGTCGCGTCCTCAGTTACGAACACCACTCGGTAGTAGGTCGCACCATGGATCAACATTTATAAGTAATCTTGCACACTAAGTATTTATTGTTGGCACTGGTTTTGTGATGATTTGTGGGATCATGAGATGATTGTCAATGTCAAAACCGGCGGATCTCGGGAAGGGGGTGTCGATCTGTGCGTCTTAGGCTGATGGTAATAGGAAGCAAGGGACACGATGTTTACCCAGGTTCGGGCCCTCTCGATGGAGGTAAAACCCTACTTCCTGCTTGATTAATATTGAAGATATGTGGAATACAAGAGTAGATCTACCACGAGATCGTAGAGGCTAAACCCTAAGAGCTAGCCTATGATGGTATGATTGTAAATGTGATCGGCCTTCTAAGGACCATCCTCTCCGGTTTATATAGACACCGGAGAGCTAGGGTTTACATGGAGTCAGTTACAACGAAGGAAACATAATATCCGGATCGCCAAGCTTGTCCTCCACGCAAAGGAGAGTCCCATCCGGACACGAGCCGAAGTCTTGAGTCTTGTATCTTGACGCTTCTATAGTCCGGACGATGAATATAGTCCGGCTGTCCGGATACCCCCTTATCCAGGACTCCCTCAGTAGCCCCTGAACCAGGATTCAGTGAAGATGAGTCCGGCGCGCAATCTTGTCTTCGGCATTGCAAGGCGGGTTCCTCCTCCGAATACTCCAAGGTTCCCATCATGACGAACAGTGTCCGGCATCTTCATCAATTTTGTACTCCTCAGCTTCAGTGCTTCAATAATGACCATTTCCACGTGTCGAGCGAATGCGAGGAGTCAAGGCATTTTTGCATTTGCCACCCGCAGTCCTTTGGGCTAACCGTCTATTTGAAGAGCCGGGGATTCCTAGATCAAAACCTCACTCTCCCTCCTCGAGCAAGCATCCAACAGAGCGCCCAGAAAAAACCACCCCAACATGGCCGGTCGTCGCAGCTCTTCTGCTCGCTCCCCTTGCCCCAAGCCGGGGGACTGGGGAGAGTGTTCAGTTTCCCATAGCCGTTTGGTAAAGTTACAAACCCAAGGGCTCCTCCCGCCAGCATTCATGGTCCCTGACCGAGCCGGAGTGGCCACCTATAACAGCGGAGAACAAGCGGAGAGATCCCCCAATCCATCTCCAAAGGAGTGGGTATGCTTAGTTCCGCATGTGTTAAGGGGCGTCGGGTTTCCTATCCACCCATTCCTTCGTGGCCTTCTGGAGTTCTACGGCCTCCAGTTGCACAATTTTACCCCAGCCTCCTTACTGCATATAGCAGGGTACGTCTCCCTTTGCAAGCTATTCCTAGGTTGCGAGGCCCATTTCGGATTGTCGAAGAAGTTGTTCTGCCTTGTCCCCCGCAACCAGGGAGAATCCCTATGTCAAGTGGGCGGGGCCGAAGTATGGCGTATCGCTGAGACCGGATACCTATCCGGTACTCCCAAGAAGGCACCAGATAATTGGACTTCAGAGTGGTTTTACATCGACGACGCTCCCCTTGTGGATCCAGTCCGGACAGGACTCCCCAAATTCAGTAACACCCCGTCGAGGGCACGTCTAAGATGGCGCCCCCGCGGCCCCCGAGAAGAGGATTCCCGGGAAGTACATTTCCCGATGAGTAGGATAAAGTTACTGGCCAAATCCGGACTGACGATAGTCGAGGTGATGGCAATATGCATAATGCGGGGAGTGCTACCGCTTCAATACCGGAGCAATCCCATGTGGCACTACAACGGGAGGGACGATGCCACCCGCTGCGGCCGTAAGGGTCCGGACTCCCCCGCTGCACTGGCAAGGATACTGCCCGACCTGTACAAAGGAGAAGAGGAAGAATTCCTCCATATCAAACCGCGGGACGGATTCTCCATGTACAACCCCCCAAACTAGGTAAGTCGTTATTTATTTCATCGCTTCAGTAATTGTGGCGTACTTTGCTAAAGTTACCTGCATTTTCTGAGCAGGAACTTAGGAGGGACGTGGAAGGAATCTCCAGCCCTTCCCCACAGCCAGAGGACCCCGAGAGGGCCCTAGATCTGGGACTCGAAGAAGACCCAGATGTGGTCGTGAAGCTTGTCGACGGGATAATTTATCGGGCGAGCTGCGACGGCGCCCCGGTAGCTATCGTAGCTGATTATCCCGGACTGTTGCCTTCGTCGTGCTTAAGCCAAGCCGAAAACTCAATCCTCTGAAGAGGATTTTTTCCTGATGTCACACCTTATCCCTGACATGTTACGCTTTTACAGAAGCGACGCCCAGAGCACATTGCCGAGCCCGTAGGGACCCGTCAGCCACAGGTGTCCAGATTGGGTAGGCTCAAGAGGAAGGCGATAAGGACCGACACGCCTCTACAGAGGTAAGAAAACAACTTGTCATGTAATTTGTTGTCGCTTGAAGTATAATACTGCCCTTTGTACATCTTGGCAGGAAGAGGAATATCCGGACAGTATCCGGAGATCCTGCCAACCACGCCTCCACCAGTCGGGCTCCAGGACCAACTCCGAGAGAGGAGGCGGACATAGGGCCGACGCCATGTAGTCCTCCGATAGAGGACGCAGACATGCTCTCTGCCACGAATTCGGAGGTAGAGAGCGCCATGCATCATCGGTGTCGACGGGTTTTGCCTCGCAACAACATCTTTTCTCAAGAGACATTTAATGCCTTCAGTTCGGGAGATGCATATATCCGAGCTGCTCAAAGCGGACTTGCTCGAGCGACAGTCCAGTATACCAAAGATATACGGGTAAGAAAGCTTGATTAGCATATATATAGCAGTAGCCCCTGATACTTGAAACGGTTGAAGCAACAGTTTTAAGTATCAATTCATGCGCAGGTTCTTGTAGACAAGAATGAGCAATTGTCTCGGGAGCTAGAGGAGTGCAAGACTCAACTGAGGGCCACAGTTGCCAAGCTAGAGGAATCCCAGAAGGCCTCATGTGGTAAAATTTATCCAAATTTTATGAAAATACACCAGTTGGCAACTGGCTAGTATGACGAATTTAACAGAGAGTTCTGCAGACAACCCCGGAGTAAATCCGGAGGGCGGCGGGGATGACGAGTCGCATCTCCAGAGGCAACTAAAGGCCGGCGAGCGCATTCTGACGCAAGTGAACCATGATAAGAATATGCTCCAAGATGCCAATGTTCGGCTGGACGTGGAATTGAAAGACGTCTGTGCATAGCTGGCGGACTCCATGAAGGAGAACAGAAGGCTTCGCCGCGGCATTTATCGTAAGTGCCTAAACGAACTGTGGTATAGTTCGGCGAGGAAGTATATTGAAAAAGTTATGTTTGCAGGAATGCTAACGGGTTGCCCTGAGGAGGAGATGCCCGCTTCTGCAGGTGATTTACTGCAGGACCTCTCACAACTGCACGAGCGAGCTCGGCAGGTGATGCGGGGCGTTGCGCAGTCTTTGTGGCCATCAAGCTCCCTGCCAAAAGGCATGGGGGGGGGGGGGGCTTGCGGGCATTCTGCAGGGAGCATGGTAGCGCTTCTGTTTGTGGAAGATATCAGCCTGCCGGCAGGGTGCAAGAGAAGCATGGGCGATGGTGAAGATGCGCTACACCAAGCTGGACCCGAACAATATGGCCGAAGTTGGACCGGCCGGGCCAGATGGGCAAGAAATTCCCGTGAGTCTGGTATATGAACAGGTGGCGCTAGCTGCAAAGTATTCTCGACAGGATTGTAAGTTAGATAGCCTGTTGGATTGTATAGAGGATGAATATAATCAGTCCAAATGACTGTGTAATTCGATGGACATAAGCAGCCCCTAGCCGGATTAAAATCATTTGCCGTGGCGGACCTTTTCGCTTCAGCCCCCAGATCCTAAAGTCCGGGGTGTGTCCGAATACCCGCTCTGTTATATAAAACCAGAGTATGTGTGGAGACCAGGCGTAGGGGTCATAATTGCTTGAACAGACAAGTACCCAACTAGTTATGTTATATTGCATGATTAGCAAGAAACATCTTCCAGGGAGAATAGTTCCGTTAAGGGTTCCTTTCCCTGGGTAAGCATGTGTCAAGGCACATGTCCGGACTGCGAACCAAAGCGCAGGATACAAAACTTCTGGGGATTAATGTTATAATAAACTAAGACATCTTTTGCTCATCGACCGAATATTCTCTTAAGGAAACTAGCTTTCGGCTTCACCCAGTCTGAGGTACACATCCGGCTCAACTGGCAGTAACAATCGCAGAGGTGCTCCACTTATGCCCTAGCCGAATTAACGGGAACGTAGGGCATAAACACAGGAGCTAGGCAACCCAGCTTGGCCACGTCTTAAGTCATATCGATGCATATAATGGTGAAGAAAAGGCACACATGGAAAGAGAAACGCATGTGTGACGGGAAAAGAGCCCTGAAAGTAATTTATATTAAGCTTCCATATAGGAAGCCCCCAAGTAAAGTTTACACACATAGTGCGGCCTGGATAGTCCGGGAATCCCCACTGTATTGAATATTGTGTGTGAAAGGGAAGGGATCGAGAAAGGAAAAAAAGGGGGGAGCATAATTGAGAAAGGAGGGTTGAGGAGACGGACACTGAGTTCGGCGCTAGGCGTAGAATCTCCCGAGTCTGGCCGCGTTCCATGGGTTCGGCTCGAGTCTGTTATTGGACGCATTACGTAAGCGGTACGCTCCTCCTGTGAGAACTTTGTCGATGATGAAGGGGCCTTCCCACCTGGGTTTGAGCTTGTCCTTCTTCTTCTCTGGTAAGCGTAGAACGAGTTCGCCAATATTATAAGTTTTGGCCCGCATTTCTCTGCTTTGGTATCGTCGGGCCTGTTGCTGATAGAATGCGGAACGGGCTTTAGCGACATCACGCTCCTCCTCCTGGACATCCAAATTATCCTGCCGATCTAACTCGGCTTCCTTCTCTTCGTACATGCGTACGCGTGACGAATCACGTATTATGTCGCATGGTAGTACTGCTTCCGCGCCGTACACCATAAAGAATGGTGTATATCCGGTGGTGCGATTCGGCATGGTCCGCAGCCCCCAGAGTATGGAGTCAAGCTCCTCGACCCAATGAGTATCCGACTCTGTCAAGGATCGCACTAGTCTGGGTTTGATGCCGCTCATGATGAGACCATTTGCCCTTTCGACCTGACGATTTGTTTGAGGGTGGTAGACGGAAGCATAGTCGAGCTTAATGCCCATTTTGCTGCACCAAGCTTTCACTTCATCGGCTGTAAAATTTGAGCCGTTATCGGTGATGATGCTGTGGGGGACACTGTATCGGTGTACGACCCCGGATATAAAGTCTATGACTGGTCCGGATTCGGCCGTTTTCACTGGTTTGGCTTCTATCCATTTGGTGAACTTGTCAACCATGACCAATAAGTTTTTTTCTATGGCTTCCCCCTTTAAGGGGTCCGACCATATCCAGCCCCCAGACCGCGAAGGGCCAAGTTATGGGGATTGTTTGGAGAGCGGTAGGGGGCATATGACTCTGATTGGCAAAGAGTTGGCAACCGACGCAGTGTTGGACAAGGTCCTGTGCGTCTGCTTGGGCCGTCGTCCAATAGAAACCTGTACGGAAGGCCTTGCTGACTAATGTTCGAGCCGCAGCGTGGTGCCCGCCCAGTCCGGCATGGATCTCAGCCAAGAGCTGCCGCCCTTCCTCTTCGGAGATGCACCTTTGGAGCACTCCGGTAGCACATTTCTTATAGAGCTCTCCTTCATGGACTTTGTAAGCTTTAGAACGCTGGACAATGCAGCGTGCTTCGTTTTGGTCTTCAGGGAGCTCCTGCCTATTTAGGTAGGCCAAGAGAGGCTCAGTCCACGGGGCGATGACAGCCATTATTTCATGGGCTGGCGATGTTATTTCTGTGGTAGAACCTCCGACTATGTTTGATAGTTCGGAATCTGGGGATGTATTCAGATCCGTGCTGGTATTGCCGGATTCTCCTTCCCATACCACGGATGGCTTGAACAGTCTTTCCATGAATATGTTTGGTGAGACAGGGTCGCGTTTAGCGCCGATACGGGCAAGGACGTCTGCCGCTTGATTGTTTTCTCGAGCCACATGGTGGAATTCGAGCCTCTCGAACCGAGCTGACATTCTAAGGACGGCATTGAGATAGGCCGCCATTTTCGGATCCTTGGCATCAAAGTCTCCATTTATTTGTGATATTGCGAGGTTTGAGTCTCCGCGTACTTCTAGGCATTGAATGCCCATAGAGACTACCATCCGAAGACCGTACAACAGAGCCTCGTATTCGGCTGCATTGTTGGAGTCTGTGTATAATATTTGGAGGACGTATTGGACCGTGTCTCCGGTGGGAGAGGTCAGGACGACGCCTGCTCCCAATCCGGCCAGCATTTTAGAGCCGTCAAAGTGCATGATCCAGTTAGAGTACGCGCCGTACTCTTTAGGGAGTTCGGCTTCCGTCCATTCGGCGACAAAGTCAGCTAATACTTGCGACTTGATAGCCCGCCGAGGCTTGTATGTTATGTCAAACGGAAGGAGCTCGATGGCCCATTTGGCAATCCGGCCCGTGGCATCGCGGTTATTTATTATGTTATTTAGCGGCACTTCGGAGGCCATCGTGATCGAACACTCTTGAAAGTAGCGTCGTAGCTTCCGGGATGACATGAAGACCGCGTATGCTATTTTTTTATAGTGTGGGTATCGGGCTTTGCATGGGGTGAGGACTGTGGATACGTAATAAACCGGCTTCTGTAGCGGGAATTTTTATGCGTCAACCTCTCGTTCGACGACGAGTACTGCGCTTACAACTTGATGTGTTGCAGCTATGTACAGCAGCATGGGTTCACCAATAGTTGGTGCTGTTAGGACTGGATTACTGGCCAATAAGGTCTTTATTTCATCTAGTCCGGCCGCGGCTGCGTCCGTCCACACGAAGTGTTCAGTGCGCCGAAGGAGGCGATAAAGAGGCAATGCCTTTTCTCCTAATCTGGAGATAAAGCGGCTTAAAGCAGCCACACATCCAGCTAGTTTCTGGATGTGTTTGAGGTCTGTTGGCATAGCCAACTGTGACAAAGCTCGGATTTTTGCCGGATTAGCTTCAATTCCTCTATTGGAAACTATGAATCCCAACAGTTTTCCAGAGGGGACGCCGAAAATGCATTTCTCCGGATTCAGCTTGATGTCGTATGTTCGTAAGTTGTCGCACGTAAGCCTCAAGTCATCAATTAGGGTTTTGACGTGTCTTGTTTTTACAACTATGTCCTCCACGTATGCCTCCACTGTTTTGCCGATTTGCTTTTCCAGGCATGTTTGAATCATGCGTTGATAGGTTGCTCTGGCATTCTTAAGTCCGAAAGGCATAGTGTTGAAGCAGAAAGGGCCATATGGCGTTATGAAAGTTGTTGCAGCTTGGTCGGACTCTGCCATCTCCATTTGATGGTATCCATAGTACGCGTCGAGGAAACACAGCGAGTCCTGTCCGGCTGTGGCATCGATGATTTGATCGATGTGAGGGAGGGGAAAGGGATCCTTGGGGCAAGCCTTGTTAAGGTCTTTGAAGTCGACGCACAGGCGCCAGGATTTGTCCTTCTTTGGTACGATTACTAGGTTCGCCAGCCAATCCGGATGTTTGATATCTCTGATGAATCCGGCCTCAAGTAGCTTGGCTAGCTCCTCCCCCATGGCTTGTCGTTTTGGCTCCGAAAATTGCCTTAGGGTCTGTTTAACAGGTTTGTATCCCTTCAGTATGTTGAGGCTGTGTTCGGCCAATCCACGTGGGATGCCCGGCATGTGCGATGGGTGCCAGGCGAAGAGATCCCAATTCTCGTGCAAGAAGTCACGCAGTGCGGCGTCCATAGCAGGGTTCAACTGTGTCCCTATGGAAGCTGTCTTCGTGGGGTCTGTTGGGTGGACTTGGAATTTGACTATCTCATCTGCGGGTTTGAATGAGGTGGACTTGGGTCACTTGTCGAGTATCACGTCATCCCTGTCCACGGTGGCGCGTAGCGTGGTTAATTCTTTTGCCGCTAGGGCTTCGGATAATGCTTCCAAGGCCAGCGTTGCGGTTTTGTTTTCGGCGCGGAGTGCGACGTCCGGATCACTAGCTAGAGTGATGATTCCATTGGGTCCGGGCATTTTAACCTTCATGTACCCGTAACGGAGTATGGCTTGAAAGCTCGCAAACGTGTCCCGCCCTAGAAGAGCGTGGTATCCGCTGTTGAAAGGAGCCACTTGGAAGGTGATTTCTTCGGACCTGTAATTCTCTGGGGTACCGAATACCACATCGAGTGTGATTTTTCCCGCACACCGTGCCTCCCGACTAGGGATTATTCCCCTGAAGGTCGTGCCACTTTGTTCAATGCGGCTTTTGTCAATCTCCATCTTCTTGAGTGTTTCTTCATAGATTAGGTTTAATCCGCTCCCGCCGTCCATGAGTACTTTAGTGAGCCGAAAGCCATCCACTATTGGGCTGAGGACCAGAGCGGCCGGCGCCCGGACGGACTGGAATTGGGGTTCGTCATTGGCATTGAAGTTTATAGCAGTGTCGTTCTACGGATTTACCTTTGCCACATGGCAAATTTCAGCGGAGCTTCGATGTGCTCGCTTGCACCTATTGTTTGAGGCGAAGGTCTCGAAGACCGTCAGCACCGTATTGTGTTCCTTGGCGGGATGTGGTTCTGCTTTATGGCTCTCGAGGAGATCCTTGCCACTCTTAGCTACCTGCCAATGTATCCAACATGCTCTAAGGCTATGGGTTGGCGTTGCATCCGGCGTGCTGTGAAGCTTACACGGCCCGTTGAGCCATTCCTCCTATACGGTTCCACGCCCTGGGGCGGGTTTTGGTCTCTTGGGAATTGAGTTGGTCGACTTACGAGAGTTGGGCCGTTTAGTTTGGACAAAGGTTCCGGTGAGGGCCGTACTATCCCAAAATTATGTTTGGGTTTTCTAGGAACTTTCCATCGCACAGTACTTTTGTACTATGGTTGATAAGTCTGTAAAGTTCACTATGTCACGGCGACTTATAGCATTAAGGAGTCCATTGTTCGTGCAGTTCCTGCAGAAAAGAGAGACTACGTCCACCTTGTGGTAGTCCTTGACCTTATTAAGAGCAGCGAGGAATCTGGCCCAATAACGATGTACCGTCTCCCGGGGTTCCTGCCGGACACGGGAGAGGTAGATCAAGTCCGGGCGGGCGTCGTTGGCTGAATCCAGATTTTGATCCGATCTGACGCCCGGGGGCACGGGAAGTGTCGAGCCTGACAGTTCGAGATCTGGAGTATTACCTAATCCCTTTGGGCCAGCGCCCGGTTCTAAGTCCGGGACCTGGGTCACGTATTCCTTTGGGTGGGTGTTCGGCTCACTGAGTTTGGTGATCCGGACATAATTCGTCCTCAAAGTTGAGGAGCTACCCACGTGTGGTTCCTCCACTACCGCTATCTCATGGGTGACCGGCGAGGATCTAATGTCCCTCTGGTCGGGTTTAAGCCCAACCCGGTCGTAGTTCGTAGCGACTCCCAAAGCGGCGATGCGATCCAAGAGATGTTTAAGAGAGCAGAGCTCCATCGGATCCATCTGTTCGGCAAGCTCCGAATCAATGCGAAGGTTATGCATGATGACCCGAGAGGCCATCGTCGGCGCGACAGCCGATGGGGCGGTCATAACGAATCTACCAAGTCGGAGAGTCTGGCCTACATCCAGCGCTCCCCCATAGGTGATGTTGTCCCTGACAACGAGACGAGCCATCGATCCTTTGCAGCGGCGACACAGAGGAACTCTCAATGAAAGCACCAATGTCGGTGTCAAAACCGGCGGATCTTGGGTAGGGGGTCCCGATCTGTGCGTCTTAGGCTGATGGTAACAGGAAGCAAGGGACACGATGTTTACCCAGGTTCGGGCCCTCTCGATGGAGGTAAAACCCTACTTCCTGCTTGATCAATATTGAATATATGTGGAATACAAGAGTAGATCTACCGCGAGATCGTAGAGGCTAAACCCTAAGAGCAAGCCTATGATGGTATGATTGTAAATGTGATCGGCCTTCTAAGGACCATCCTCTCCGGTTTATATAGACACCGAAGAGCTAGGGTTTACATGGAGTCAGTTACAAGGAAGGAAACATAATATTCGGATCGCCAAGCTTGTCCTCCACGCAAAGGAGAGTCCCATCCGGACACGAGCCGAAGTCTTGAGTCTTGTATCTTGACGCTTCTATAGTCCGGACGATGAATATAGTCCGGCTATCCGGATACCCCCTTATCTAGGACTCCCTCAATGATTGTGAGTGATTGGCTCCAGTTGTGATCCGGTTATGATTACCATTCGTTTACAAGGTAACCCGTCTGGTAAGCGAGTCCGAGGGACTGGGTGCACAAGTTGGTTTCACTGCATCAGTAGCATTACTTGCATTGCATTAAATTGAATAATTGTCATGATATTGCTTAACATTATGGTTATGTTTGTTGTGAGCTTGCAAGTACGTTCAATGTACTGACCTGGCATGTCATGCCAGATTTCAGGCAAGTCCTATCGGATCGGAAAGCTTCCCGCGTCTAGATCGTGTTCACGTTGGTGTCCCTGTGCTATGGAGTTCCACTTCGTCGTTGTTCTGCTGCCTCATAGTTTATGTGATCGAGGCCCCTTCATGTTCATTAAACAATGTACATATTGTTCAGCCGCATTGTGTGTGCCGCTTGGCCTCTTATCTCGATGTAATATCAAACTTATGTTTCCGCTATCATCAATAAAGCGGTTGTTTTTGTACCATGTTGTTGTGTGTTGCCAGAAGACTTGATCTCTGGGCTGGCAATGCAAGGTAAAGCGGTTGCTCTTAGCCGAGGTGCCACAACTCTTGGTATCAGAGCTGCGCTGATTCTAGGGCACGCTAGACCGTTAGTGCATTCGTTAAACGATAGATAGTTTCGTCTTAGTGCCAGTAGTCATAGAAATTGATTGTTGCATTGCATGCATTTTTATCTATTGTTATTACTAACCGTCTGATGGTTGTGAGTTTAGATGGCTCCATTTCCGATCTTGTACCATCCTGAGCCAGCTCCGTACATATCCTCGCACATGCTTCACAACGTGTGGTGATGACTCTACCCAGAGGGTGCTGATCCAGTCTATCAGGTGTATCAAGAGCATCTGGCCAGTTCATTGTATGAGTACTATGCCGAGGTCACTCTACACCACAGTTCCCCTTCTGACGCTTATACTCATTCCTCTAAGGGTGGTTTCGCTTCTACGCCATCTCAGGCGGTCCAGTTTGCTGCAATCGAGGCTCTTGTAGACTTGCGCTACAACGAGGTTCGCATGCACACCCACCCAGGTTTCTATTACTACCCATCTCTCCACGAGAATGGGCGTATTCTCTTTCCTCTTATTGATCCGGCGTGCGATCATCCTTCTAGCCATCTTTCTCACTATATCACTGCCAGTTATCTCCTAATTTACGAGTTAGCCCGGGAGCTAAGCCGAGGCCGGATAGCTCTTGCCGCCGCTCGGAATAGGAACCCTCCACCTACTATCGGTTTCAATCCATACGTTCCTCCAGCCTCTGTTACACCGGTGACCACTCAGGGTACCACTAACCCTTTGGTAGTGACCCCACGTGGTGCCCCTCCTTAGGTCTCATCCTGCACCTGCCCCTGAGGGAGAGTCATCAAGGCAGCGTTCCCGTGTCTCTTTTAACCGGGAGCTCTCTACTATCAGTTCAGGATCTTGTTGAGGAACGTAGTAATTTCAAAATTTTCCTACGCACATGCAAGATCATGGTGATGACATAGCAACGAGAGGGGAGAGTGTTGTCCACATACCCTCGTAGACTGTAAGCGGAAGCGTTAGCACAACGCGGTTGATGTAGTTGTACGTCTTCACGATCCGACCGATCCAAGCACCGAACGTACGGCACCTCCGAGTTCAGCACACGTTCAGCTCGATGATGATCCCCGGGCTCCGTTCCAGCAAAGCTTCGGGGATGAGTTCCGTCAGCACGACGGCGTGGTGACGACGATGATGTTCGACCGGCGCAACTCGCCTAAACTCCGCGACGATATGACCGAGGTGGAATATGGTGGAGGGGGGCACCGCACATGGCTAAGGAACGATCCGTAGATCAACTTGTGTCTCTAGGGTGCCCCCCGCCCCCGTATATAAAGGAGCCAGGGGGGAGGATGCGGCCGGCCAAGGAGGGCGCGCCAAGGGGGGAGTCCTACTCCCACCGGGAGTAGGCTCCCTTCTTTCCTAGTTGGAGTAGGAGAAGGGGGAAAGAGGAGGAAGAGGGGAAGGAAGGGGGGCGCCGCCCCCCTCTCCTTATCCTATTCGGACCAGGGAGGGGAGGGGGCCCAGCCCACCTCTTGCCTCCTCTCCTCTTCTCCCTTATAGCCCATGTAGGCCCAATAACCCCCGGGAGGGTTCCGGTAACCCCCCGGTACTCCGGTAAAATGCCGATTTCACCCGGAACACTTCCGATGCCCAAACATAGGCTTCCAATATATCAATCTTTATGTCTCGACCTTTTCAAGACTCCTCGTCATGTCTGTGATCACATCCGGGACTCCGAACAAACTTCGGTACATCAAAACTTATAAACTCATAATAAAACTGTCATCGTCATCGTAACAAACTTCGAGAACTATGTAGACATGACCTAGAACTATTCTCGGTCAATAACCAATAGCGGAACCTGGATGCCCATATTGGTTCCTACATATTCTACGAAGATCTTTATCGGTCAAACCGCATAACAACATACGTTGTTCCCTTTGTCATCGGTATGTTACTTGCCCGAGATTCGATCGTCCGTATCCAATACCTAGTTCAATCTCGTTACTGGCAAGTCTCTTTACTCGTTACGTAATGCATCATTACATAACTAACTCATTAGTTACATTGCTTGCAAGGCTTATAGTGATGTGCATTACCGAGAGGGCCCAGAGATACCTCTCCGACAATCGGAGTGACAAAACCTAATCTCGAAATACGCCAACCCAACATCTACCTTTGGAGACACCTGTAGTACTCCTTTATAATCACCCAGTTGCGTTGTGACATTTGGTAGCACCCAAAGTGTTCCGCCAGTAAACGGGAGTTGCATAATCTCATAGTTTCAGGAACATGTATAAGTCATGAAGAAAGCAATAGCAATATACTAAACGATCAAGTGCTAGGCTAACGGAATTGGTCATGTCAATCACATCATTCTCCTAATGATGTGATCCCATTAATCAAATGACAACACATGCCTATGGTTAGGAAACATAACCATCTTTGATTAATGAGCTAGTCAAGTAGAGGCATACTAGTGACGTTATGTTTGTCTATGTATTCACACATGTATCATGTTTCCGGTTAATACAATTCTAGCATGAATAATAAATATTTATCACGATATGAGGAAATAAATAATAACTTTATTATTGCCTCTAGGGCATATTTCCTTCAGTCTCCCACTTGCACTAGAGTCAATAATCTAGATTACATAGTAATGATTCTAACACCCATGGAGTCTTGGTGCAGATCATGTTTTGCTCGTGAGAGAGGCTTAGTCAATGGGTCTGCAACTTTCAGATCCGTATGTATCTTGCAAATCTCTATGTCTCCCACTTGGACTTGGTCCCGAATGGAATTGAAGCGTCTCTTGATGGGCTTGGTTCTCTTGTGAAATATGGATTCCTTTGCGAAGGCAATTGCAGCAGTGTTGTCATAGAAGATCTTCATTGGTCCCGATGCACTAGGTAGGACACCTAGATCGAAAATGAACTCCTTCATCCAGACTCCTTCATTCGCTGCTTCTGAAGCAGCTATGTACTCCGCTTCACATGTAGATCCCGCCACGACGCTTTGTTTAGAACTGCAACTTACAGCTCCACCGTTTAATAAAAACACGTATCCGGTTTGCGATTTAGAATCGTCCGGATCAGTGTCAAAGCTTGCATCGACGTAACCATTTACGACTAGCTCTTTGTCACCTCCACATACGATAAACATATCCTTAGTCCTTTTCAGGTATTTCAGGATGTTCTTGACCGCTGTCCAGTGATCCACTCCTGGATTACTTTGGTACCTTCCTGCCAAGCTTATTGCTAAGCATACGTCAGGTCTGGTACACAGCATTGCATACATGATAGA
>LR880970.1:561433472-561461167 GCA_904067115.1 Aegilops sharonensis
ATGAGTATATCTAGGCAATGATCATGTATATAGGCATCACGTCCAAAACAAGTAGATCGAAACGATTCTGCATCTACTACTATTACTCCACTCATCGACCGCTATCCAGCATGCATCTAGAGTATTAAGTTAAAAACAGAGTAACGCCGTAAGCAAGATGACATGATGTAGAGGGATAAATTCATGCAATATGATAAAAACCCCATCTTGTTATCCTCGATGGCAATAATACAATACGTGCCTTGCTGCCCCTTCTGTCACTGGGTAAGGACACCGCAAGATTGAACGCAAAGCTAGGCACTTCTCCCATTGCATGAACTACCAATCTAGTTGGCCAAACCAAAAATGATAATTCGAAGAGACTTGCAAAGATAACTCAATCATACATAAAAGAATTCAGAGAAGAACCAAATATTTTCCATAGATAATACTGGATCATAAACCCACAATTCTTCGGTCTCAACAAACACACTGCAAAAAGAAGATTACATCGAATAGATCTCCATGAGAGAGGGGGAGAACATTGTATTGAGATCCAAAAAGAGAGAAGAAGCCATCTAGCTACTAGCTATGGACCCGAAGGTCTGAAGTAAACTACTCACACTTCATCGGAGGGGCTATGGTGATGATGTAGAAGCCCTCCGTGGTGGATGCCCCCTCCGGCGGAGCTCCGGAACAGGCCCCAAGATGGGATCTCGTGGATACAGAAGGTTGCGGCGGTGGAATTAGGTTTTTGGCTCCTGTTCTGATCGTTCGGGGATACATAGGTATATACAGGAGGAAGGAGTACGTCGGTGGAGCTCCAAGGGGCCCACGAGGTAGGGGGCGCGCCCAGAGGGGGGGCGCCCTCCACCCTCGTGGCCTCCTCGGGCACTACTTGGAGTAGGGTCCAAGTCTCCTGGATCACGTTCGGTTGGAAAATCACGATCCCGAAGGTTTCATTCCGTTTGGACTCCGTTTGATATTCTGTTTCTTCGAAATACTGAAAAAGGCAAAAAACAGCAATTCTGGGCTGGGCCTCCGGTTAATAGTTTAGTCCCAAAAGTAATATAAAAGTGGAAAATAAAGCCCAATATAGTACAAACAGTATATAAAGTAGCATGGAGCAATCAAAAAGTATAGATACGTTGGAGACGTATCAGGCATCCCCAAGCTTAATTCCTGCTCCTCCTCGAGTAGGTAAATGATAAAAAAGAATTTTTGATGCGGAGTGATACTTTGGCATAATTTCAATGTAAATCTTCTGAATTGTGACATGAATATTCAGATCCGAAAGATTCAAGACAAAAGTTCATATTGACACAAAAATAATAATACTTCAAGCATACTAATCAAAGCAATCATGTCTTCTCAAAATAACATGGCAAAAGAAAGTTCATCCCTACAAAATCATATAGTTAGGCTATGCTTCATTTTCGTCACACAAAGATGTTCCCAACTTCTATACCCCCAATGACAAGCCAAGCAATTGTTTCATACTTAAATAGTCTCAAACTTTTTCAACCTTCACGCAATACATGAGCGTGAGCCATGGATATAGCACTATGGGTGGAATAGAATATGATGATGGGGATTGTGTGGAGAAGACAAAAAAGGAGAAAGTCTCACATTGACGAGGCTAATCAATGGGCTATGGAGATGCACATCAATTGATGTCAACATGAGGAGTAGGGATTGCCATGCAACGGATGCACTAGAGCTATGAATGATCAACAAAAGAAAACTAGTGGGTGTGCATCCAACTTGCTTGCTCACGAAGACCTAGGGCATTTGAGGAAGCCCATCGTAGGAATATACAAGCCAAGTTCTATAATGAAAAATTCCCACTAGTATGAAAAGACAACTTATGAGACTCACTACATGAGGAACAAGGTGCTACTTTGAAGCAGAATATATGAGACTCACTACATGAAGAACAAGGTGCTACTTTGAAGTACAAGTGTGGAAAAAGAGATAGTAGCATTGCCCCCTTTTTTGGGCCTTTCTTTTTTTGGCCTTTCTCTTTTTTTTGGGCAATGCTCTAATAATGATGATCATCACACTTCTATTGATTACAACACAAGGATTACAACTCGAAACTTAGAACAAGATATGACTCTATATGAATGCCTCCGGCGGTGTACCAGGATGGTGCAATGAATCAAGAGTGACATGTATGGAAAATAATGCATGGTGGCTTTGCCACAAATACGATGTCAACTACAAGATCATGCAATGGCAATATGACAAAAGTAATGTATGTCATGATGATGATGATGGAAGTTGCATGGCAATATATCTTGGAATGGCTATGGAAATGCCATGATAGGTAGGTATGGTGGCTGTTTTGAGGAAGATATAAGGAGGTTTTTGTGTGATAGAGTATATCGTATCACGGGGTTTGGATGCACCAGCGAGGTTTGCGCCAACTCTCAAGGTGAGAAAGGGCAATGCACGGTACCGAAGAGGCTAGCAAAGGTGGAAAGGTGAGAGTTCGTATAATCCATGGACTCAACATTAGTCAAAAGAACTCATATACTTATTGCAAAAATTTAGAAGTCATCAAAAATTCAAGTACTACGTGCATGCTCCTAGGGGGGTAGATTGGTAGGAAAAGACCATCGCTCGTCCCCGACCGCCACTCATAAGGATGCTACAAGCCAGGTGCACCTCATGTTTCAAATTTGTTACACAACTTTAACCATATGTGCATGCTACGGGACTTGCAAACTTCAACACAAGTATTTCTCAAATTCATAATCACTCAACTAGCACGACTTTTATATTATCACCTCCATATCTCAAAACAATTATCAAGCATCAAACTTATCTTAGTATTCAAGTCACTCAAAAGGAAGTTTCACATATCTTGAACACCAAGTATATTAACATTAAGCAATTTACCATGCTATTAAAGACTCTCAAAATAATCAAAGTGAAGCATGAGAGATCAATAGTTTCTTTAAAACAAATCCACCACCATGCTCTAAAATATCTAAGTGAAGTACTAGAGCAAAAATTATCACGCTCAAAAGATATAAGTGAAGCACTATGAGCAAAACTATCAAGCTCAAAAGATATAAGTGAAGCACATAGAGTATTCTAACAAATTCCAATTCATGTATGGCTCTCTAAAAAGATGTGTACAGCAAGGATGATTGTGGTAGACTAACAAGCAATGACACAAATAATACAAGACGCTCCAAGCAAAACACATATCATGTTGGTGAATAAAAATATAGCTCCAAGTAAATTACCGATGGAAGTGGACGAAAGAGGGGATGCCTTCCGGGGCATCCCCAAGCTTTGACTTTTTGGTGTCCTTGGATTATCTTGGGGGTTCCATGGGCATCCCCAAGCTTAGGCTCTTTCCACTCCTTGTTCCATAATCCATCAAAAGAATTCACCCAAAACTTGAAAACTTCACAACACAAAACTCAATAGAAATCTCGTGAGCTCCGTTAGAGAAAGAAAACAAAAGACTACTTCAAGGTACTGTAATTAACTAATTCTTTATTTATATTGGTGTTAAACCTACTGTATTCCAACTTCTCTATGGTTTATAAACTAATTTACTAGCCATAGATTCATCAAAACAAGCAAACAACACACGAAAAACAGAATCTGTCAAAAACAGAACAGTCTAGCAATCTGTAACTAACGCAAACTTCTCGAACTCGAAAAATTCTACCAAAATAGGAAGTCCTGGAAAATTTGTTTATTGATCATACGCAAAAAGAATCAACGCAAAAGCACGTTCCTGTGATTTATCATAACTAAATTCGTGCGCGCAAAGTTTCTGTTTTTCAGCAGAATCAAATCAACTATCATCGTAGGTTATCCTATAGGTTCTACTTGGCGCAGACACAAATGAAAACATAAAACCACATCCAAACAGAAGGTAGATGGATTATTTATTCCTAAACAGAAGCAAAAAAAAATTGGGTTGCCTCCCAACAAGCGCTATCGTTTAACGCCCCTAGCTAGGCATAAAAGCAAGGATAGATCTAGGTATTGCCATTTTTGGTAGGCAATCCATAAGTGGCTCTCATGATAGATTCATATGGTAATTTTATTTTATTTATAGGGAAGTGTTCCATACCCTTCTTTAAAGGAAATTGGAATCTAAAATTCCCTTCCTTCATATCAATAATTGCACCAATCGTTCTAAGGAAGGGTCTACCAAGAATAATAGGACATGAAGGATTGCAATCTATATCAAGAATGATAAAATCTACGGGCACATAATTCCTATTTGCAACAATAAGAACATCAATTCTTCCCATAGGTTTTTTAATAGTGGAATCCGCAAGATGCAAGTTTAGAGAGCAATCATCAAAGTCACGGAAATCTAGCAAATCACATAAAGTTTTGGGTATAGTAGACACACTAGCACCCAAATCACACAAAGCATGAAACTGAAAATCTTTAATTTTAATTTTAATAGTAGGTTCCCACTGATCATAGAGTTTTCTAGGGATAGAAACTTTCAACTCAAGTTTTTCTTCATAAGATTGCATCAAAGCATCAACAATATGTTCGGTAAAGGCCTTATTTTGACTATAAGCATGAGGATAATCTAGCACGGATTGCAAGAAGGAAATACAACCAATCAAAGAGCAATTTTCATAATTAAATTCCTTGAGATCCAAAATAGTGGGGTTAGCAACGTCACGGTTTGTATTTATTTCAATCCCACTTTCATCAATTTCATCATCAAGATCTAGAAACTCCGAATTCTTAGAACACCTTCTAGGTAAAGGAAGATAATCTTCAGATTCATCAAGATTCATATTGCAAAACAAAGATTTAATGGGGGACACATCAATAACTTTTAGATCTTCATCTTGATTTTCATAGGAATTTGGTTTAGCGGCCATCTTATTGACTAAGGTAGCTTGCATATCCAAAATTTCAACGGTCATCTTTTCAAGACGAGCAATTTGAGCCCTTATACCATCAAATTCTCTAGACATATCATCGAGTTCTTTATTCATAAATCTCACAAAACTTTTTTGTTCCTGAAGTTTGTTTCTAAAGAAATTATTGTGCTCACATTGCAAAACCATAAACTTTCTAACATTGCATTCGATCTCCTCTATCCTTTTAAGGTGAAGGTCACCAAATCTAGGTAGAGCCATCGCAACAAATAGGCAAACTAACACACGAGCAAGCAGAAAGGCAAAGGGAAAAAGGCAAACGGGAAAGAGAGGAGGAGATTGGGAAAGAGAGGGCAAATAAAACGGCAAGGGTGAAGTGGGGGAGAGGAAAACGAGAGGCAAATGGCAAATAATGTAATGCGAGAGGTAGGGATTGCGATGGGTACTTGGTATGGTTGACTTGCATGCGTGAGCCTCCCCGACAACAGCGCTAGAAATTCTTCTTGCTACCTCTTGAGCACTGCGTTGGATTTCCCCGAAGAGGAGAGGATGATGCAGCAAAGTAGCGTAAGTATTTCCCTCAGTTTTAGAGAACCAAGGTATCAATCCAGTAGGAGACCACGCACAAGTCCCTCGTACCTACAAAAAACGATAGCAACTCGCAACCAATGCTTAGGGGTTGTCAATCCCTTCACGGTCACTTCCGAGAGTGAGATCTGATAGAGATAATATTTTTGGTATTTTTGATAGATAGATGCAAAGTAAAAAGTAAAGGCAAAGTAAAAACAAAAGCAAGTAAATAAAGTGATATAGATTGATATGATGAGAATAGACCCGGGGGCCATAGGTTTCACTAGAGGCTTCTCTCAAGAGCATAAGTATTCTACGGTGGGTGAACAAATTACTGTTGAGCAATTGACAGAATTGAACATAGTTATGAGTATATCTAGGCAATGATCATGTATATAGGCATCACGTCCAAAACAAGTAGATCGAAACGATTCTGCATCTACTACAATTACTCCACTCATCGACCGCTATCTAGCATGCATCTAGAGTATTAAGTTAAAAACAGAGTAACGCCGTAAGCAAGATGACATGATGTAGAGGGATAAATTCATGCAATATGATAAAAACCCCATCTTGTTATCCTCGATGGCAACAATACAATACGTGCCTTGCTGCCCCTTCTGTCACTGGGTAAGGACACCGCAAGATTGAACCCAAAGCTAAGCACTTCTCCCATTGCAAGAACTACCAATCTAGTTGGCGAAACCAAAAAGGATAATTCGAAGAGACTTGCAAAGATAACTCAATCATACATAAAAGAATTCAGAGAAGAATCAAATATTTTCCATAGATAATACTGCATCATAAAACCACAATTCATCGGTCTCAACAAACACACCGCAAAAAGAAGATTACATCGAATAGATCTCCACGAGAGAGGGGGAGAACATTGTATTGAGATCCAAAAAGAGAGAAGAAGCCATCTAGCTACTAGCTATGGACCCGAAGGTCTGAAGTAAACTACTCACACTTTATCGGAGGGGCTATGGTGATGATGTAGAAGCCCTCCGTGGTGGATGCCCACTCCGACGGAGCTCCGGAACAGGCCCCAAGATGGGATCTCGTGGATACAGAAGGTTGCGGCGGTGGAATTAGGTTTTTGGCTCCTGTTCTGGTCGTTCGGGGATACATAGGTATATATAGGAGGAAGGAGTACGTCGGTGGAGCTTCGAGGGGCCCATGAGGTAGGGGGCACGCCCAGGGGGGCGCGCCCTCCACCCTCGTGACCTCCTCGGGCACTACTTGGAGTAGGGTCCAAGTCTCCTGGATCACGTTCTGTTGGAAAATCACGATCCCGAAGGTTTCATTCCGTTTGGACTCCGTTTGATATTCTGTTTCTTCAAAATACTGAAGAAGGCAAAAAACATCAATTCTGGGCTAGGCCTCCGGTTAATAGGTTAGTCCCAAAAGTAATATAAAAGTGGAAAATAAAGCCCAATATAGTCCAAAATAGTAGATAAAGTAGCATGGAGCAATCAAAAATTATAGATACGTTGGAGACGTATCAGAGGCTATCATTGAAAATTCCGAGGATCTTGCTAATAATCTTGAGGAAAAATTCGGATCTTGTTCTTCATATCGTGAAACTGGAACTCCCTCTAATCTTAAGGTAAAAACTTTTTATGTGGGGGTTGGTAATATAATAGGAAAAAGTGTTATTCAAGAATTCTTTGATTATACGGGAGTTTTGCCACTAGGTAATGGATCTATTCTTCATGATACAAATTGCTACACAGATGCTATTGCTATGCTTGTCACTAAACTATAAAGGAAATTTGTTCACATTCATCTCACTTTCCAAAAGTTATTTTATGAACTCCCCATTATACTCCATCCTAGAGCTAAAAAGATTGCCACTATTATCCTTATGCATGAATTTGATTTCATAATACAAGAAGCTAGGAATCTTTTTGCTTTCTATAATAAATATATTGAACACCCTCCTCTTTTGAGGAAATTCTCCATGATAAAGAAACTTTGCGTAGTGTAGAATCTATAGATTATCATTCTTAGAGTAGCAATCTTAGGAGAAGAGTTCCCTACGCAGAAATTACTCAAGACCTTTACCATGACACTTATGATAAATTGATTGGGTAACTAAGGGAATTTATGTAGGATTTAACGACGAGTGGATGGAGGAGATGTCTAGGGAACCCATTAAAAATGAGATACGTATTTTATATGAGGATATTTGTGGTGATGATCCTGATTATGAAGTTATGAATGTTAAAATTACCAACCAAAGTCCTTTCCATGAATTGAGTTCACCTAATAGAAGAGAAAGGAAAGATAAAAGAGATTTGTTAAGAAAAGTTTTGGAAGATTTGACTAGGAAATAATTGCATACCAAGATGACAATACCTAGATCTATGTTTTATGCCTAGCTAGGGGCGTTAAATGATAGCGCTTGTTGGGCGGCAACCCAATTTTAAATACACATTATTACCTCTGTAGTAATTGTTTTTTGGTGTTTCAATTAGTGTTTGAGCCAACTAAGACCTTTGGGATGGTCTATGGTGATAGTTGATTTGATCTTTCTGAAAAACAGAAACTTTTACGCTCATTGTCAGAATTTTAGAAATTCATACAAACGAGATTTTGATCTTACTTTTCTACACAAGATTTATATAAGAATTTCCCAGATTTTCCTAATTTGTCATAATTTTTTGAGTTACATAAGTATACGAAATTTCCAGATTACTACAGACTATTATGTTTTTGACAGATTCTGTTTTCTATGTGTTGTTTGCTTATTTTGATGAATCTATGGGTAGTATCGGGGGGTATGAACCATGGATAAGTTGGAATACAGTAGATATAACACCAATATAAATTTATAATGAGTTCACAACAATACCAAAAGTTGTGATTTATTTTATTATACTAACGGATCTTATGAGTTTTCTGTTGAGTTTTGTGTTGTGAAGTTTTCAAGTTTTGGCTAAAGATTTGATGGACAACGGAATAAGGAGCGGCAAGAGCCTAAGCTTGGGGATGCCCAAGGCACCCCAAGGTAATATTCAAAGATAACCAATCATCTAAGCTTGGGTATGCCCCGGATGGCATCCCCTCTTTTGTCTTCAATCCATCGGTAAATTTACTTGAGGCTATATTTTTATTCACCACATGGTATGTGTTTTGCTTGGAGCGTCTTGGATGATATGAGTCTTTGCTTTTTAGCGTGCCATAGTCATCCTTGCTTTACACATCTTTTGAGAGGGACACGCATTAATCATGAATTTATTAGAATACTCTATGTGCTTCACTTATATCTTTTGAGCTAGGCCGTTTGCTCTAGTGCTTCACTTATATCTTTTTAGAGCATGGGGACGGCTTTATTTTATAGAAATTGATGAACTCTCATCATTCACTTATATTATTTTGAGAGTCTTAAACAGCATGGTAATTTGCTTAGGTTATGAATTTAGTCCTAATATGATGGGCATCCAAGAGGGATATAATAAAAACTTTCATATAAAGTGCATTGAATAGACGGGAAGTTTGATTCCTTCCATTTGTTTTGAGATATTCAGATGGTGATATTAGAGTCATGCTAGTGAGTAATTGTGGATTGGTAGAAATACTTGTGTTAAAGTTTATGATTCCCATAGCATGCACGTATGGTGAACCGTTATGTGATGAAGTCGGAGCATGATTTATTTTTTGATTGTCTACCTTATGAGTGGCGGTCGGGGACGAGCGATGGTATTTTCCTACCAATCTATCCCCCTAGGATCATGCATGTAGTACTTTGTTTTGATGGCTAATAAAATTTTGCAATAAGTATGTGAGTTCTTTATGACTAATGTTGAGTCCATGGATTATACACACTCTCGCCCTTCCACCATTGCTAGCCTCTCTAGTACAGCGCAACTTTCACCGGTGCATTAAACCCACCATATATCCTTCGTCAAAAAAGCCACCATACCTACCTATTATGGCATTTCCATAGCCATTCCGAGATATATTGCCATGCAACTTCCACCGTTCCGTTTATTATGACACGCACCATCATTGTCATATTACTTTGCATGATCATGTAGTTGGCATAGTATTTGTGGCAAGCCCATTGTTCATATTTTTTATACATGTCACTCTTGATCATAGAACATCGCGGTACACTGCCGGAGGCATTCATATAGTCATATCTTTGTTCTAGTACCGAGTTGTAATTTTGAGTTGTAAGTAAATAAAAGTGTGATGATCATCATTATTAGAGCATTGTCCCATATGAGGAAAGGATGATGGATTCTATGATTCCCTCACAAGTTGGGATGAGTCTCCGGACTTTACAAAAAAATAAAAGAGGCCAAAGAAGCCCAAACAAAAGAAAGAAACAAAAAAATGAGTGAAAGGAGAGAACGGACAATGTTTCTATCATTTTTCCACACTTGTGCTTCAAAGTAGTACCATGATCTTCATGATAGAGAGTCTCCTATCTTGTCACTTTCATATACTAGTGGGAATTTTTCATTATGGAACTTGGTTTGTATATTCCAATGATGGGCTTCCTCAAATTGGCCTAGGTCTTCATGAGCAAGCAAGTTGGATGCACACCCACTTAGTTTCTTTTTGAGCTTTCATACACTTATAGCTCTAGTGCATCCATTGCATGGCTATACCTACTCACTTGCATTGATATCAATTGATGGGAATCTCAATAGCTCATTAATTTGCCTAGTTGATGTGACTTTATCCTTCTTTTTGTCTTCTCCACAACCACCATATTCTATTCCACCTATAGTTCTATATCCATGGCTCACTGTCGGTGTCAAAACCGGCGGATCTCGGGTAGGGGGTCCCGAACTGTGCGTCTAGGCGGATGGTAACAGGAGACAAGGGACACGATGTTTTTACCCAGGTTCGGGCCCTCTCGATGGAGGTAAAACCCTACTCCTGCTTGATTGATATTGATGATATGGGTAGTACAAGAGTAGATCTACCACGAGATCAAGGAGGCTAAACCTTAGAAGCTAGCCTATGGTATGATTGTTGTTCTTCATACGGACTAAAACCCTCTGGTTTATATAGACACCGGAGAGGGCTAGGGTTACACAGAGTCGGTTACAATGGTAGGAGATCTACATATCCGTATTGCCAAGCTTTCCTTCCACGCCAAG
The DNA here is from genome assembly GCA_904067115.1 of Aegilops sharonensis. Classification (NCBI taxonomy): domain Eukaryota; kingdom Viridiplantae; phylum Streptophyta; class Magnoliopsida; order Poales; family Poaceae; genus Aegilops; species Aegilops sharonensis. The sequence goes on from LR880970.1 coordinate 561,444,022, forward strand.
GAAAGTCCCATCCGGACACGGGACGAAGTCTTCAATCTTGTATCTTCATAGTCTTGGAGTCCGGCCAATGATGATAGTTCGGCTATCCGGACACCCCCTAGTCCAGGACTCCCTCAGTAGCCCCTGAACCAGGTTTCAATGACGACGAGTCCGGCGCGCATATTGTCTTCGGCATTGCAAGGCGGGTTCATCCTCCGAATAATTCATAGAAGATTGTGAACACCAGGATAGTGTCCGGCTCTGCAAAATAAATTCCACATACCTCCGTAGAGAGAATAATATTTACACAAGTTCAATCTGCTGGCGTATTTCGCGACGTGACGTCACACCACGGCCAATCCTTTACTCGAATCGTTTTTATTATTCCACCTCAGCGCGTTTAGCGAAGCGGTTTCCTTGGCACGTCTTGTTGAAGCAGAGATCGTGTCCCCTTATCCCGGAATTCTCATCAATACGGACGTGGGTAACCCAACCGTGCCATCGATTGTGGCGCTTGGGAGATAAGCGAGTTTTACCAGGCTGGTGGGGATGCATAGTTTCGTCCGCCCATATATAAGGGGATAAGGATCCACCTTTTTACCTACGCCTTCTTCCTCCTTTGCTTATCCATCTCCGCGCACTCGAGCTCTAGCGCCCAAGTCCGCACATCTCACCTCAACCTTCTCCGACCATGTCCGGAGCGGGAGGCAAGTGGATGACCTCCTTCGTTATGGAGGGGCACATCAAGAAGCTGCGCAGCGCCGGATATTTGTCCAGCGATATCGCGCACCGGCTCCCCGATGAGGGGCAGCTCATCCCCACCCCCAGGCCCCATGAGAGGGAGGTATTCCTTCTCCATTTCCTCCACGGACTGGGCTTCCCACTCCACCCCTTTGTCCGGGGGCTCATGTTCTACTATGGCCTGGATTTCCATGATCTGGGCCCGAATTTCATCCTCAACATCTCGGCGTTTATTGTCGTGTGCGAGGCCTTCCTCTGCATCCAGCCCCACTTTGGCTTATGGCTAAAGACCTTTAATGTCAAGCCGAAGATTATGAAGGGCAGCCAAGCGGAGTGCGGAGGCGCCATGGTGGGCAAGATGCCCAATGTCACTTGGCTCGAGGGCGCCTTCGTGGAAACCATCAAAGGGTGGCAATCGGGGTGGTTGTCGATTTCAAAACCGGCGGATCTCGGGTAGGGGGTCCTGAACTGTGCGTCTAGGCGGATGGTAACAGGAGACAAGGGACACGATGTGTTTACCCAGGTTCGGGCCCTCTCGATGGAGGTAAAACCCTACTCCTGCTTGATTGATATTGATGATATGGGTAGTACAAGAGTATATCTACCACGAGATCAAGGAGGCTAAACCCTAGAAGCTAGCCTATGGTATGATTGTTGTTCGTCCTATGGACTAAAACCCTCCGGTTTATATAAACACCGGAGAGGGCTAGGGTTACACATAGTCGGTTACAATGGGTAGGAGATCTGCATATCCGTATTGCCAAGCTTACCTTCCACGCCAAGGAAAGTCCCATCCGGACACGGGACGAAGTCTTCAATCTTGTATCTTCATAATCTTGGAGTCCGGCCAATGATGATAGTTCGGCTATCCGGACACCCCCTAGTCCAGGACTCCCTCAGTAGCCCCTGAACCATGCTTCAATGACGACGAGTCCGGTGTGCATATTGTCTTCGGCATTGCAAGGCGGGTTCCTCATCCGAATAACTCATAGAAGATTGTGAACGCCAGGATAGTGTCCGACTCTGCAAAATAAATTCCACATACCTCCGTAGAGAGAATAATATTTACACAAGTTCAATCTGCTGACGTATTTCGTGGCGTGATGTCATGCCACGGCCAAGCCTTTATTCGAATCGTTTTTATTATTCCACCTCAGCGCATTCAGCGAAGCGGTTTCCTTGGCACGTCTTGTCGAAGCAGAGATCGTGTCCCCTTATTCCGGGATTCTCATCAGTACGGACTTGGGTAACCCAACCGCGCCATTGATTGTGGCGCTTGGGAGATAAGCGAGTTTTACCAGGCTGGTGGGGTTGCACAGTTTCGTCCGCCCATATATAAGGGGATAAGGATCCGCCTTTTTACCTACGCCTTCTTCCTCCTTTGCTTATCCATCTCCGCGCACTCGAGCTCCAGCGCCCAAGTCCGCACATCTCACCTCAACCTTCTCCAGCCATGTCCGGAGCGGGAGGCAAGTGGATGGCCTCCTCCGTTACGGAGGGGCACATCAAGAAGCTGCGCAGCGCCGGATATTTGTCCAGCGATATCGCGCACCGGCTCCCCGAGAGGGGCAGCTCATCCCCACCCCCAGGCCCCATGAGAGGGTGGTATTCCTTCCCCATTTCCTCCGCAGACTAGGCTTCCCACTCCACCCCTTTGTCTGGGGGCTCATGTTCTACTACGGCCTGGATTTCCATGATCTTGCCCCGAATTTCATCCTCAACATGTCGGCGTTTATCGTTGTGTGCGAGGCCTTCCTCTGCATCTAGCCCCACTTCGGCTTGTGGCTAAAGACCTTCAATGTCAAGCCGAAGGTTGTGAAGGGCAGCCAAGCGGAGTGCGGAGGCGCCATGGTGGGCAAGATGCCCAACGTCACTTGGCTCGAGGGCGCCTTTGTGGAAACCATCAAGGGGTGGCAATCGGGGTGGTTCTACATCACCGAGCCGCGTGACCCTGAATGGGCAGCGGCCCCCGAATTCAGATCTGGCATCCCCATGCGGCTCACTTCCTGGAAAGAGAAGGGCCTGCTGTGGGGTAATTCGGAAGAGCTGACCGGACTCCAATCCTGTCTCCAAACCCTGGTGAACAAGAAGCTCAAGCTTGTCAACGTAATCCAGGTCATGCTCATCCGCCGGATTCTCCCCTGCCAATAGCGGGACTTCAACTTGTGGGAGTTTGATCCGACATAGCACTAGACCTTGAGTGGGCTCTTCGACACTACGTACGAAGAGGCCTGGAGGGTGGTGTTCAAGGGCGCCGAGGCTCCCGCATCCGCTACCGAAGATCGCGGATTCAGCTCGCAGCGTCCGGCTGGCAAGGTAAGCCATGTTATCCTTTATGGGACACTCGCTTTTCATAGTTTGACTCTATGTGGGATCTAAACTCCCAATACCTTTAACAGGCCTAGCAGGAGACGTCCAGACAGGTTAACTATCCGGCTCCTCTTCCAGAAGACCCAGCGAATGCCCGTCTGACAGGGCTGCTGGCCCCGGCACCTTACGTGGTGCCGGAGAAGAAGGCCAAGAAGAAGGCCACGGGAACCCGGAGGAGTTCCCGGTGCCAGGTGTTATCGGATTCATCGTCCGATTACTCCGAGGAGGACTCCTCCCACGAGGACGAGGAGGAGAAGAAAGAGGCCTCTCCCATAGCGGGGGGAGAGAAGAAGAGGAAGGCCTCCCCAACGGAGGAGGCCGAAGGGTCTAAGAAGGGAAGGACCCTTCCCCCGGACTGCTCTGCCAACGCCGGCGACGGCGACGAGGAGTGGCCCTCGTAAGTATCCGGACTCCTGAATAACTCATAATTTTCTTTTTGTCGCATAACATCTTTTAACGCCGCATACAACCCTGTAGTCCGCCCAAGGACGATCTTCCCGCTTCGTCGAGCGGGTCCTTGGGTACGTCGGATGTGAATAGCACTTCAGTTCCGCCCGCCTCCTTCCCCCGTGAAGCCGACGACGCCGAGGTGGGATCCCGGAAAGGAACCTACCAGGAGGAGGAGACCCTGGAGGTGCCGCAGGGCAACCTCTCGGACTTTGGACCAGACTCCGCACCAGAACCTGCAGTGGTTCCGGTGTCCGGCGGGCGGCCCCTTCGTAAGAAGGGCAAGACTGTGATGCCGGCGGCCTCCGTCCAACCGGAGGCGCCGGATAACTTGCTGGAGGCGCTCAACGGCGCTTCCATCAAAGAGGAACACCGCACTGTCATGAGTGCGGTGATTCAGAAGGTTCAGCTCACCAAAAGCAGGCTGACTGAAGCCTGCAGCAGCCTTCTAACAGGCTTTGAGGTAAAAAATTTAAGATATGTAATATAATACCGCATAGACAGTAGCCCCTGATGCTCGGTTCGGTGTTCGGAAAGAAAAGCCGGACTGAGGATCTAAAAAGATATACGCAGGAGTCTTAACAAAAATATGTCAATATGGGAATGCAGGCTGCGCTGCTGACCTCTGCCGCACTAACTGCGGAGGTCAATGCCTTGAAGCAGAGCCTCGAGCGGTCCGAGAGCAAGCTCGGCCGTGTCAAGAAGCAGCTCGAGGACAAGGAAGGTGAGTAACACCTATTTTAAAGCTGTACCTTACAGAAAAGGATTTGGTTGCAAGAGTAATGACAAGGATAACGTGGGTACTCCAGGGGCTACGAACGAGGTGGCGACCCTGAAGGAGGCGGTGTCCGCGGCCGAACGCAATGCGGCTGCAGAACGCGTCGAGCGAGAGAAGCAGGAGGCACGGGTGGCGGAGGTACGGCAAGAGCTCCAGGCTCTCATGGAAAAACACGAGAGGTTGGAGCGTGACTCGAAGACTTGAGAGTCCGAGCTTGCGTCGGCTCTTGAGAGTGCCAAAGCCGCTAAGCCGAAGCCCACAAGGCCCTCTAGGAAATCGAGGCATTGAAGAAAATAGCGGCGGGTAAGGCATTCTTCATGCAAAGCAAGCATGTAAAAGTGAATTACCTCTTACTTACCCGAATTCAGAGCTCTCCAGGAGCGTTCGTAGATCTGCCCCGTAGCGTGTCCGATGCTGCCGCTTTCTACAGAGCCGAGGAGGGGAGCTCGACAGAGAAGGTGTTCTCGTCTTAGTATGCTGAGGCCGGACATCCGGTGCCCCTTAGCGACCAGCTGAAGCAGCTGGTCGAGCTCCACAAGGTGGCCGAACAGGCCATCAAGGGCCTCATAGTTCGGCTGTGGCCCAAAGAGGCCATGCCAGGGAGCTACTTCGTCCTGGTGCGGTGGCTGGTGGATGCTTGTCCATGGGTTGAAGTCATCAAGCATTCCGCCTGCATTGAAGGTGCCCGTCGGGCCCTTGCCCGTGCTAAAGGTCACTAGGGCAAGATGGATGGTGAGAAGCTTGTGACGGACGCGCCACCGCCGAGTAAGGAGTATCGCACGCCCGAGATGTATTATAAGGGTGTCCTGAAGGGTGCCCGCATTATTGCGGGTGAGTGCTCCAAAGATGTAATATTTGAGTAGACTCGCATTTTGTTATCCTGTGCACCGAAAACTTTGTTCATATGCGCTAAGAAACACTTGTTAATTTAAAATATTACCTTCTGTGCGGCCGATTATCAAATCTGAGAGATGGCAAGTCGTCGGCTTCAGCCCCCATGCCACGAGTGCTGGGGTGTTCGGGATAAACTTGAGCGCTCTTGTTCCCATTTTTGGGTCCATCTAGGGAGGCGCTCAACACAACGAACGAGGCAACCAGACTTATAATGCTTGAACACTCTCACTTAGCCATATAATTCTATAATTTTAAATTTCGGCGAAGCCCCTAATGTTCGGAAGGCCGAATTCGGGGCGCTATCCACGCCTGGGCCGGACAAAGCCGATTCCTCGCTCTAAGCGGCATAAATCTTTAGGGACTCGAAAACACCTCTCGAACAGCGACCGGCTCTCGCCCCATCATGAAGGTCAGTTTTAGCTTTCTCCACTGAGGTGCTCGCCCAGCTCAACTGGGGCACAATCGCAGTGGTTCTCCCAGCGCTACCTTACCGATATAACGGAACGTAAGGTACCAAAACATGGGAGCCGGGCAAACCCAACTATTGACCCAAGACATGATTCGGAGCCGATGCATATAATGCTATAAGTTCGGGGTGCCGCACTTGTGAAAGTGTTCGGACTTATCACACCATAATGTGGGGAACTTAAGCCCCTGGTGTATTTAGCCGTACCAAAGTGTACGGATGCAACATGTCATAAATGAACATATGTATAAGAAAGGAATGCAATTATAGGCAAAAAGAGATGCATTGTTTATTCGAAAAATACTGCCATGAATGCAGAACGATACAAATAGTGCGATAAGCAATGGGTGGAACTATTTAGCATGTCCCCTTCCAGGGGTAGGCTGCGGAATGGTGTATAAAAGAGGTATAATGCTCGAAATGGAGACCACCTGGATACTCGTCGTGGCCTTTCTTCTTCCCTGGCTATTGTATCGTGAGTCCGGCGGGTCTACTACCGGACAGGGCCTCTCGTAAACGGAGTCCTGAGGATAAGAAAAAAAGGAAAGAAAAAGGATGACACACTTGGGAGCCCCTGGTGTGGTTGAGCCACACTCTGGGCCTGCCGTGGTCGTGCCCCTCTCCCTATGCCCATGGTATTTCCAGAGCGTAATGATGTACGCGAAGTACTGGTCTTGCAATTTTGCGAGGGCTGGGGTTGGGGCCGCATTGCTATGCATTCTCGGAACGTGCCAGGTGTTCTTGTTGTAGTTTGCTCCGGGCGCGCTTGACAGTGTCCGGTCGCTTAGCGGCCGGACTCGAGAATTTCCTTAAGAGGCTAGTCTGCACTTCTGCCGCGAGAGCCGCTGTATGCTCCTCCGTTCGGAGGGAGCGTTCAGTGTTTCCGTCTACAGTGATGACTCCTCGAGGGCCTGGCATCTTGAGCTTGAGGTATGCATAGTGCGGCACCGCATTGAACTTTGCAAACGCGGTTCGTCCGAGTAGTGCATGATAGCCGCTGCGGAACGGAACTATGTCAAAGATTAACTCCTCGCTCGGAAGTTATCCGGGGATCCGAAGACTACTTCCAGTGTAACTGAGCCTGTACAATTGGCCTCTACACCTGGTATGACGCCTTTGAAGGTCGTCTTTGTGGGTTTAATCCTTGAGGGGTCTATGCCCATCTTGCACACTGTATCCTGGTAAAGCAGGTTCAGGCTGCTGCCGCCGTCCATCAGGACTCTGGTGAGGTGAAACCCATCGATGATTGGGTCTAGAACCAATGCGGCGAACCCGCCATGGCGGATGCCGGTGGGGTGGTCCCTTCGATCAAAAGTGATCGGGCAGGAGGACCATGGATTGAACTTTGGGGTGACTGGCTCCATCGCGTATACATCCCTGAGTGCACGCTTCCGCTCCCTTTTGGGTATGTGGGTTGGGTATATCATGTTCACTGTCCGCACTTGTGGGGGGAAACCCTTCTGTCCTCTATTGTTCGGCGGCCGGGTCTCTTCCTCGTCATCGCTATGCATCCCCTTGTCATTGTTTTCGGCAATTAACCTCCCTGCCTGCTTGAATACCCAACAATCCCTGTTGGTGTGATTAGCTGGCTTTTCGGGGGTGCCGTGTATCTGGCACGAGCGGTCGAGTATTCGATCCAAATTGGACGGACCCGGAGTAGTTATTTTGAATTGCTTTTTCCGCTGACCGGGTTTGGAGCCTCTGAATCCGGCGGTGACTGTCGTATCCTCAGTATTATCACCGTTAATGCGGCGTTTGTGCTTGTTGCAACGTGACCTGCCATTGCGGTCCTTGGTATCCGGAGTGCCAGGATTTTTGTTGAGGTTGTTACTGCGGGCTAGCCAGCTGTCCTCTCCCGCGCAAAAGCGGGTCATGAGTGATGTGAGGGCTGCCATTGATTTCGGCTTTTCCTGTCCTAGGTGCCGGGCAAGCCACTCGTCGCGCATGTTGTGTTTGAAGGCTGCGAGGGCCTCCGCATCCGGACAGTCGACGATTTGATTTTTCTTGGTTAAGAACCGTGTCCAGAATTGTCTGGCCGATTCGTCTGGCTGCTGAATTATGTGGCTTAGGTCATCGGTGTCTTGTGGTCGCACATATGTTCCCTGGAAGTTATCAAGGAATGCGGCTTCCAGGTCCTCCCAACACCCAATTGATTCTGCTGGCAAGCTGTTAAGCCAATGCCGAGCTGGTCCTTTAAGCTTGAGTGGGAGGTATTTGATGGCATGAAGATCATCACCGCGGGCCATGTGGATATGAAGGAGATAGTCTTCGATCCAAACCGCGGGGTCTGTTGTGCCATCGTATGATTCAATGTTCACGGGTTTGAATCCTTCTGGGATTTGGTGATCCATTACTTCATCTGTGAAGCATAGTGGGTGTGCGGCGCCTCTGTATTGGGCTATATCACGACGTAGCTCAAGCGAGCTTTGTCTACTGTGTTCGGCCCGGCCGGAATTGCTGTATCCGGCGCGGCGGTTGTCGTCGCGTATCGTGCGGTGCCCACACGGTCCGTAGATCGATCTTGATTGTCTTGCCTTATCCTCCAATATGTCTCGCAAGTCCGGCGCATTCCCCCGTGGCTTTGTACTTTTCGAGCGATGCCGGGGTACGGCTTTAGTGGAGGGCCTAGAGGCCTCTCTGTCGCGGCCACGAGGTGGCCGGTCGGCCGTATTGTGCGCTGGCGATGTAGGTTTATATGCTTGCTCCTCTAATCGGGGCAGCAGCTTGCGTTTGGGGTAGCTTTTGGAGGGGCGTTCGAGTTCGTACTCTTCGGCTGCAAGGACTTCAGTCCATCTGTCGGCTAGCAAATCTTGGTCAGCTCTAAGCTATTGCTACTTTTTCTTGAGGCTGCTTGTCGTGGCCATAAGCCTGCGTTTAAAACGCTCTTGTTCAGCGGGATCCTCAGGCACGACGAATTCGTCGTCGTCGAGGCTTGCCTCGTCTCCGGAGGGAGGCATGTAATTATCGTCCTCTACCTCTTCGTCTGCCGCTCTCTCGTGAGGGCTGGCTACTCCGTCCTCCTGTGCTGAATCTTGCTGGAGGGGGTTGTCTTCGGCACTGTCCGGCGTGTTATTGTCTCCGGTGCCGGAATCTCCATTCTTGCTATGGCGGGATTTAGAGCGGCGCCGCTGACGCCGGCGCTTAGGCTGTTTCTTGGAGGGGTCTTCCTCTGCTGTTCCCTCGCCATTCCCATCCTTCGGGATGTCCACCATGTATATGTTGTATGACGAGGTGGCTTTCCAGTGCCCCGTAGGCGCTGGTTCTTGGTCGTCTCCGGCATCGTCGTCCATACCGTCGATGTCTTCGGAGTCGAAGTCTAGCATGTCGGTTAGGTCGTCGACAGTGGCTACAAAGTGGATGGTGGGTGGGCTTTGAATTTCTTCGTCGTCCGCATCCCAACCGTCCTGACCGCAGTCCAGCCAGGGTTCTCCTGATAACGAGAGACACTTTAGCGAAGTCAGGATGTCGCAAGTGCTGAAAGATGTCCGCAGCGGTGAACTCCATGATCGGCGCCCAATCGGATTCGATTGGCAGGGGCGCGGGAGGTTCGGAGTCCGGCGAGGAGTCCGGCAGCTCGGAGTCACGAGCTTCATAAGGGACAGGATCGATATTCGGCTCCATCGCCATAGAGGTAGCAGCCCCCGAGGCGGTGTCTAGCCACCCATCCTCGATCGGCGCAGTCGGCTCCGGGTTAAGGCAGAGCGGACTCTTGTGCGGCCTCCAGGGCACTGTCCAGCAGCAGAGCTAGATCATGCCCATCGTTACAGTGCGGCGCGCTCGGCTGTGGCCCGAATCTATCGAAGATCAAGTCTCCGCGGATGTCGGACGTGAAGTTCAAACTTCCAAATCTGACCTAATGGCTAGGGGCGTAGCTTTCAATCTGCTCCAGATGGCCAAGCGAATTGGCCCGCAGTGCAAAGCCGCCGAATACGAAGATCTGTCCGGGGAGAAAAGTCTCACCCTGGACCGCGTCATTGTTGATGATCGAAGGAGCCATCGGGCCTATGAGCGACGACACAGAGGAACTCTCAATGAAAGCACCAATGTCGGTGTCAAAACCGGCGGATCTCGGGTAGGGGGTCCCGAACTGTGCGTCTAGGTGGATGGTAACAGGAGACAAGGGACACGATGTTTTTACCCAGGTTCGGGCCCTCTCGATGGAGGTAAAACCCTACTCCTGCTTGATTGATATTGATGATATGGGTAGTACAAGAGTAGATCTACCACGAGATCAAGGAGGCTAAACCCTAGAATCTAGCCTATGGTATGATTGTTGTTCGTCCTATGGACTAAAACCCTCCAGTTTATATAGACACTGGAGAGGGCTAGGGTTATACAGAGTCGGTTACAATGGTAGGAGATCTGCATATCCGTATTGCCAAGCTTGCCTTCCATGCCAAGGAAAGTCCCATCCGGACACGGGAGGAAGTCTTCAATCTTGTATCTTCATAATCGTGGAGTCCGGCCAATGATGATAGTTCGGCTATCCGGACACCCCGTAGTCCAGGACTCCCTCAGTGGTTCTACATCACCGAGCCGCGTGACCCTGAATAGGCAGCGGGCCCCGAATTCAGATCTGGCATCCCCATGCGGCTCACTTCCTAGAAAGAGAAGGGCCTGCTGTGGGGCGATTCGGAAGAGCTGACCGGACTCCAATCCTGTCAACATAATCTAGGTTATGCTCATCCGCCGGATTCTCCCCTGCCAACAGCGGGACTTCAATTTGTGGGAGTTCGATCCGGCACAGCACCCGACCTTGAGCGGGCTCTTCGATACTACATACGACGAGGCCTGGAGGTTGTTGTTCAAGGGTGCCGAGGCTCCTGCATCCGCTACCGAAGATCGCGGATTCAGCTCGCAGCGTCCGGCTGGCGAGGTAAGCTATGTTATCTTTTATGGGACACTTGCTTTTCATAGTTTGACTCTATGCGGGATCTAAACTCCCAATACCTTTAACAGGCCTGGCAGAAGACGTCCGGACAGGTTAACTGTCCGGCTCCCCTTCCAGAAGACCCAGCGGATGCCCGTTTGACAGGGCTGCTGGTCCCGGCGCCTTACATGGTGCCGGAGAAGAAGGCCAAGAAGAAGGCCACGGGAACTCGGAGGAGTTCCCGGCGTCAGGTGTTATCGGATTCATCATCTGATGACTCCGAGGCTGACTCCTCCCACGAGGACGAGGAGGAGAAGAAAGAGGCCTCTCCCCCAGTGGGGGGAGAGAAGAAGAGGAAGGCCTCCCCAACGAGGGAGGCCGAAGGGTCCAAGAAGGGAAGGACCCTTCCCCTGGACTGTTCCGCCAACGCCGGCGACGGCGACGAGGAGTAGCCCTCAAGGGCCAAGCCCCTGGCGATATCATAAGTATCTGGACTCCTGAATGACTCATAATTTTTCTCTTTGTCGCATAACATCTTTTAACGCCGCATACAACCCTGTAGTCCGCCCAAGGACGATCTTCCCGCTTCGTCGAGCGGGTCCTTGGGTACGTCGGATGTGAATAGTACTTCACTTCCGACCGCCTCCTCCCCCGTGACGCCGACGACGCCGAGGTGGGATCCCGGAAAGGGACCCACGAGGAGGAGGAGGCCCCGGAGGTGCCGCAGGGCAACCTCCCGGACTTTGGACCAGACTCCGCGCTGGAACCTTCAGTGGTTCCGGAGTCCGGCGGGCGGCCCCTTCGTAAGAAGGGCAAGACTGTGACGCCGGCGGCCTCCGTCCAACCGGAGGCGCCGGATAACTTGCTGGAGGCGCTCAACGGCGCTTCCATCAAAGAGGAACACCGCACTGTCATGAGTGCGGTGATTCGGAAGGTTCAGCTCGCCAAGAGCAGGCTGACCGAAGCCTGCAGCAGCCTTCTAACAGGCTTTGAGGTAAGAATTTTAAGATATGTAAAATAGTACCGCATAGACAGTAGCCCCCGATGCTCGGTTCGGTGTTAGAAAAGAAAAGCCGGACTGAGGATCTAAAAAGATATACGCAGGAGTCTTAACAAAAATATGTCAATATGGGAATGCAGGCTGCACTGCTGACCTCTGCCGCACTGACTGCGGAGGTCAATGCCTTGAAGCAGAGCCTCGAGCGGTCCGAGAGCGAGCTCGGCCGTGCCAAGAACCAGCTCGAGGACAAGGAAGGTGAGTAACACCTTATTAAAGTTGTACCTTACAGAAAAGGATTTGGTTGCAAGAGGAATGACAAGGATAACGTGGGTACTCCAGGGGCTACGAACGAGGTGGCGACCCTGAAGGAGGCGGTGTCCGCGGCCGAACGCAATGCGGCCGCGAAACGCGCCGAGCGAGAGAAACAGGAGGCGCGGGTGGCAGAGGTACGGCAAGAGCTCCAGGCTCTCGTGGAAAAACACGAGAGTTCGGAGCGTGACTTGAAGACTCGAGAGTCCGAGCTTGCGTCGGCTCTTGAGAGTGCCAAAGCCGCTAAGGCCGAAGCCCACAAGGCCCTCCAGGAAATCGAGGCATTGAAGAAAATAGCGGCGGGTAAGGCATTCTTCATGCAAAGCAAGCATGTAAAAGTGAATTACCTGTTACTTACCCGAATTCGGAGCTCTCCAGGAGCGTTCGCAGATCTGCCCTGTAGCGTGTCTGATGCTGCTGCTTTCTACAGAGCCGAGGAGAGGAGCTCGACGGAGAAGGTGTTCTGGTCTCAGTATGCTGAGGCCGGACATCCGGTGCCCCTTAGCGACCAGCTGAAGCAGCTGGTCGAGCTCCACAAGGTGGCTGAATAGGCCATGAAGGGCCTCATAGTTCGGTTGTGGCCCAAAGAGGCCATGCCTGGGAGCTACTTCGGCCTGGTGCGGCGGCTGGTGGATGCTTGTCCATGGGTTGAAGTTATCAAGCACTCCACCTGCATTGAAGGTGCCCGTCGGGCCCTTGCCCGTGCTAAAGTGCACTAGAGCAGGATGGACGCTGAGAAGCTTATAACGGACGCTCCACCGCCGGGCAAGGAGTATCGCACGCCCGAGATGTATTATAAGGGTGTCCTGAAGGGTGCCCGCATTATTGCGGGTGAGTGCTCCAAAGATGTAATATTTGAGTAGACTCGCATTTTGTTATCCTGTGCGCTGAAAACTTTGTTCATATGCGCTAAGCAACGCTTGTTAATTTAAAATATTACCTTCTGTGCGGCCGTTTATCAAATCTGAGAGATGGCAAGTCGTCGGCTTCAGCCCCCATGCCACGAGTGCTGGGGTGTTCGGGATAAACTTGAGCGCTCTTGTTCCCATTTTTGGGTCCCTCTAGGGAGGCGCTCAACACAACGAACGAGGCCACCAGACTTATAATGCTTGAACACTCTCACTTAGCCATATAATTCTATAATTTTAAATTTCGGCGAAGCCCCTAATGTTCGGAAGGCCGAATTCGGGGCACTATCCACGCCTGGCCCGGACAAAGCCGATTCCTCGCTCTAAACGGCATAAATCTTTAGGGACTCGAAAACACCTCTCGAACAGCGACCGGCTCTCGCCCCATCATGATGGTCAGTTTTAGCTTTCTCCACTGAGGTGCTCACCCAGCTCAACTGGGGCACAATCGCAGTGATTCTCCCAGTGCTACCTTAGCCGATATAACGGAACGTAAGGTACTAAAACATGGGAGGCGGGCAAACCCAACTATTGACCCAAGACATGATTCGGAGCCGATGCATATAATGCTATAAGTTCGGGGTGCCGCACTTGTGAAAGTGTTCGGACTTATCACACCATAATGTGGGGAACTTAAGCCCCTGGTGTATTTAGCCGTACCAAAGTGTACGGATGCAACATGTCATAAATGAACATATGTATAAGAAAGGAATGCAATTATAGGCAAAAAGAGATGCATTGTTTATTCAAAAAATACTGCCATGAATGTAGAACGATACAAATAGTGCGATAAGCAATGGGTGGAACTATTTAGCATGTCCCCTTCCAGGGGTAGGCTGCGGAATGGTGTATAAAAGAGGTATAATGCTCGGAATGGAGACCACCTGGATACTCGTCGTGGCCTTTCTTCTTCCCTGGCTATTGTATCGTGAGTCCGGCGGGTCTACTGCCGGACAGGGCCTCTCGTAAACGGAGTCCTGAGGATAAGAAAAAAAGGAAAGAAAAAGGATGACACACTTGGGAGCCCCTGGTGTGGTTGAGCCGCACTCTGGGCCTGCCGTGGTCGTGCCCCTCCCCCTATGCCCATGGTATTTCCAGAGCGTAATGATGTATGCGAAGTACTGGTCTTGCAATTTTGCGAGGGCTGGGGTTGGGGCCGCATTGCTATGCGTGCTCGGAACGTGCCAAGTGGTCTTGTTGTAGTTTGCTCCGGGCGCGCTTGACAGTGTCCGGTCGCTTAGCGGCTGGACTCGAGAATTGCCTTAAGAGGCTACTCTGAACTTCTGCCGCGAGAGCCGCTGTATGCTCCTCCGTTCGGAGGGAGCGTTCAGTGTTTCCGTTGACCGTGATGACTCCTCGAGGGCTTGGCATCTTGAGCTTGAGGTATGCGTAGTGCGGCACCGCATTGAACTTTGCAAACGCGGTTTGTCCGAGCAGTGCATGATAGCCGCTGCGGAACGGAACTATGTCGAAGATTAACTCCTCGCTTCGGAAGTTATCCGGGGATCCGAAGACCACTTCCAGTTTAACTGAGCCTGTACAATTGGCCTCTACACCTAGTATGACGCCTTTGAAGGTCGTCTTTGTGGGTTTAATCCTTGAGGGGTCTATGTAACGCCTCCGATGCGGCTATATCTCCCACGTGTCGAGGCACGACTTAGAGGCATAACCGCATTGAAAGCAATGTCGCAAGTGAGGTAATCTTCACACAACCCATGTAATAAATAGAGGAAAGAGATACATAGTTGGCTTACAGTCGCCACTAAACACAGTACATAAATAAACATCCATCATTCAGAGTACACTCAAGGTCCAACTACGGAACCAAAATAAAAGAAGATACCCCAAATGCTACACAAATCCCCGAATCGTCCCAACTGGGCACCACTACTGATCATCAGGAAAAGACACATAGTAACGACCACGTTCCTCGTCGAACTCCCACTTGAGCTCGGTTGAGTCACCTGCACTGGCATCATCGGAACCTGCAACTGTTTTGGAAGTATCTGTGAGTCACGTGGACTCAACAATCTCACACCCGCGAGATCAAGACTATTTAAGCTTATAGGAAGGACATGGTAGTAAAGTGGAGCTGCAGCAAGGGACTAGCATATATGGTGGCTACATCGCAAAAGAGAGCGAGAAGAGGAGCAAAGTACGGTCGTGAAGCTAGTAGCGATCAAGAAGTGATCCTGAACTACTTACGTCAGACATAACTCCAACACCGTGTTCACTTCCCGGACTCCGCCGAGAAGAGACCATCACGGTTACACACGCGGTTGATGTGTATTTTATTTGAGGTCAAACTTCGGGTTTTCTACAACCGGACATTAACAAATTCCCATCTGCCTCATAACCGCGGGCACGGCTTTCGGAAGATATTACCCTGCAGGGATGTCCCAACTTAGCCCATTATAAGCTCTCACGGTCAACGAAGGATATTCCTTCTACCGGGAAGACCCGATCAATCTCGGAATCCCGGACTACAAGACATTTCGACAGCAATAAAACAAGACCAGCAAAGCCGCCCGATTGTGCCGACAAATCCCGATAGGAGCTGCACATATCTCGTTCTCAGGGCACATCCGGATGAACACTACGTACGGCAACCGAAGATGCCCCAAGTTGCCTCGGGGTGGCACCGCAAGTGGCTCTAGTTTGGACCAACACTCAGAGGAGCATTGGCCCGGGGGGTTAAATAAAGATGACCCTCGGGCTCGCGAAAACCCGGGGGAAAAGGCTTAGGTGGCAAATGGTAAAACCAATGTTGGGCCTTGCTGGACGAGTCTTATTCAAAGCGAACTGTCAAGGGGGTCCCATAAATCACCCAACCGTGTAAGGAACGCGAAATCAAGGAACATAACACCGGTATGACGGAAACTAGGGTGGCAAGAGTGGAACAAAACACCAGGCATAAGGCCGAGCCATCCACCCTTTACCAAGTATATAGATGTATTAAAATATAGCAGATATATATTGTGATATCCCCAACAAGTAAACATGTTCCAAAAAGGAACAACATCTCCATGTTCCAACAAGGAACAAACTTCAGCTTCACCTGCAACTAGCAACGCTATAAGAGGCTGAGCAAAGCGGTAACATAACCAATCAACGGTTTGCTAGGAAAAGGATGGTTAGGGGCTGACATGGCAATATGGGTGGCATGATATAGCAAGTGGTAGGCATCGCAGCATAGGCATAGCAAAAGAGCGAGCAACTAGCATAGCAAAGATAGAAGTGATTTCGAGGGTATGGTCATCTTGCCTGCAATGTTCTCAGAGTTGTCGAAAGCTTGATCCTTGTAAGCGTTCTCAACAGGTTCCTCGTTCACGTACTCGTCTCCCGGATCTACCCAAAGCAACATCACAAACAAAGGACCCACAATAAATCACGGTGCAATGCACAAGCAACATGATGCAAAACATGACATGATATGCGAGATGTGATATGCAATGCGTATGTGCGCTCCGGAAGGTAAATGATGAACCAGGCATCAACTTGGCAAACCAAGTATGCCACTGGAAATATGAGATGATTTCGGTTGAAATCGATATAAAGATCACCGGAAACGGATGCACGGTTTGCAAATGACAAGCAAAACAAGAATGGCACAAATCTGCCGTTAACAGCATGATGCCACTTAGCAAGCAACAATTAATTAAGCTACTGCACCCAAACGTATCAACAAGGCACATGGAAGTGATCTACACAAGATGCTCGACAAAATATGAGCACTGAGCTACGGCTAGTTCACATCATAACAGGTTCAAACAAGCATGGCAAAAGTGCACAAAATATCAGGCTGGACATGGCAAAAACAGCATCAGGTTGCAATGTTCAGAGCAACAAAACTACATGCTACAGGAACTTAAAATAGCAAAACATGGCATGGCATGAATCTACTCAAAGCATAGAACAAAAGTCCCTTACTGACCATAAGCCAAAAAGGATCAGAAAATATAGTAACACCCATGTCAATATTGAAAGTTTCGTTAACAGATTCAGCAACATGGCATGTCAAAAACTGATAACGGGTAGGCATGTTTACAAGCTCAATGCACTCACTACAGAGCCTTATATGATAAAATAAGCATACATACATCAAGAAGACATGGCATAGAAGACATACATGGCAAGAACAATAACATAGAATACATGGATCAACCACAACAACCTAGGCAAAATTGAATAACATGTAAACAATCTGCCAGGAAACATTTGATAGCAAAAGTAGAGCTTGATTGACTCAGGATATGGCACTCCATAATTGCAAACAAGGGCATGGATGGATAGAGCAAGACATGTTTTACAAAACATCCTTACTGAAGTATCTCAAAATATTCATAGATCTCTCGGTATCATCAAGTTAACATGGCATCAAAAT
>LR880970.1:561506533-561522274 GCA_904067115.1 Aegilops sharonensis
CAATATTAGCAGTCTCACCACAGAAATAAATAACATGCCCATCTAAATCATCATCCAAGAGATCTTTAACCATAGCAATACTAGGTTCAACATTGATTTGCTCAGGAGGTGTATAAGTCGTAGTATTACTCTTACGAACAACAGCCGAAGTTTTAGCATGATCCTTTATCCTAACAGGAAAAGGAGGTTTCTCAACATAAGTAGTAGGAACAATAGGATCACTATAGGTGACAGTCTTTTCTTCAACTGTAATAGGTGCAACTACTTTTACTTCAACGGGAGGATTATATTTAAACCACTTTTCTTTAGGGAGATCAACTTGAGTAGCAAAAGATTCACAGAAACAAGCTACTATCTCAGAGTCAAGTCCACACTTAGTGCTAAATCCGCGAAAAACATCTGTATCCATAAAAGATTTAACACAATCGAACTTAGGTGTCATACCTGACTCTTTACCATCGTCGGAGCCCCAATCTTCAGAGTTGCGTTTAATTCTTTCCAATAAGTCCCATTTGAAATCAATAGTCTTCAGCATATAAGAACTGGCACAGGAAGTATCGAGCAAGTTGCGATCATTAAGAGACAGCCGAGCATAAAATTTTTGAATAATCATTTCCCGGGAGAGCTCATAGTTGGGGCATGAATATAACATTGACTTAAGCCTCCCCCAAGCTTGAGAGATGCTTTCTCCTTCGCGAGGCCAGAAATTATATATGTAATTACAATCACGATGAACAAGATGCATAGGATAGAACTTTTGGTGAAATTCCAACTTCAATCGCTTATAATTCCAAGATCTCGTATCATCACATAGCCTATACCATGTCAATGCATCTCCCTTCAAAGATAAAGGGAAGACCTTCCTTTTGACAACATCATCGGGAATACCTACAAGCTTAAATAATCCACAAACTTCATCCACAAAGATAAGGTGTAAATCGGGATGCAATGTTCCATCTCCTGCAAATGGATTAGCTAGCAGTTTCTCTATCATACCCGAAGGAATCTCAAAGTAAATATTTTCAAAAAGTTCAGTAGGTTGAGGAGCAACTCTTTGCTCTTCTGGTCGGGGTGAAAATACCCCGAACAAGCCCCTCAAAGGATTAGTTTCCATAGTGACAAGTAATAGAAAATTTCAGCACACTATATAAATGTTCCCTTACCAAGTTCTACTCACCAAAAGCGCTACACTCCCCGGCAACAACGCCAGAAAAGAGTCTTGATGACCCAAAAGTGTAGGGGATCTATCGTAGTCCTTTCGATAAGTAAGAGTGTCGAACCCAACGAGGAGCAGAAGGAAATGATAAGCGGTTTTCAGTAAGGTTTTCTCTGCAAGCACTGAAATTGTAGGTAATAGATAGTTTTGTGATAAGATAAATTGTAACGAGTGACAAACAATGAAAGTAAATAAATTGCAGCAAGGTGGCCCAATCCTTTATGTAGCAAAGGATAAGCCTGGACAATTTCTTATAATGAGAAAGTAGCTCCCGAGGACACATGGGAATTATCGTCAAGCTAGTTTTCATCAGCTCATATGATTCGCGTTCGGTACTTTGATAATTTGATATGTGGGTGGACCGGTGCTTGGGTACTGCCCTTACTTGGACAAGCATCCCACTTATGATTAACCACTATTGCAAGCATCCACAACTACAAAGTAAGTATTAAGGTAAACCTAACCACATCATTAAACATATGGATCCAAATCAGCCCCTAATGAAGCAACGCATAAACTAGGGTTTAAGCTTCTGTCACTCTAGCAACCCATCATCTAATTATTACTTCCCCATGCCTTCCTCTAGGCCCAAATAATGGTGAAGTGTCATGTAGTCGACGTTCACGTAACACCACTAGAGGAGAAGACAACATACATCTCATCAAAATATCGAACGAATACCAAATTCACATGACTACTAATAGCAAGACTCCACCCATGTCCTCAGGAACAAACGTAACTACTCACAAAGCATATTCATGTTCATAATCAGAGGAGTAATAATATGCATAAAGGATCTGAACATATGATCTTCCACCAAGTAAACCAATTAGCATCAACTACAAGGAGTAATCAACACTACTAGCAACCCACAGGTACCAATTTGTGGTTTTGATACAAGATTGGATACAAGAGATGAACTAGGGTTTTGAGAGGAGATGGTGCTGGTGAAGATGTTGATGGAGATTGACCCCCTCCCGATGAGTAGGCGTGGGCGCGCCCCCACCCTCCTGGCCAGGGTGTGGGCCCCCTGATGTATTTCTTCCGCTCAATAATTCTTATTAATTCCAAAAACAGGTTTCGTGGAGTTTCAGGATTTTTGGAGCAGTGCAGAATAGGTTTCCAATGTTTGCTCCTTTTCCAGCCAGAATTCCAGCTACCGGCATTCCCCCTCTTCATGGTAAACCTTGTAAAATAAGAGAGAACAGCCATAAGTATTGAGATATAATGTGTAATAACAGCCCATAATGCAATAAATATTGATATAAAAGCATGATGCAAAATGAACGTATCAGGTATCACCTCCATGATGTGGGCCCGAACCTGGGTAAATTCCCCCTGTGCAATCCCTTCTAGAAATTTGGATTACATGCTCTACCCTACCAGGACTATTGATACCGTCACCTACAGTCCGTGAAGTACATATCTGAGTGTTTCAGTAAGGGCGTGTGTGGGTTTGTTCATGGTTGTGTAGGTGTGCATCCTTGTAATCTAATTTTTTTGAAGTGAGAATTAACTGATGGAGAGAGGCATGTCATATATTTCAAAACTCATCCTCATGTATGGGCTCTTTTAGACCCTACGTTCAATGTGGACCGCAAATATATTTTTAATATTTCATTGGCAGGGTCTTGTACTCGAGATAATAGACTAGAAGACAAGTTGTATATGGTTTAAACCTCTTCTATATCTAACTCCTTATCTCAAACTTATACAGTATCATACAAAGATCTCTCGGTTCTGATACCATAATGAATTGATAATCCATCCAATTTCAAGAACTAAATCAAGATGAAGACTGACTTGGTCGACGCCATATGTCCTTCCAGGGCTAAGGAAACAATGCATCCACCTTGGAGGAGTGTGGTTGCGTACACGATGATCTTCTTATTGGTAAACGGGTGGGGTACATCCCTCATGTCAATCTCGTCAACGATGATGTCGGTCGCCGGGGTCGAGGTACTTACCCGTGGTGTTGCATGGTGGATAGACACAGAGCGGAGGAGTACTTAAAGTTAGAGTATTGTTGTATCGGTAGTAGTGGAATCCGACATTTTTGTATAAGGGCAACTCTAGTAGAGTCGTTGTATTGGCAGCCTCCTTATGCGCACAAAGCAGGCCCCATGTGCACTATGGAGGCTACCAAGGTGATGCACAAACTCAAAGTATCCATTTAGGCGGCCTTCATATCATGGGATCCACTCGTCAATTGGACATCCTTTTCCTCCAATCTCCCTGCCATTCCCATGTGAGGTGGAGGATCATGTGAAGATTCCTTCACTCCATACACATAGACCAGATATGGATGACGCTCCATAAATTATGCCATTTCTAACAGGTATGGTGACTCCGTTAGAGTGCCTTTTTTTGTCAAAATCGCCATATTGGCAGTTATGATTGCGATTGGCCCATTATGATGACTCTGCTAGAGTTGATGTAAACACCACCTTCATACTGCACCATGATATCATCAACCTCACCAACACCAAGAGTTCATGCCACTGTTTGTCCATCCTTTCCTTGGCCAAGATAGAGATGATTGTTACTATTATTATTTGGTCGGGTTAGCATTCTCAAAAATTTCAATGGTTGCTTGGATGTCATCATAGAGGAAACACGTGGAAGATGTAGGTATTTTTCACGATGTGTTGTGCTCAACACATGTGGTTGTAAAGTCTATTAATTCTTCCATTTCTATTTGTGTATTAATTGCAACGTACAAGTATTTAGCTACTAACAATAAACTGTCACTTACAATACAATATTGAACACGTAAAATGGTATCACAATGAAGTAGTAATATTATGTAAATTAAATCCTTCGAACTTACTTGTGGTACGCATGGAGAGCTAACGAGAATTGAGAAGTAGATAAACTCCACAACAGATAAAGGTTCCAAGTAAGTTCAAGATTTTCACATGGCAACCGTTGCCTGATATCCTTGTTGGTAGGGATATGCTTACTGATTGTCACATTAAGGTCTCTTCTGAATATCCTTTCTATTGACGGGTGTTGAAGATGTGTGCCATATGTTGTTCGCTTGCAGTCGTGCAAAGGAGATTTGGAGTGCTCTTGGTTTTAGGAGGTTATTGTTGGGTTCAAGATATGGACAGATCAGGCCAGCGATAGGGCAGCTGGGACTATGAGAACCACTCCATATGTTATTCTAGCAGAATTGCTAACATAATCAACAAAGTAGTCGCCAGTGATAGGGCAGCTGACTACGAGAATCTGTTGTAGTGTCTGTTTGGTATATTTGGCGGCAGAGAAGAGAAACTGTTAAGGGTGAAACTGTTTTAAATCCCAGAAGTATAAACACAATCACCTCAAATTTTGCAAAGTGTACTGTCCACTCCAGAGTAATGAGGTGGTTGTTAAATGGGCGAAACCCCTAGCGATGGTTTATATATTAATTTTGGATGCTACATTTTTGGAAAATGACTGTGGAGCGGCTGCTACTGTCCTTCGGAACAATCGTGGTTAGGCTCTTGCAAGAGCATCTTGGCATTAAACAAACTTTTGGACGCAACAACGACTGAGGTCACAACAATTCAGAAAGGTTTATATCTTGTGGAAAGCCTTGGACCCTCACCAATTATTATTGGATCTGGTTCTTTAGAAGTAATTCAAGCTTGCAATGGAGTGATTGAGACCTGGCGCCCATACACTGCTATCTTAGCAGATTGTTTCCAGAAGGTCTCCAGGATTGGTGCAATCACCTTCGTTCACTGTCAAAGGGAAGTACCATCTTCTCTTTGCGGCACAGTTTATCGTGCCATTTACATTCCTACTCAAGTTCTACTGGACATGAACTGAACCAAACCATGGTACAAACCTGGACTCTTAGAAAGGAAGTGAGCTCATCGCTCAACCTTGGCAAGCCTTAGTGGGCAAGCACTTGCGTAGAAGGAACGCCACATCGTCAAGCCAAGGCCTCCATCACCATGCTTGTCTCTTGGATAGTTTGGAACGAGTGGAACGCAAGGGTTTAAGCATAAGAGTGCCCCACCGCCAATCTTGCTTTCGTCCATCTCCACCGAGGCAAACCTTTGGGTCATCGCCGGAGCTAAGAAATTAGGGTCTTTTATCACGCGCGAGTAATCCGCATGTCGTGTATTTTGGTGGCTTGTAACAAACTCTATTCTCTCTTATTTAATGGATGAGGCAAAGGTTTTGCCTCCGTTTAAAAAAAATGGTTAGCTCACAAATCTGTCGATCTCCAGTCAGCTAGCTCCTTGGTTTGATAAATATACTCCCTCTGTTCCTAAATATAAGTCCTTTTAGAGATTTCAATATGAACTACATACAGAGCAAAATGAGTGAATCCACGCTCTAAAATACATGTGTGTAGTCCATATTGAAATCTTTTAAAAGAGATATATTTAGAAACGAAGGGAGTAGTTGAGTAGAAACTTCAAGCTGAAATGTTTGTAGTTAGCCAAAGAAGGGAAACTAAATAACTCGGGACTGAAGGAATACACAATATATATATTCGAAATTCAGAAGATGATACACAAAAAAGGTATATCGCTGACCGTGGGGAATAACTCGGGACTGAAGGAATACACAATATATATATTCGAAATTCAGAAGATGATACACAAAAAACGGTATATCACCCACCGTGGGGCTCGAACCCACAACCACAAGGTTAAGAGCCTTGCGCTCTACCAACTGAGCTAGACGGGCTTTGCATGTCATTTCTGTGTTTACATTGTAGAGATAAGGAACTAGAGCAAAATGGAACAGAAATCCACTACAAGAAATATGTCAACTTGTGACCACCACTATTGGTCACTGAAAGGTCATGGTTTTTCATTTGCGACCTTTTTGTGACCAAAAACAGAAGGTCAAAAGTTGGCGGTCGTAAACTGACTATAGCAACCTTTCTTCTGGAATGGTCGTGGACGTTTATGACCAAAATATGTCCACTGTGGCGTTTTGGTCACTAGCAACCTCCCCAGGCCACGTAGGCATCCTGCGTGGCAAGCTGATGTGGCACAAGATTCAGCTCGGTCCAATTCGGTTTTCTACATGGGCCTAGCCTAACAATTCATCCTATTCGTGTTTTTTTCTCATATTAATTTTGATTAGGTAGATGGGCCAAGCCCAACATTTCAGCCTCGTTATTTTTGGGCCTAGGGCTTTTTATTTTCTTGGCCTTCACCTTTTCACAATTGATTTTTAAGCGATTTTTGTTCATTTTTTCTGAATGTTTGATTTGTGACCTTTTTAGGGCCCGAATAGTATTTGCTTCATTTCTGATGTATCAGCAATTAAGGATCATCACCTCAAAAAAACAATAAATGATCAATATTTCCAATATTTCAACCACACAAATTTTCACAAATGACGTCCAAAATGAGTATATTATATATATTACAACCATGCGGTAGTCCACATCATCCAGGAATTTAGAACACCCAGGAAGTGCAAACACCCAGGAACATCCAGGAACATCCAGGAACATCTATGAAGTAAACAAACACCCAGGAACACCCAGGAACATCTATGAAGTAAACACCCAGGAACATAAAACTAGCTACAAAGATGAAGTGTTTCCTTCTTCGAACTTCTTCAACCCAGAGCTCCTGTAGAAGAGAGGAAAATATTATTATCATGGCTGTCAATGAAAGCAATATCTTCCAACAAAGAACAACTAGGAAAAGAATAGTGAACAGAATAATAAACAGATACACAAGCATGAGGGCATGGATAATAGTAGCAACACTAACCTAAGCAGCAAATTGAATACCAATCATTAGTATACTGTTGCTGAGGCATTAGTATAATGAACAGAAAAATAAATAGATCTTGAAGCATTAGTATACTGCTGCTGAGGCCAGAACAAAACAAATGCTATGGCAACACTATCATAAGCAGCAAAGCAGCAAAGTAGATCTGCCCACTATCCGCCTAAGCAAACACAGAAGTACAATGCTTGAGATACATGTATGCACCAAGAAAAACAGGCAATGTGAACAATAACTCTAGGAGTAAAAAGAACATAAATAATACAACAATCTCTGAACACCTAGGTAGTAACTAGAATGGTTGTTTGCTGTTCATGAGTGTCAACCATCACCATGCGTGTACGTCAAAAAGAAAACAATAGGATTCATCTTGCCCATATACAACAATCAGCAAACATGTAACATCAGTACATTACCGCAAAAGAAAAGTCTAGAATTACCAAAAGGTTGCATTCTAACAAAATTGGCAACAAATTCCATGTACATAAATAGTATGACTAACACTAACCAGTATGTGTTAATGGAGTGACAAAAAATTTCTCACTAGCTGGGAGTTATTGGTATATAGTGTTCTGACATGTGCAACTCTAACTAAACTGATCATAGAAGTGGAAAGACCTACAAGAACAAGTTCAATCAGAATCCAGGCATGTAAAATTTTAAGCGCCATCATAATAGATCTACAAAAACAAACCATGATCATCATGCATCAGGATTTACGGTTCTAGCAAAACAACAAAGAGATAAGAGAAAAGATAAATGCTGGTAGTTGTCAAGCTTAACATATCAAATAAACTTATACATACAAACTCGACGGGTTAAATAAGATAATGAGAAATTCAAGCAAATCAAGCTGCAGGCACTAGTTAGATGCAATAAACTATGCGTAGAATGAAAAGATGGTATGGCTGGATACATATAACAAAGAATGCAAACGCAAATGCTTTTAATTCTGCTCACGACCCACAGATCCTAGAACCAAACAGAAGTAAAACAGAAATCTGACTAACAATAAATCCAAAAGCTTGCAGATGAGCATGAGCAATAGAAACTATAGATATCCCACATGTCAAGGCTACCGGCATGAGCAACTCCTTTAAATTACAGCCAAAAACAACTTGCATCAGCGCATAATTACATGATGTGGTCACACATCTCATACTGCATTATTTGTGCAGGGAAAAGGACAATGCATGCTGCATTATTTGAGTCCGTCAACTGAAAACAATAGTATTTCTAAAATGCATATATGCTCAATCCCCTTGCAGGCTACAATTACAGAATATGCTCAGAGATGAGAATGCCAGAACCGTTTTACATGTATCAGGCCCGAGGTTGCTCGCATTTACATATGACTTAGTCTAACATATACTAGGTGTTAAAAGTTAGAAAAAATGTAAACATAAACAACAATCATGATAAATTTAGCAATCCTACCTGAAGTTCATAGTACATTTATCGCCCATCAACAACATGCCTGGAGAATTATTCTGTCGAGAGCTTGATCATTGATCGGCATTTCAACCGGATCAGTTCTCTGGTAGGTTTCAATAGTACTTTTCATTTCTGTTTGTTTTTAGTACAGATTGTAGTGTAAGAACGAAGGATTGAGCTAGAAGAAACGTTGAACCCACAAGCACAACCAGCAGATATGTTTGAGTAGTACTTCTCACTTCTGCTTATTTTTAGCAGTTTTATGATTTTTCTAAGACTGTTCTTGTGATTCATGTTCAGAATTACAGAGACTGGAACACCCAAGTCAAGTGTGAGCGAATGTGCTAGCTCTAACTCTAGATCATGTTAACACGAGATCGAGATTCAGTGGATGAAGCAACAACCATTAAAGAGAAACAAAAGGGATCAGGAAAAAATAAACCTCAGTTGTAGCTTCTTGAGCGGTCACAATCCAGTTCACAAGCTGATCAATTGATGCTCACTCACCTGAAAAGAAATTAAACATATGTTGAGCAGAAAGCAAGTGGTTACTACTTTTACATGTCAATGCAGAATCACTTACCTAACTCACTGACTGCCAAATCGACTTCTTGCTTCGAGAAGCTCATTTTGCTTAGTAAATACGACCTCTTTTTTGAGAAAGAATCTAGCTCCTGCAGAAGTTAGGAACATTTAGAAGATTTCGACAGACAACCTCAAAACGAACAACATACGACAATGACAGCGGGTACGAGGATATCACCTCTGTATCTCGGTTAGCTTCTATGGTGGGCACTGAAGGGGAACTAGTTTCTTCAACATCAGGATCAAACAGACTACCCAAAGAAGTTGACGATCCCGACCCGGTGTTCTGCGAGGCCTATAACATCATAGTAAATTTGGTATTTTTTTAAGAGCGTCATTAGCGAGAAAAGGGAACTCTAGTGAATAGGCAATGTCGGCAGCTACTACCATCTTGATCAAGTCTGCTTTTGAAACTTGGCCCTGAAAAGGAAACGGTAACGACGACATTATTAATATAGAGACAACAGAACATACATAAGTTGGGGGACATAAAAGAATAGAATCCTACATAATCCCAGTTGACAAACTCGCTGGACAATCAACAAAAGCAGTAGAAACAAAAAGCATGCATCCACCCTAAGCAGTCTCAGACAATCAACAAGCATGCATCCACCCTAAGCAGCAGAGCAAAACATGCATCAACACAATTGAGAGGTTCCCAGCAACATGAATCTGCCTGCTAAAACCAACAGGGACTCTTTATCAGTCCGGAGGTGCCGGAAGCGGACCAGAGTACAACACGCACCGCCACCACCTCTTCATCTCGCTGGCCAAACCTAACCATCGAGAACACGACGGCCCCGGCTCCGCCACTGGAAGCTTAGCGGGAATGGGGTACAGGGCCGGGGCAGGCACATCGCGACGCGGCACCGCCGTCGCGGCACCCAGAGAATCCTATCGCGAAACCTACCTACCTACAACGCCCACCGGAAGCTTAGCGGTCAAAGCGGGGAAGAACCTCGCGCCTGCCTACGAGAGAGGGAGGGGACGAAGAGAGCGAGGGCGAGGGCGAGGAGAAGATAGCATTACCTGCCACCGAACGTCGAACTGCAGGAGCGCGCGGGGCATCTCGTTGAGGCACTCCCCGAGCACCTTCTCATCGACCGTGGCATTGCTCATCTGCGCGAGCGCGCGGGAGATGCTCCCGCCCAGCTACCATATTGGCTGGGCCTCGACCGGGGGGTCGGGCCTCGTAGGTGGCGGGGTGGGGTTCCCGCGGCGGTCAGGGGCGGCGCGCGGCGCGATCTGGGAGCGGGGGTGGGGAAGGGGACGCGGATGGGAGGAGAATCAACCGGGGGAGATGGGGAAGATTTTGGTTGTGGGTGGGGATTGGGGAACGCGGTGGGGATTGAGGGAGAGGGACGGCATCTGCGGGACGCGATGGGAATCGCTGCGGGACGCATCGAGGAAGGAGGTGGTGGCGGGACGCGCCGCTGCAGGACGGGGAGGAGGTGGCAGCAGCGAGGAGATGAGGGAGGGGGTGGATGAGCTACCGGGTTGGGGATGAGCTACCGGGGACGCGAGAGGCGGATCTGGCCGGAGGGGAGGGAAGAGCGGAGGCAGGGGAGCTCGGATCTGGGATGCGCGCCGACGAGGCCCGCTGGAACACACCGGAACAAGAGGCGTAGGTGGCGGCAGCAAGGGTTTCGGGGGAGGGATTGTGGGTGTGTGACGGAGCGAGGGGCAGAGAAAGAAAGGAAGCAGATAAAGAAAGGAGGCGGGGGGGGGGGGTGGATGAAAAACGTCCATGAGTAGAGCTAGGGTTTCGGCTTAGGTGGGCTTGGGGTTGGTGTGGTGGGCCGAGGACTGCCGTTGGATCCGCGAGCATCCGACGGTGTTCCAGGCACGATCAGCGTGAGACGTCCACGAACCAATCAAAATGCAGTACCACGTTGTGACCATTTAAATTGGTCGTAGTTGACTAAAAATAGCGTGTTAAAATCATATCAGCTANGAGGGGAGGGAAGAGCGGAGGCAGGGGAGCTCGGATCTGGGATGCGCGCCGACGAGGCCCGCTGGAACACACCGGAACAAGAGGCGTAGGTGGCGGCAGCAAGGGTTTCGGGGGAGGGATTGTGGGTGTGTGACGGAGCGAGGGGCAGAGAAAGAAAGGAAGCAGATAAAGAAAGGAGGCGGGGGGGGGGGGTGGATGAAAAACGTCCATGAGTAGAGCTAGGGTTTCGGCTTAGGTGGGCTTGGGGTTGGTGTGGTGGGCCGAGGACTGCCGTTGGATCCGCGAGCATCCGACGGTGTTCCATGCACGATCCGCGTGAGACGTCCACGGACCAATCAGAATGCAGTACCACGTTATGACCATTTAAATTGGTCGTAGTTGACTAAAAATAGCGTGTTAAAATCATATCAGCTATTTTATGACCTGAGAAAATTCAAAAAAAATGAAAAACCTTCTCATTGTGTCACCAAATGTGAATAAGTTTTCAGTAAAAGTAAGAAAAATGAAATAAGATTAATATCTTTAAAAATATGTCATGAGAAATGATTTTTTGGCAAAAAAAAACATTTTCCGTTTTACGAGTGCCCAAAATGACTTTTTTTGTGAAGGACCTACCATATATTTGTTGCAAAATTGTACCAAATCAATTTTCTAAAATACTAGGACATATTTAATGCACAATTGACCAAATGATTTGGTGTCAAAAAATTTGATCCACCTCTCATGAAAAAGAGAAATTTCCGCTCATTCACCAGGAAACGGGTCAAATTTGAACTGCAGCGTCCTCATTGTTTGTTATTATTTTTTCCAAAAATCATTTCTAGGTACAAAAGTATCTATTTAATCAGAGAAACATCAAAAGTTTTCCAAGATTCAACCACTAGCTAGGAACGGTCAAGCCCGCCGTTTTGACCGCATTTTGAAATGGGCATAAAAAAAATTGGAAAACCTTCACATTGTGTCATTATATGTGACCAAGTTACGAGGAAAAATAATAAACTTGTAATACGGCAATTCTTTTAAAAAACTGTTCTCAGAAACAAGCTATCATGTGTGGAGATCAGTGGCTTTCAAGCCAAATGATCAATCTTATGGCCACATTCATGGCATAGTTTGTTCAAATGATCTCATATTGTGCACAAGGGTGCATATTGGAATGGAAACAATGTTGCTTGAGGAAGTTTTCATTTTCTTTGCACAAAAAAACCATTTTCCATTTTTTGAGTGCCGAAAAGGAGGTTTTTTTGTGAAGGACCTCCCAAATAATTGTTGAAAAATTGGACCAAATCATTTTCCTAAAATACTAGGCCATATTTAATGCACAATTGACCAAAGTGTTCTCAGAAACGAGCTATCATGTGTGAAGATTCATGGGTTTCAACACAAATGATCAATCTTATGGCCACATTCATGGCATAGTTTGCTCAAATGATATCATATTGTGCACAATGGTGCATACTGGAATGGCAAACAATATTGCCTAAGAAAGTTTTCATTTTCTTTGGATGAAAAAACCATTTTCCATTTTTCGAGTACCCAAAAGGAGGTTTTTTTTTGTGAAGGACCTCCCAAATATTTGTTGCAAAATTGGACCAAAACATTTTTCTAAAATACCAGGCCATATTTAATGCACAATTGACCAAATGTTTGGGTGTACAAAGTTTTGATCCACCTCTGGTGAAAAAGACAAATTTCCGCCGATTCAGTAGGAAGCGGGTCAAATTTGAACTGTATCTACCTCGTAGTTTGCGCTTTATTTTTTCCAAAAATCATTTCTAGGTACATAAGTATCTATTTAATCAGAGAAACACCACAGAAATTCCAAGATTCAACCACTAGCTAGGAATGGTCAAGCCCACCGTTTTGACCGCATTTTGAAACGGGCATAAAAAAATCAAAAAAATATCAAAAAATTGGGAAACCTTCGGATTGTGCCATTATATGTGACCAAGTTACGAGGAAAAATAATAAACTTGTAATACGGCAATTTTTTAAAAAAAGTGTTCTCAGAAACGAGCTATCATGTGTGAAGATTCATGGGTTTCAACACAAATGATCAATCTTATGGCCACAGTCATGGCATAGTTTGCTCAAATGATATCATATTGTGCACAATGGTGCATATTGGAATGGCAAACAATATTGCCTAAGGAAGTTTTCATTTTGTTTGGATGAAAAAACCATTTTCCATTTTTCGAGTGCCCAAAAGGAGGGTTTTTTTTGTGAAGGACCTCCCAAATATTTGTTGCAAAATTGGACCAAAACATTTTTCTAAAATACTAGGCCATATTTAATGCACAATTGACCAAATGTTTGGGTGTACAAAGTTTTGATCCACCTCTGGTGAAAAAGACAAATTTCCGCCGATTTAGTAGGAAGCGGGACAAATTTAAACTGTATCTACCTCGTAGTTTGCTCTTTATTTTTTCCAAAAATAATTTGTAGGTACATAAGTATCTATTTAATCAGGGAAACACCAAAGAAATTCCAAGATTCAACCACTAGCTAGGAACGGTCAAGCCCACCGTTTTGACCGTATTTTGAAACGGGCATAAAAAATTCAAAAAAAATCAAAAAAATTGGGAAACCTTTGCATTGTGCCATTATATGTGACCAAGTTACGAGGAAAAATAATAAACTTGTAATACGGAAATTATTTTAAAAAAGTGTTCTCAGAAACGAGCTATCATGTGTGAAGATTCATGGGTTTCAACCCAAATGATCAATCTTATGGCCACATTCATGGCATAGTTTGTTCTAATGATATCATATTGTGCACAATGGTGCATATTGGAATGGCAAACAATATTGCCTAAGGAAGTTTTCATTTTCTTTGGACGAAAAAACCATTTTCCATTTTTCGAGTGCCCAAAAGGAGGTTTTTTTGTGAAGGACCTCCCAAATAATTGTTGCAAAATTGGACCAAATCATTTTTCTAAAATACTAGGCCATATTTAATGCACAATTGACCAAATGGTTGGGTGTAAAAAGTTTTGATCCACCTCTGGTGAAAAAGACAAATTTCCGCCGATTCAGTAGGAAGCGGGTCAAATTTGTACTGCGGCTGCCTCGTAGTTTGCTCTTTATTTTTTCCAAAAATCAATTCTAGGTACATAAGTATATATTTAATCAGAGAAACACCAAAAAAATCCAAGATTCAACCACTAGCTAGGAACGGTCATTCCCACCGTTTTGACCGCATTTTGAAACGGGCATAAAAAATTCGAAAAAAAATCAAAAAATTGGAAAACCTTCGCATTGTGCCATTATATGTGACCAGGTTACGAGAAAAAAATAATAAACTTGTAATACGACAATTCTTTTAAAAAAGTGTTCTAAAAAACGAGCTATCATGTGTGAAGATTCGTGGGTTTCAACCCAAATGATCAATCTTATGGCCGCATTCATCGCATAGTTTGTTCAAATGATATCATATTGTGCACAATGGTGCATATTGGAATGGCAAACAATATTGCCTAACGAAGTTTTCATTTTCGTTGGACG
Source organism: Aegilops sharonensis (assembly GCA_904067115.1). Lineage (NCBI taxonomy): Eukaryota > Viridiplantae > Streptophyta > Magnoliopsida > Poales > Poaceae > Aegilops > Aegilops sharonensis. The sequence continues at coordinate 561,520,980 of LR880970.1, forward strand.
AAAAAACATTTTCCATTTTTTGAGTGCCCAAAAGGAGGTTTTTTTGTGAAGGACCTCCCAAATATTTGTTGCAAAATTGGACCAAAACATTTTTCTAAAATACTAGGCCATATTTAATGCACAATTGACCAAATGGTTGGGTGTAAAAAGTTTTGATCCACCTCTGGTGAAAAAGACAAATTTCCTCCGATTCAGTAGGAAGCGGGTCAAATTTGAACTGCGGTTGCCTCGTAGTTTGCTCTTTATTTTTTCCAGAAATCAATTCTAGGTACATAAGTATATATTTAATCAGAGAAACACCAAAAAAATCCAAGATTCAACCACTAGCTAGGAACGGTCATTCCCGCCGTTTTCACCGCATTTTGAAACGGGCATAAAAGTTCAAAAAAAATTTAAAAAATTGGAAAACCTTCGCATTGTGCCATTATATGTGACCAAGTTACGAGAAAAAATAATAAACTTGTATTTCGACAATTCTATTAAAAAAGTGTTCTAAAAAACGANTATATTTAATCAGAGAAACACCAAAAAAATCCAAGATTCAACCACTAGCTAGGAACGGTCATTCCCGCCGTTTTCACCGCATTTTGAAACGGGCATAAAAGTTCAAAAAAAATTTAAAAAATTGGAAAACCTTCGCATTGTGCCATTATATGTGACCAAGTTACGAGAAAAAATAATAAACTTGTATTTCGACAATTCTATTAAAAAAGTGTTCTAAAAAACGAGCTATCATGTGTGAAGATTCATGGGTTTCAACCCAAATGATCATTCTTATGGCCACATTCATGGCATAGTTTGTTCAAATGATATGATATTGTGCACAATGGTGCATATTGGAATGGCAAACAATATTGCCTAAGGAAGTTTTCATTTTCGTTGGACGAAAAAACCATTTTCCATTTTTCGAGTGCCCAAAAGGAGGTTTTTTTTGTGTGAAGGACCTCCCAAATATTTGTTGCAAAATTGGACCAAAACATTTTTCTAAAATACTGGGTCATATTTAATGCACAATTGACCAACTGTTTGGGTGTAAAAATTTTTGATCCACCTCTGGTGAAAAAGACAAATTTCCGACGATTCAGGAGGAAGCGGGTCAAATTTGAACTGTAGCTACCTCGTAGTTTGCTCTTTTATTTTTCCAAAAATCATTTGTAGGTACATAAGTATCTATTTAATCAGAGAAACACCAAAAAAATTCCAAGATTCAACCAGTAGCTAGGAACGGTCAAGCCCACCGTTTTGACCGCATTTTGAAACGGGCATAAAAAATTCAAAAAAAATCAAAAAATTGG
>LR880970.1:561522492-561538479 GCA_904067115.1 Aegilops sharonensis
TTGCCTAAGGAAGTTTTCATTTTCGTTGGACGAAAAAACCATTTTCCATTTTTCGAGTGCCCAAAAGGAGGTTTTTTTTGTGTGAAGGACCTCCCAAATATTTGTTGCAAAATTGGACCAAAACATTTTTCTAAAATACTGGGTCATATTTAATGCACAATTGACCAACTGTTTGGGTGTAAAAATTTTTGATCCACCTCTGGTGAAAAAGACAAATTTCCGACGATTCAGGAGGAAGCGGGTCAAATTTGAACTGTAGCTACCTCGTAGTTTGCTCTTTTATTTTTCCAAAAATCATTTGTAGGTACATAAGTATCTATTTAATCAGAGAAACACCAAAAAAATTCCAAGATTCAACCAGTAGCTAGGAACGGTCAAGCCCACCGTTTTGACCGCATTTTGAAACGGGCATAAAAAATTCAAAAAAAATCAAAAAATTGGGAAACCTCCGCATTGTGTCATTATATGTGACCAAGTTTCCAGGAAAAATAATAAACTTGTAATACGGTAATTATTTTTAAAAAGTGTTCTCAGAAATGAGTTATCATGTGTGAAGATTCATGGCTTTCAAGCCAAATGATCAATCTTATGGCCACATTCATGGCATAGTTTGTTCAAATGACCTCATATGGTGCACAAGGATGCATCTTGGAATGACAAACAATGTTGCCTAAGGAACTTTTCATTTTCTTTGGACGAAAAATTCATTTTCCATTTTTTGAGTGCCCGAAATTGGACCTAATCAATTTTATAAAATACTAGGCCATATATAATGCACAATTGACCAAATGATTGAGTGTCAAAAGTTTTGATCCACCTCTAGTGAAAAAGACAAATTCCCGCTGATTCAGTTGGAAGCGGGTCAAGTTTGAACTGCAGCTACCTTATAGTATGCTTGTTATTTTTTCCAAAAATCATTTCTAGGTACACAAATATCTATTTAATCAGAGATAATTCAAAAGTTTTGCAAGATTCAACCCCTAGTGATTTGAATTACCGTTGTTTCATAGTTTGTTCTTTAATTTTCCAAAAATGATTTCTAGGCACACAAATAGTTATTTCATCAGAGATCCAAAAAATGTTTTGGAAGACTCCCTCGCGATTCTAGGGTGTTTTATTTTCCTATTCTCACGATTTCATATTATTAAGTTGTTCCAAAATTTTCCTATAACGAATAACCTTTTTTAGAGAGATACATTTTAGAATTTTTTTATTAAATTCAAAAAGTGTTCATCATATTTCAATAATGTTCATGATATTTGGGAAAATGTTTCTTGAATTAAAAAATGTTCTTGAATTCAAAACATTTCATGAAATAATTTTTTTTCATTGAATTTAAAATCTTTTTTAACACACTTCTGAATTCGTGAACGTCGTCTTGCATTAGTATACATTTTTTTAGTTATAAACATTTTTGAAATCCCCAACTTTTTTATGAAGCAAAAAATAAAAACGGAAAAAGAAAACACAAAACAAAAAACTAACGAAAAAGGAGGGAGCCCCTCCTTGGGCCGGCCCAAGCACGCATAGAGTCGACAACAACCTTTATTCCTTAATGGGTCAAAGCCTAGGCGACTCACGAAAATGCTAAAAGAAAAAAACTGGAGGTGGCCTCGTCCGAGTGAGGCCCAAGCCCAGTCGGATAGATACCTTAAATACACCGCGCACGCTATTGATACACCAACGTTGGGGTAGCTTGCTGGTATTGTCCTCTGAAGTTGACACGAGAGATCACGGTCAGTCGGATAGATCCTTTAATTAAGTCGCGCACGCTATTGATATAACAACCTTGTGCTAGCCTAGTAGTAGTCACCTTTGGTGGGCACATGAGAGGTCGCGGGTTCGAGTCTCGCGGCAGCCACTTTTTGCTTCTTATTCACCAATTTGCAGGTCCTTTACTCTAAGGGAGGACGGCCCCACATGCCATAGGTGTTGTGTTAGTTGGTCTCGCTTGTCAGTAGTAGGCCTCATATATTAATACGTGAGTGGACAACGGGTCCTATGTGTCATTGACATTGTATTAGTTGGCCCCGCATGTCAGTGGTAGGCCCACAAATCATTTTAGTAAATATGTGAGTGTGGAAACCAACTGCTAGAAGTGACACATAAGCCAAAATGACATGACACGTAGGCCGAATTGATGATGTGGCCGCCCAGTCATATCAATGCATCCATGTTTAAAATGTTGTGACCATCTATATTGGTCGTGATCAACTAGAAATAAGGCAGCGAACCAGTGTTGTCTGCTTTATGACCATTTCGTGTAAGGAAATTATGACCTTTCTGATCAAAATGGTTGTTATAGTTTAGGGTTTGGAGCCCCCCGAACAGCTTTTGACCAGTTGGTCTGAAATGGTCATAGATTTATGACCAATTCTACCAGGGTCACTGACAGAAGGTCACTAGTTGACATATTTCTTGTAGTGATCTTGAGAATGCACCACTAACAAAAATACTCCCAAGGCATGGTGGTGCATGGCATGAAGAGATTTAATTCAAACATGAGCTCAACTAAATAATGGCACGGGAAGGCGTAGCCCACACAAAATCTCTCCATCTCCAGTTGCTCCTGATAACGTTCACCACAGCTGCATATAGTGTGACCAACATGGAGGTTTGCTCTGGAAAGGAGCTTCATTCCTGTCAAGACATCATCAAGCTGAAATGATAGTAGTTTTTCAGAAAAGGGAAAGAAAATAATTAACTCAAACTCGAAGATGGAAAAAAAATGAAATCGCCCACCGTGGGGCTCGAACCCACTACCACAAGGCTAAGAGCCTTGATGTGACGCCCCGATTCGACCGTACACTAATCATAAACGCAAACGTGTACGATCAAGATCAGGGACTCACGGGAAGATATCACAACACAACTCTAGACACAAAAGAAAGACATACAAGCTTCATATTACAAGCCAGGGGCCTCGAGGGCTCGAATACAAACGCTCGATACACAAGCGAGTCAGCGGAAGCAACAATATCTGAGTACACACATAAGTTAAACAAGGGAGCCTTAAGAAGGCTAGCACAAAAGCAACATGATCGAAGAGGCAAGGCCTCCTGCCTGGGACCTCCTAACTACTCCTGGTCGTCGGCGGGCTCCACGTAGTAGAAGGCACCCTCGGGGTAGTAGCAGTAGTCGACGCGAGTGGCATCATCTGGCTCCTGGGATCCACCATCTGGTTGCAACAACCAGAAGCAACCGTGAGTACTCATACAAAGTACTCGCAAGCATCAGATCTACACTAAGTATGCATTGGTATCAAATGGAAGGTTTATATCTGTGGACTGAACTGCAGAATGCTAGAATAGAGGGGGAAGGCCTAGCCTATCGAAGACTAGCATCTTCACGCAGCTCCAAGCATCTTGCAGCATGTACAAGAGTAAAGAATAGCAGTTTATAATTAACAAGCATGTTGTAGCATTAACGCCCAGAGATCCTTCCTCGACTCCCTGCGAGAAAGCAATCCCGGAGCCACATATCTCAAGTATTCATTTGTAGTTGTATAAGATCAGGATATAAGTCTCAACGTCCGTTACCATGGACATGGCTATTAATAGATAATCTTCCCTGCAGGGGTGCACCATGTTTTCCAACACGCTAGATTACTCTGGCCGGACACACCTTTCTGGGGTCAATACCCGGCCTCGGAAGATCAACACGTCGCAACCCTACCTAGGCTCAGCAGAGAGGTCCCCGCCGGTCTACATCCTAAGCACTCCGGGGTCTGGGCCCATCACCCGTTGGACTCCGGGTCGTTGTGCGCAAGGGGATACCAGTACCACCCGTGAAGTGGATGGCACGATCCGGCCCGGCCACAATGCTGAACTGGACGTCTGACTAAGCTTCGGCTGATACTGCGACGTCGAGGCCCATAACTATTCTCGCGTGGTGGTTGGTGCGTAAAGGCCAAAGGCCAACTCAGAACAAATACCCAAACATGTTAGTGCATTATTAAAAGGAGTGACGGCTGTCGGGACAAGTCCGAAGCTATCACCCCCTCCCGGGTGATACCGCTAAACAGCCAGCTGCCACTGTCACATCGCACGGGTGCTCTCTAGGCCCGCCCGGCTATCACAACGGTCTCTAGTAAAGTCAAGGTAACTGTGTGTCCAGACATCAAGGGTAAAACCCGAGGAATCACCCCCGGTGGATTCCACTCAAGGTAATCACCAAGGTGAACGTAAGAGGGACCACCCTCGAGGTTCACAATTGAGGTGTTGAACGGCAGAGCCGTATCGGGAATGGTGAAAGAGGAAATCATCCTCGATGACCACGACCGAATAGCTACACTACATAATTATCATCAGGAGTGCGTTATGAGGGATCACCCTCGGCATTCGATAGTAGCTCTGCATAGTCGAGCAACTAAAGGGGCGTGATGTGATATGAGGTGTCGGGCTCTGGTCATTGATCACGTCGATCGAGGCGTCGATGATGAAGCAGGGGCAACAAGGACAAGTACTGGGGGTCACTGATGGATCACTAACCAACCTATACTAAGCAGTTTAGTATAAGCAGGTAGGTAACAAAAGCAGGTACAAAAGCAGGCTATGCATCAGAATAGGAGCAATCAATAACAGTAGCAAAATCTAATGCAAGCATGAGGTAATAGAATGGGCGATATCGGGATGATCAAAGGGGGGCTTGCCTGGTTGCTTAGACTAGAAGGGCCGTCCTCGACGTAGTCGATCACAGCGGGGGGTCTACCGAAGAGAAGAGGGGGGAAGAAACAGTAAATACACGCAAACATATGCACAACATGATTATAAGCGGGGCTAAAGGTGTTCTAATGAAGTGTTACACGATACCATAGAATGGGAAAATAATCCGGGAAAGTTTTCCCAGTTCCGGACGTCTGTCAGACAGATGAACCGGAGGGGAAGGGTTCGACGTTTGCTATGTTAGGCACGTGTGGCGGAAGAACGGACAGCGTGTTTGGATTCGTCTCGAAATTCTGAGCAACTTTCATGTATAATTTTTTTTCATCCGAGCTACATATATTTTTCTGTGATTTTTTAGAGTTTTAAATGATTTTCTAATTATCTTAATTCGAAAATTAAGTGACTAAATACTTTTGTCACATGGGGCTGTGCTAGCCAGGGTGTATGACAGTGGGTCAGGGGGGATGAGTCAGCAAGGTCAACAGTCAATATTGACTGGGTTGACTAGTTAACTCTAGGCAGTGGGGCCTAGGTGTCATAGACACAAGTTTAATAGCTTTGATAAATGAATAAATACAGGGGGTGGGGTCACATGGAAGTGTGCCACTACTAACCTAACACACACACACACACACATACACACACACACACACACACACACACACACACACACACACACACACACACACTAATTACACAGGGCCGGCCACACACACACCACACACAGAACGCAACACAGTAGGCTATGAGGTTAATTATGTTCTCTCTTAACAGGAGATAGCAATTTGTGATTTTCATATGACTTATTCATGCCTCAAATGGATTTGTTTCAATGGGATAAAATGAAGTTTGTCATGTATACTTTGTACTCATATTATTTTTACTAATGTCAATAACCGTTTAGACGATATTTACGGGTTGTATAGAGGGTTAGTCATTGTGAAAAGAGAAAAGCTAGCTAGTAGCATCTTCAGTAGCTAGCAGTACAGAGTACAGTTAGCAGCGGCAGTAGTAGATGCAGCAGCAGCGCCGTGGTAGCAAGCAGCAGCAGGCGAGCACGGGTGGGGTGGAGGCAAGGCGCGGCGAGGGTAGCAACCGGCGCGGTCGGGCGCGGTCTGGCAAGGTGCGGTGCTCGGCGGGGCAAGCGGGGACGGTTGCGGCGTGGACCGGACGTGAGGCAACATGGGCAGAGGAGATGGGGCAGGACTCGTGCGAGCGCGTACAGGACGGCGGGGAGCACGGCTGGATGCTCGGGCAAGCTCGTCGGCGAGCATGGCCACGGCTACGGGCACGACGGCTGCGGCGGGTAATAGGCGGGGAACGGCAGACGCGGGCGATGAGCTGCAGCGGCGAGGAGCAGTGCTAGCAACAGAGTGACAAAGGCTAAGCGCTTAAGAAACCTACGCGTGCACTGAGCACGTCTACAAGCTCAGTTGAGCTCGACGGCAACCGCATTTACTGCGGCGAGCGACGCGGTGGTTCGGTAATGGCGAAGACAACGCGGAGAGCGAGCTACAGCCTGGGGAAGAAGCAAGGGAGAGAGAGGAGGAGCGATGCTCATAGTGTCCCTGCAGATGTGCTAGAGTGGGCTCGGGGAAGAGTTCGCCGGAGCGAACAGTCGACGGAGTCCGTCGGGGCCGAGGAGGAAGCCGGTGGCAGGGACGGCGTCGCAGGGGCGTCCGACTCGAGCTGGTAGCAGCGGACAACGTGGAAGCAGGCGGACAAGGTCCTAGGGCGCGGGGGTGACGAAGAGCACGTGGGTGACGGCGACCATGGCGACGGTGGGGCGTGGCCGAAGAGGATCTGGAGCGGAAGGGCGAGGGGCGCGTGAGGGAGGGAGAGGGGATTAGGGTTCGGCGACGGGAGGGGGCCGAGGCTATATAGGCCGGGGGGCGGCGGATGCCTTAGGCCATGTTCGGTTGACAGGGTTGTGGAGGGGTTTTGACAGGGATTGAGGTGGATTAAATCCTCTACAAGTCAAATCCCCTCCAAATCCCCTCCAATCCTCTTACGGCAGGGTGTAACCGAACAAAGCCTTCGGGTTCAGCGACGGGAGGGGGCCGAGGCTATATAGGCCGGGGGGGCGGCGGATGCCCGCCACAGCGGCAGGGGCGCGCCATGGCCGGGCGATGAGCGCCACGACCCCCCCCCCCCCGCGTCCCTGTAGCAGGAAGGAGGCAAGTGGGAAGGGGCCAGCTGGCTTGCCCACTTGCCCGATGGGTCAAAAGCCCAGGGGGGTTTCTTTTTCTCTTGCTTCTTTTCTTTTTCTTATTTTTCGTTTTACAGTTTTAGTTTTCTTTGTCTTTGAATAGAGATTAGCTTTATAAAATAGTAACAACACCTAAATTGGTTTTACTAATTATACCACTGCCACATTTAGTTTGAGGTTCAAATAAAATAGTTTAGTATTTCTATAATTTAAAAAGCATTTAACAATTCTTTTTAACCACTGTTATATTCATAAAAGGGCATTGGATTATTTTACAGAAGTGTTGGGTCACCCCCATAATTAGTTATGGAATATTTGCCACACTTTGAATATTTTATTTTGCATGTTCGAGAAATTTGAATTTGAGTTTGAACCAAGATTTTGGATCAAGCGAGGATTATCATCAGTAATGTGATGACATGTCACAATTAACAGGGGATTACTGTAGCTTAATTATTCGGGCGTCACAATTCTCCTCCACTACAAGAAATCTCGTCCCGAGATTTAGGAGGTAGAAAGAAACAAAAGCAGGGTATTCAGCTCGAAGATGATCCTCGAGTTTCCAAGTGGCTTCATCTTCAGAAGGATTTGACCACTGATATTTTTTTTAATTTTGATAGCCCTCAGACGGGTGTGACGTTTAGCTTGATCAAGAACACGGATCGAATGCTCTCTCTAAGTGAGATCATCTTGCAGGGGTTGACTTTATAAGCCATGTGGTTGTTGCAAAAGGACTTGCGACTCAGGGCATCGACCATGTCATTAGCCTTGCCAGGGGTATAAGAAATACCGTAGTCATTGTCTGTAATTGCTTCCATACATTGCTGCTGACGAAGATCCAGATCTAGCTGAGTGACAGATACTTCAGACTTATGATCGGTGAAGATCTTGCAACGATTACAAAAAAAGGAAATGCCGCCACAATTTCAGTGCAATTTAACAGCAGCAAGTTCAAAGTCATGGACTGGGTAGTTCTTCTAGAAATACATTTTGGAATTCCCAAACGACTGGAGCGTTTTCGATTCTCACAAGAGGAGAAGAGTTTAGCGCAATCAAGGAATCCGTGCTTCGACATTTCGAACAAGATGAGCATGGTAGCTTGCTATGTCCTTGAAGGATGTAGTAGAGGGACGGTCTTAGTGGCACAAATGATAGCAGTGGTATGTGTTTTCAACCATTCTATTCTCAGGATGAGGTCGATATTGGACGACTTCAAAACAATGGGGGAATCATGGAATTCCAGCCCTTAAAATTCAACTGGGATGTTGCGACTAGCCATGGTGATTCAGCATTGGCCCGTGGAATGCAGCTTGGAATTTCGGCCAAGGGATGGCGGTTCCAACAGGTAAGGAACACGTGTGGTTGTTCCACCATTGAGCAACGGGGCCTTTAAATAAATAAGCCGCGAAGGTGACATAGTTGGTAGAGGTTACATCAGTGGACTCTAGCGCAAAAGTGGTGTCACGGAGCCAGTCCTCAGCATCAAGGGGTTGAGTTAAGCTGCGGTAGATGGATGGGTTAAAACGTGCAAAGTCTTGCAGAGTAACTGAGGTTGGCTGCTCATTCATATTGGGGCGTGGGAACTGAGTCATGACTCGTACCATGAACTGGCGATTCAACATCAAACTGTTGTATCATTCCGGCCATGTATTCGGGAGGTGGTGGATTGTCGCGACCTCGGTCATGACCAGTGTGTCTAAACATCCTGCTTATATGCAATAGGGGGTAGTTTAGCAAAAGGGGGGTGGAGCAAGTGTATGGAGTCATTCAATATGTAACCTGAACAGTGAGCAAAGGCGCAGTATGTACAAAGCAGTAGTCATTGAAGACATACAGCTACATATGCAGAGCCAATTACATGATGTTCATAAGAGTTCGGATGAGAGAAACATCACAGACATACTAGGCATGCACGCGATGGAGGGATATCACAACGGGACATGGCAAAGGCTACATCAATGTCAGGGAAAACCTCTAGAGCGAGGGATTTGAAAGTGACAACGCAGGGTGCCCTCGACAGGAGGATCCTGCGGCGGATCCTGGTCCTTAATTCAAGAAAGGGGTAATACCAACCGTCGGGTGGATGTGATCACGAGATCCTAATATTATAGTTAGTAAAATCATTTAACCCGAATAGAAGATAGGTCAGAGTCCCAGAGTAAAGGTCGAGGAGTAAAAGATCCTAACACCACCCAATGGCGACATGGGCCCGTAAGCCACACAGCCATGTTAGTAAAATAGTTTTTCAAAGATTATACTCAACTTCGGCCAAGGAGTTGGAAAGGAGGGTCCTACAGGCAGTCGGCTCTGATACCAACTTGTGACGCCCCCGATTCGATTGTACACTAATCATACACGCAAACGTGTACGATCAAGATCAGGGACTCACGGGAAGATATCACAACACAACTCTAGACACAAAAGAAAGACATACAAGCTTCATATTACAAGCCAGGGGCCTCGAGGGCTCGAATACAGAAGGTCGATACACAAGCGAGTCAGCGGAAGCAACAATATCTGAGTACAGACATAAGTTAAACAAGGGAGCCTTAAGAAGGCTAGCAAAAAGCAACACGATCGAAGAGGCAAGGCCTCCTGCCTGGGACCTCCTAACTACTCCTGGTCGTCGGTGGGCTCCAGGTAGTAGAAGGCACCCTCGGGGTAGTAGCAGTAGTCGACGCGAGTGGCATCATCTGGCTCATGGGATCTACCATCTGGTTGCAACAACTAGAAAGAAGGAAGAAGGGGGAAAGGGGGGGTAGCAAAGCAACCGTGAGTACTCATCCAAAGTACCCGCAAGCATCAGATCTACACTAAGTATGCATTGGTATCAAATGGAAGGTTTATATCTGTGGACTAAACCTCAGAATGCTAGAATAGAGGGGGAAGGCCTAGCCTATCAAAGACTAGCATCTTCACGCAGCTCCAAGCATCTTGCAGCATGTACAAGAGTAAAGAATAGCAGTTTATAATTAACAAGCATGTTGTAGCATTAACGCCCAGAGATCCTTCCTCGACTCCCTGTGAGAAAGCAATCCCGAAGCCACATATCTCAAGTATTCATTTGTAGTTGTATAAGATCAGGATATAAGTCTGAACGTTCGTTACCATGGACACTGCTATTAATAGATAATCTTCCCTGCAGGGGTGCACCACGTTTTCCAACACGCTTGATTACTCTGGCCGGACACACCTTTCTAGTGTCAATGCCCGGCCTCGGAAGATCAACATGTCGCAACCCTACCTAGGCTCAGCACAGAGGTCCCCGCCGGTCTACATCCTAAGCACTCTGGGGTCTGGGCCTATCGCCCGTTGCACTCCAGTTCGTTGTCCGCAAGGGGATACCAGCACCACCCGTGAAGTGGATGGCACGATCCGGCCCGGCCACAATGTTGAACTGGACGTCTGACAAAGCTTCGGCTGGTACTGCGATGTCGAGGCCCATAACTATTCTCGCGTGGTGGTTGGTGCGTAAAGGCCAAAGGCCAACTCAGAACAAATACCCAAACCTATTAGTGCATTATTGAAAGGAGTGACGGCTGTCGGGACAAGTCCAGAGCTATCACCCACTCCCGGGTGATACCGCTAAATAGCCAGCTGCCACCGTCACATCGCACGGGTGCTCTCCGTGCCCGCCCGGCTTTCACAACGGTCTCCAGTAAAGTCAAGGTAACTCTGTGTCCAGACATCAAGGGTAAAACCCGAGGAATCACCCCCGGTGGATTCCACTCAATGTAATCATCAAGGTGAACGTAAGAGGGACCACCCTCGAGGTTCACACTTGAGGTGTTGAACGACAGAGCCGTATCAGGAATGGTGAAAGAGGAAATCAACCTCGATGACCACGACCGAATAGCTACACTACAGAATTATCATCAGGAGTGCGGTATGAGGGATCACCCTCGGCACTCGATAGTAGCTCTGCAGAGTCGAGCATCTAAAGGGGCGTGATGTGATATGAGGTGTCGGGCTCTGGTCGTCGATCACGTCGATCGAGGCGTCGATGATGAAGCAGGGGCAACAAGGACAAGTACTGGGGGTCATTGATGGATCACTAACCAACCTATACTAAGAAGTTTTGTATAAGCAGGTAGGTAACAAAAGCAGGTACAAAAGCAGGCTATGCATCAGAATAGGAGCAATCAATAACAGTAGCAAAATCTAATGCAAGCATGAGGTAATAGAATGGGCGATATCGGGATGATCAAAGGGGGGGCTTGCCTGGTTGCTTAGACAAGAAGGGTCGTCGTTGGTGTAGTCGATCACAGCGGCATCGGCAGCCGTCACGGGGTCTACCGAAGAGAAGAGTGGGGAAGAAACAGTAAATACACGCAAACATATGCACAACATGATTATAAGCGGGGCTAGAGGTGTTCTAATGCAGTGTTACACGATACCGGAGAATGGGAAAATAATCCGGGAAAGTTTTCCAGTTTCGGACGTCTGTCAGACAGATGAACCGGAGGGGAAAGGTTCGACGTTTGCTATGCTAGGCACGTGTAGCGGAAGAACGGACAGCGTGTTCCGATTCGTCTCGAAATTCTGAGCAACTTTCATGTATAATTTTTTTTTCATCCGAGCTACCGATATTTTCTATGATTTTTCAGAGTTTTAAATGATTTTCTAATTATCTTAATTCGAAAATTAAGTGACTAAATCCTTTGGTCACATGGGGCTATGCTAGCCAGGGTGTATGACAGTGGGTCAGGGGGGATGAGTCAGCAAGGTCAACAGTCAATATTGACTGGGTTGACTAGTCAACTCTAGGCAGTGGGGCCTAGGTGTCATAGACACAAGTTTAATAGCTTTGATAAATGAATAAATAGAGGGGGTGGGGTCACATGGAAGTGTGCCACTACTAACCTATAACACACACACACACACACACACTAATTACACAGGGACGGCCACGCACGGCTGTGGCCAAGCCGGCCACACACACACCACACACAGAACGCCGTAGGCTATGAGGTTAATTATGTTCTCTCTTAACAGGAGATAGCAATTTGTGATTTTCATATGACTTATTCATGCATCAAATGGATTTGTTTCAATGGGATAAAATGAAGTTTGTCATGTATACTTTGTACTCATATTATTTTTACTAATGTTAATAACCGTTTAGACGATATTTACGGGCTGTATAGAGGGTTAGTCATTGTGAAAAGAGAAAAGCTAGCTAGTAGCATCTTCAGTAGCTAGCAGTACAGAGTACAGTTAGCAGCGGCAGTAGTAGATGCAGCAGCAGCGCCGTGGTAGCAAGCAGCAGCAGGCGAGCACGGGTGGGGTGGAGGCAAGGCGCGGCGAGGGTAGCAACCGGCGCGGTCGGGCGTGGTCTGGCAAGGTGCGGTGCTCGGCGGGGCGAGCGGGGACGGTTGCGGCGTGGACCGGACGTAAGGCAACACGGGCAGGGGAGATGGGGCAGGACTCGCGCGAGCGCGTACAGGACGACGGGGAGCACGGCTGCATGCTCGGGCAAGCTCGTCGGCGAGCATGGCCACGGCTACAGGCACGACGGCTGCGGCGGGTAATAGGCGGGGAACGGCAGACGCGGGCGACGAGCTGCAGCGGCGAGGAGCAGCGCTAGCAACAGAGCGACAAGGCTAATCGCTTAAGAAACCTACGCGTGCACTGAGCACGTCTACAAGCTCAGTTGAGCTCGACGGCAACCGCATTGACTGCGGCGAGCGACGCGGTGGTTCGGTAATGGCGAAGACGACGCGGAGAGCGAGCTACAGCCTGGGGAAGAAGCAAGGGAGAGAGAGGGGGAGCGGTGCTCACAGCGTCCCTGCAGATGTGCTAGAGTGGGCTCGGGGAAGAGCTCGCCGGAGCGAACAGTCGACAGAGTCCGTCGGGGCCGAGGAGGAAGCCGGTGGCGGGGACGGCGTCGCAGGGGCGTCCGACTCGAGCTGGTAGCAGCGGACGACGTGGAAGCAGGCGGACAAGGTCCTAGGGCGCGGGGGTGACGAAGAGCACGTGGGTGACGGCGACCATGGCGACGGTGGGGCGTGGCCGAAGTGGATCTGGAGCGGAAGGGCGAGGGGCGCGTGAGGGAGGGAGTGGGGATTAGGGTTCGGCGACGGGAGGGGGCCGAGGCTATATAGGCCGGGGGGCGGCGGATGCCTTAGGCCATGTTCGGTTGACAGGGTTGTGGAGGGGTTTTGACAGGGATTGAGGTGGATTAAATCCTCTACAAGTCAAATCCCCTCCAAATCCCCTCCAATCCTCTTACGGCAGGGTGTAACCGAACAAAGCCTTCGGGTTCAGCGACGGGAGGGGGCCGAGGCTATATAGGCCGGGGGGGCGGCGGATGCCCGCCACAGCGGCAGGGGCGCGCCATGGCCGGGCGATGAGCGCCACGACCCCCCCCCCCCCGCGTCCCTGTAGCAGGAAGGAGGCAAGTGGGAAGGGGCCAGCTGGCTTGCCCACTTGCCCGATGGGTCAAAAGCCCAGGGGGGTTTCTTTTTCTCTTGCTTCTTTTCTTTTTCTTATTTTTCGTTTTACAGTTTTAGTTTTCTTTGTCTTTGAATAGAGATTAGCTTTATAAAATAGTAACAACACCTAAATTGGTTTTACTAATTATACCACTGCCACATTTAGTTTGAGGTTCAAATAAAATAGTTTAGTATTTCTATAATTTAAAAAGCATTTAACAATTCTTTTTAACCACTGTTATATTCATAAAANGCCTCCCTGTAGCAGGAAGGAGGCAAGTGGGGAGGGGCCGGCTGGCTTGCCCACTTGCCAGATGGGTCAAAAGCCCAGGGGGGTTTCTTTTTCTCTTGCTTCTTTTCTTTTTCTTATTTTTCCTTTTATAGTTTTAGTTTTCTTTTATCTTTGAATAGAGATTAGCTTTATAAAATAGTAACAACACCTAAATTAGTTTTACTAATTATACCACTGCCACATTTAGTTTAAGGTTCAAATAAAATAGTTTAGTATTTATATAATTTAAAAAGCATTTAACAATTCTTTTTAGCCACTGTTATATTCATAAAAGGGCATTGGAATATTTTACAAAAGTGTTGGGTCACCCCCATAATTAGTTATGGAATATTTGCCACACTTTGAATATTTTATTTTGCATGTTTGAGAAATTTGAATTTGAGTTTGAACTAAGATTTTGGATCAAGCGAGGATTATCATCAGTAATGTGATGACATGGCACAATTAACGGGGATTACTGTAGCTTAATTATCCAGGCGTCACACTTGCGCTCTACCAACTGAGCTAGATGGGCCTGATATGCTACTTCCACGTTCAAAGTTTTTGAACAGAGAGTAACTACAGCAGAATGGAGCAGTTACATCTTAAAAATGCAGCACTAACAAAAAAATGGCATTCCAGGCATGGCAATGGTTCATGCAACGGAAATTGTATGAAGAGCAATCATAAAATGTAAAGTCGGTTCTGCATCCTTCCAGGCTTCCAGCAATTTGCAGAGCACCAAAGTTACACGAACATCCGCAAGCATGAAGAGATTTAGTTCAAAAATGACCTCACATGTTTCGAACCTTAGTTCAAACACAAACATCAGCAACTTCCAGCAACTAAACGATGGCACGGACAGTGAGCTCACATGGCTCGAACCTGATTTGACCACGGGCATCGGTAGCCCGTAGCTCACAAGATCTCTCGATCTCGGGTCGGGTAGCTCCTGACCTCGTTCACCATGGTTGGCATGGCAGGATGAGCAGTGATGTTTGCTCTGGAAAGGAGATTCGTTTCTGTCAGAAACTTCAGGCTGAATGATGGTAGATATCCAAAAGAAAAAAAAGAATCGCCCACTATGGGGCTCGAACCCACGACCACAAGGTTAAGATCCTTGCGCTCTACCAACTGAGCTAGACGGGCTTGATGTAGAGCCATTTCAGTTTGTCCACTTACTTGGATGCGACAATCCCTGACTTGCTCAAATTGTCATCCATGAAAATCATACCTCGGATTCACGAGATCTCTGTGGGGATGCGGACTTGCTGTTGCGGATCCATCGGGCATGGTGGTTGGCTGGTTCCTCCATGTCTAGCACTGGCAGTTCCTGCCCAGATCGAGTTGGATGGATCCTCCATGACGACGTTAAACAAGCTCCGATTCCTGTCCATAAAAGAGTAGATCAGGGCCGGAAAGCTGCAGCAGACTCAAATTTGGCTCAATTCGATGTCGCAGCTAACAAATCGCTTACCCCATACCCCCCTACGCCAAGATTTTGCTTGTCCGCGGCCGCCGGGCTCCAGGTCTTGCCAATGGAGGTGCCACGGATGGGGCGGGAGAGGAGGCTTAAACAGATTGCCGGAGAGGCTGGGAGGGACAGAGAACGAGGCTCGAGTCGAGCCCACGCCTGCAATATTTCGATCGTGGAGGGGAGGCACGCCGACAGTGCTACCCTTTAAGTCCATGTAGCTTGCTACGAATTGGGTTCACACATTGCTGATCGACACGTTCGTTGATGGGTCATGTATGCATGTCCCTGTAAGTTAGTGCCACTTTGGGTCCACGACTAGTCATGTCAGCCCGTGTTCTTTGTCATATGGATGCTAGCGACATTATCATATACGTGAGTCAAAAGGCGCAAACGGTCCCGATCTAGGTAAGGTGGCACCCATGGGAATACCGTGTGTGAGGCCGCAAAGTGATATGATGTGTTACATGCTAGATCGGTGTGACTTAGGATCGGGGTCCTGACATCCTCATGCTTATAATCAAAATAAAGCTTTTACTAAACATATCGTCGATGCTTCGATGCAATCTTTTGAAGAAAATCTTGAACTAGAAGTTTCTATCCCTAGAAAACTTTATGATGAGTGGGAACCTACTATTAAGATCAAGATTAAAGATTATGAATGTTGTGCTTTGTGTGATTTAGGTTCTAGTGTTTCCGCGATTCCAAAAACTTTGTGTGATGTGCTAGGTTTCCGTGAATTTGATGATTGTTCTTTAAATTTGCATCTTGCGGATTCCACCATTAAGAAGAAGGATTAATGATGTTCTTATTGTTGCAAATAGGAATTATGTGCCCGTAGATTTCATTGTTCTTGATATAGATTGCAATCCTACATGTCCTATTATTCTTGGTAGACCTTTCCTTAGAACGATTGGTGCAGTTATTGATATGAA
>LR880970.1:561558772-561576543 GCA_904067115.1 Aegilops sharonensis
AAGATCTTTATCGGTCAAACCGCATAACAACATACGTTGTTCCCTTTGTCATCGGTATGTTACTTGCCCGAGATTTGATCGTCGGTATCCAATACCTAGTTCAATCTCGTTACCGGCAAGTCTCTTTACTCGTTCCGTAGTGCATTATCCCATAAACAACTCATTTGGTTACATTGCTTGAAAGGCTTATAATGATGTGCATTACCGAGAGGTCCCAGAGATACCTCTCCGACAATCAGAGTGTCAAAACCTAATCTCGAAATACGCCAACTCAACATGTACCTTCAGAGACACCTGTAGTACTCCTTTATAATCACCCAGTTACGTTGTGACGTTTGGTAGTACCCAAAGTGTTCCTCCGGTAAACGGGAGTTGCATAATTCTCATAGTTACAGGAACATGTATAAGTCATGAAGAAAGCATTAGCAACATACTAAACGATCGAGTGCTAAGCTAACGGAATGGGTCAAGTCAATCACATTATTCTCCTAATGATGTGATCCCGTTAATCAAATGACAACCCATGTCTATGGCTAGGAAACATGACCATCTTTGATCAACGAGCTAGTCAAGTAGAGGCCTACTAGTGACACTCTGTTTGTCTATGGATTCACACAAGTATTATGTTTCCGATTAATACAATTCTAGCATGAATAATAAAAATTTATCATGATATAAGGAAATAAATAATAACTTTATTATTGCCTCTAGGGCATATTTCCTCCAGTCTCCCACTTGCACTAGAGTCAATAATCTAGTTCACATCACCATGTGATTTAACACCAATATTCACATCTGTATGTGATCAACACCCATAGTTCACATCGTCACGTGACCAACATCCGAAGGGTTTACTAGAGTCAATAATCTAGTTCACATCGCTATGTGATTAACACCCAAAGAGTACCAAGGTATGATCATGTTTTGCTTGTGGAGAAGTTTAGTCAACGGGTCTATCACATTCACAGCCGTATGTATTTGGCAAATATTCTATGTCTACAATGCTCTGTATGGAGCTACTCTAGCTAATTGCTCCCACTTTCAATATGTATCCAGATTAAGACTTAGAGTCATCTGGATCAGTGCCAAAACTTGTATCGACGTAACCCTTTACGACGAACCTTTTGTCACCTCCATAATCGAGAAACATATCCTTATTCCACTAAGGATAATTTTGACCAATGTCAAGTGATCTACTCCTAGATCCGTATTGTACTCCCTTGCCAAACCAGGGCAGAGTATACAATAGGTCTGGTCCATAGCATGGCATACTTTTATAGAACCTATGACGGATGCATAGGGAATGATTTTCATTCTCTTCCTATTTTCTGCCGTGGTCTGGATTTGAGTCTTACTCAATTTCATACCTTTGCAACACAGGCAAGAACTCTTTCTTTGACTGTTCCATTTTGAACTACTTCAAAATCTTGTCAAGGTATGTACTCATTGAAAAAACTTATCAAGCGTCTTGACTATCTCTATAGATCTTGATGCTCAATATGTAAGTAGCTTCACTGAGTTCTTTCTTTGAAAAACTCCTTTCAAACACTCCTTTATGCTTTGCAGAATAATTCTACATTATTTCCGATCAACAATATGTCATTCACATATACTTATCAGAAATGTTGTAGAGCTCCCACTCACTTTCTTGTAAATACAGGCTTCTCCAAAAGTCTGTATAAAACCATATGCTTTGATCAACTCATCAAATCGTATATTCCAACTCCGAGATGCTTGCACCAGTCCATAGATGGATCACTGGAGCTTGCACATTTTGTTAGCATCTTTAGGATTGACAAAACCTTCTGGTTGCATCATATACAACTCTTCTTTAAGAAAAACATTAAGGAATGCAGTTTTTACAACCATTTGCCAGATTTCATAAAATGTGGCAATTGCTAACATGATTCGGACAGACTTTAAGCATCGCTACAGTTGAGAAAATCTCATTGTAGTCAACACCTTGAACTTGTCAAAAACCTTTTTGCGACAAGTCGAGCTTTGTAGATAGTAACACTACTATCAACATCTGTCTTCCTCTTGAAGATCCATTTATTTTCTATGGCTTGCCGATCATCGGGCAAGTCCACCAAAGTCCACACTTTGTTCTCATGCATGGATCCCATCTCAGATTTCATGGCCTCAAACCATTTTGCGGAATCTTGGCTCATCATCGCTTCCTCATAGTTCGTAGGTTTATCATGGTCTAGTAACATGACTTCCAAAACAGGATTACCGTACCACTCTGGTGCGGACCGTACTCTGGAAGACCTACGAGGTTCTGTAGTAACTTGATCTAAAGTTTCATGATCATCATCATTAGCTTCCTCACTAATTGGTGTAGGAATCACTGGAACTGATTTCAGTGATAAACTATTTTCCAATTCAGGAGAAGGTACTATTACCTTATCAAGTTCTACTATTCTCCCACTCACTTCTTTCGAGAGAAACTCCTTCTCTAGAAAGGCTCCATTATTAGCAACAAATGTCTTGCCTTCGGATCTGTGATAGAAGGTGTACCCAACAGTCTCCTTTGGGTATTCTATGAAGACGCACTTCTCCGATTTGGGTTCGAGCTTAACAGGTTGAAACTTTTTCACATAAGCATCGCAGCCCCAAACTTTAAGAAACGACAACTTTGGTTTCTTGCTAAACCACAGTTCATAAGGCGTCATCTCAATGGATGTTGATGGTGCCCTATTTAAAGTGAATGCAGCTGTCTCTAATGCATAACCCCAAAATGATAGTGGTAAATCGGTAAGATACATCATAAATCGCACCATATCCAATAAAGTGCGGTTATGACGTTCATACACACCATTATACTGTGGTGTTCCATGTGGCGTGAGCTGTGAAACTATTCCACGTTATTTTTAAATGAAGGCCAAACTCGTAACTCAAAAATTCTCCTTTACAATCAGATTGTAGAAACTTTATTTTCTTGTTACGATGATTCTCCTCTTCACTCTGAAATTCTTTCAGATTTTCAAATGTTTCAAACTTATGCTTCATTAAGTAGATATACTCATATCTGCTCAAATCATCCGTGAAGGTCAGAAAATAACGATACTGACCATGAGCATCAACACTCACTGGACCGCATACATCGGTATGTATTATTTCCAATAAGTCACTAGCTCGTTCCATTGTTCCGAAGAACGGAGTTTTAGTCATCTTGCCCATAAGGCACGGTTCGCAAGCATCAAATGATTCATAATCAAGTGATTCTAAAAATCCATCTTTTATGGAGTTTCTTCATGCGCTTTACACCGACATGACCCAAACGGCAGTGCCACAAATATGTTGCACTATCATTATCAACTTTGCATCTTTTGGCATCAATATTATGAATATGTGTATCTCTACGATCGAGATCCAACAAACTATTTTCATTGGGTGTATGACCATCGAAGGTTTTATTCATGTAAATAGAACAACAATTATTCTCTAACTTTAAATGAATAACTGTATTGCAATAAACATGATCAAATCATATTCATGCTCAACACAAATGCCAAATAACATTTATTTAGGTTTAACACTAATCCCGAAAGTATAGGGAGTGTGCGATGATGATCATATCAATCTTGGAACCACTTCCAACACACATCGTCACTTCACCCTCGACTAGTCTCTGTTTATTCTGTAACTCCTGTTTCGAGTTACTAATCTTAGCAACCGAACAAGTATCAAATACTCAGGGGCTACTATAAACACTAGTAAGGTACACATCAATAACCTGTATATCAAATATACCCTTGTTCACTTTGCCATCCTTCTCATCCACCAAATATTCAGGACATTTCCGCTTCCAGTGACTATTTCCTTTGTAGAAGAAGCACTTAGTTTCAGGCTTTGGTCCAGCTTTGGGCTTCTTCATGGGAGTGACAACTTGCTTGCCATTCTACTTGAAGTTTCCTTGCGTTTCCTTTGCCCTTTTCTTGAAACTAGTGGTCTTATCAATCATCAACACTTGATGCTCTTTGTTGATTTCTACCTTCGTCGATTTCAGCATCACGAAGAGCTTGGGAATCGTTTTCGTCATCCCTTGCATTATAGTTCATCACGAAGTTCCACTAACTTGGTGATGGTGACTAGAGAACTCTGCCAATCACTATCTTATTTGGAAGATTAACTCCCACTTGATTCAAGCGATTGTAGTACTCAGACAATCCAAGCACTTGCTCACTAGTTGAGCAATTCTCCTCCATCTTTTAGGCAAAGTATTTGTCAGAGGTCTCATACCTCTTGACACGGGCATGAATCTGAAATACCAATTTCATCTCATGGAACATCTCATATGTTCCGCGACGTTTCAAAAAAGTTTTTGTAGTCCCGGTTCTAAGCCATAAAACATGGTGCACAAAACTATCAAGTAGTCATCATATTGAGCTAGCCAAACATTCATAACATCTGCATCTGTTCCTGCAATAGGTCCGTCACCTAGCGGTGCATAAAGGACATAATTCTTCTCTGCAGCAATGAGGACAATCCTCAGATCACGGATCCAATCCGCATCATTGCTACTAACATCTTTCAACACAGTTTTCTCTAGGAACATATAAAAATAAACATATGAAAGCAACAACGCGAGATATTGATCTACAACATAATTTGCAAAATACTACCAGGACTAAGTTCATGATAAATTTAAGTTCAATTAATCATATTACTTAAGAACTCCCACTTACATAGACATCCCTCTAGTCATCTAAGTGATAATTTGATCCAAATCAACTAAACCATATTCGATCATCACGTGAGATGGAGTAGTTTCAATGGTCAACATCACTATGTCGATCATATCTACTATATGATTCACGCTCGACCTTTCGGTCTCCGTGTTCCGAGGCCATATCTGTTATATGCTAGGCTCGTCAAGTTTAACTTGAGTATTCTGCGTGTGCAATTGTTTTGCACCCGTTGTATTTGAACGTAGAGCCTATCACACCCGATCATCACGTGGTGTCTTAGCACGAAGAACTTTCGCAACGGTGCATACTTAGGGAGAACACTTATACTTTGATAATTTATTGAGGGATCATATTATAATGCTACCTTCAATCAAAGCAAGATAAGATGCATAAAAGATACATCACATGCAATCAATATAAGTGATATGATATGGCCATCATCATCTTGTGCTTGTGATCTCCATCTTCGAAGCACCTTCATGATCACCATCGTCACCGGCGCGACACCTTGATCTCCATCGTAGCATCGTTGTCATCTCGCCAATCTTATGCTTCTACGACTATCGCTACCGCTTAGTGATAAAGTAAAGCATTACAGGGCGAATGCATTGCATACAATAAAGCGACAACCATATGGCTCCTGCCAGTTGCCGATAACTCGGTTACAAAACATGATCATCTCATACAATAAAATTTAGCATCATGTTTTGACCATATCACATCACAGCATGCCCTGCAAAAACAAGTTAGACGTCCTCTACTTTGTTGTTGCAAATTTCACGTGGCTGCTACGGGCTGAGCAAGAACCGTTCTTACCTACGCATCAAAACCACAACGATAGTTTGTCAAGTTGGTGCTGTTTTAACCTTCGCAAGGACCGGGCGTAGCCATACTCGGTTCAACTAAAGTGAGAGAGACAGACACTCGCCGGTCACCTTTAAGCAACTAGTGCTCGTGGCGGTGAAACCAGTCTCGCGTAAGTGTACGCGTAATGTCGGTCTGGGCCGCTTCATCTCACAATACCGCTGAACCAAAGTATGACATGCTGGTAAGCAGTATGACTTATATCGCCCACAACACACTTGTGTTCTACTCGTGCATATGACATCTACGCATAAAACCTGGCTCGTATGCCACTGTTGGGGAACATAGTAATTTCAAAAAAATTCCTATGCACACGCAAAGATCATGGTGATGCATAGCAACGAGAGGGGAGAGTGTGTCCACGTACCCTCGTAGACCGAAAAGCGGAAGCGTTAGCACAACGCGGTTGATGTAGTCGTACGTCTTCACGGCCCGACCGATCAAGCACCAAAACTACCGCACCTCCGTGTTCTAGCACACGTTCAGCTCGATGACGTCCCTCGAACTCCGATCCAGCCATGTGTCGAGGGAGAGTTCCGTCAGCACGACGGCGTGGTGACGATCTTGATGTTCTACAGTCGCAGGGCTTCGCCTAAGCACCGCTACGATATTATCGAGGTGGACTATGGTGGAGAGGGGCACCGCACACGGCTAAGAGATCCAAGGGATCAATTGTTGTTGTCCTAGAGGTGGCCCTTGCCACCGTATATAAAGGATCAAGGGGGAGGGGGCGGCCGGCCAGGAGGAGGCGCGCCAAGGAGGAGTCCTACTCCCACCGGGAGTAGGATTCCCCCCTTCCTAGTAGTAGGAGTAGGACTGTCAGGACCCGATCCTATGGCACACCGATCTAGCATATAACACCTCATATCACTTTGCAGCCTCACGCACGGTATCCCCTCGGTGTCGCCTTACCAGGCCCGGGACCGTTTGCGCCTTTTCGCTCACGTATATGATAGTGTCGCTAGCATCCATATGACAAAGAACCCGGGCTGACATGGCTAGTCATGAACCCAAAGTGACGCTAACTTATAGGGACAGACATACATGACCGAACAACGAACGTTTCGGTCATCAGCGAGTGAATTCGGGCTGTAGCAACTGGGCTAGCAGGACTCCGGTAAACCGGTCTGTAGCAGGCTAACAGGACTCCGGTAGTCACCGTGTGACATTTCCCCGAAGGGACAAACACAGGAACAAAGGACACATGCCAGCCAGCCTAAGTGTTCCGGAGCAGTAGCAAGCTACCAGGGCTCAGTGGAAGCACTAGGAGACATTTCCCGGTAAGTGGGGCTACCAAGGATAAACCACTAGATAGTCAGATCCCACACATACCAAGCATTTCAGTAACATACACACAATTTGCTCGATATGTGCAAATACAACATGGCATCACAACATGACTCTACAACTCAAGTATTTATTCAATAGGCTCGGAGGAGCGAGATATTACAAACATGGGTCTCATGACCCAACATTCAGAGCATACAAGTCAAAGCACAAGCGGAAGCTTAACATGTCTGAGTACAGACAACTATAAATGAAAAAAGGCTGAGAAGCCTGACTATCTACCAGATCCTGCGGAGGGCACAAGATCGTAGATGAGATAACAAGCTAAACGTCGAAGTCCACGAGGAACTACTAATGAGACTGAAGTCTCTCTGAAAAACATAAAATAGGCAAACATGAGTACACATGTACCCAACATGACTTACATCAGAGCTATCTACATATGCATCATTATCAACAAAGGGATGGTGGGGTTTAACTGCAGCAAGCCAGCTTTGACTCAGTGGCTATCCTGAACTACGATTGCAATGCAACTCTTTGAGGTGGCGCACATGAGTCCACATATTCACCATGTCAATACACCACTATGGATCCGCTCCCGTCTCCCTACGACAACTCCATCCATAGCACTCACGCTTATCTTGCGCATTTTAGAGTATCCAATTTCACTTGTCTATGAACTGTACAGGCAACCCGAAAGTCCTTTACCGCGGACACGGCTATTCGAATAGATAATGTTAACCCTGCAGGGGTGTACTTCTTCACACACGCTCTCGCCACTTACCACCATGTACACGTCGTGTATCTCGGCAACCTTCAAGCGGAAGCCCGGCGAGGGAGTCGGCCATGACCTGACTAACCACGCAAGTCTCTAGTCCAGGTTTATCTCCTATCCGGGTTCCATCCGCTAGGAGATCCGGCCAGGGTGTCGCTCACGGCCCCAAACGATGTGACCAGGGTTCCCAAGCCCACCATTCGGGTGCCACTTGGTACACTGTGCCACTGCACCTAGTCTGTCCCAAGCCCACCTGTACCGGGTGCCACTTGGTAGACTACTAGCACTA
Source organism: Aegilops sharonensis (assembly GCA_904067115.1). Taxonomy (NCBI): domain Eukaryota; kingdom Viridiplantae; phylum Streptophyta; class Magnoliopsida; order Poales; family Poaceae; genus Aegilops; species Aegilops sharonensis. Next base: position 561,566,682 of record LR880970.1, read on the forward strand.
CCTACAAACACCAGAAACTAGTTGCAACTCCTGGACAGAGATCAAGCTGATTAATAAGTCGAGAGGGGTCCAGTTACCGGAACCCAATGTGTGGTAGTAACTATTCATGGATCACAAACACAGAACTCAGTTCCTGAGGACGGCTGCAATGAGACAACCCACTATGTACTCCTACATGGCCTCTCACCGCTACCTTTACCAAATCGTGTTCACACACTTAGCTCTCAAAAGTAGGACATGTTTCACAACACTCCAATTCATCCCCGATGAATCAGACCTGACACCACTCTAAGCAATAGCAGGCATGACAAACAAGCATGAATGAGTAGGCACATCAGGGCTCAAACAACTCCTACTCATGCTAGTGGGTTTAATTTATTTACTGTGGCAATGACAGGTCATGCAGAGCAATGGGTTCAACTGTCGCAGCATGTAACAGTTGAATCGTTGTTGTCGTAATGCAGTAAAAAGAGAGCAGGAGCGAGAGAGTGGGGTTGTATTGGAATGAAAAGGGGGTTTTGCTTGCCTGGCACTTCTGAAGATAGTATAGTTCTTCATCGGTTTCATCGATCACATCGTCGGTACACGTCTACTGAGAGGGGACAAGCACCGATAAACAAAGAAGAAACACAATCAATGCAATGCACAATATGATGCATGATCATGACATGGCAAAATGAGTGTGTTGGGCTAATGCAACTATAATCAGATGGGTTTGAGTTAGTTTGAACCCAACACTACTAGGGAAAAGCCTATACACAGAATCTTACCAGCAGCGCTCCTCAAAATACCACGCTACTGCTATTTAGCAGCAGCGCGTGATATCAAAACGCGCTGCTGAAAGGAAAATAGCAGTAGCGCTTCCACCACAAACCGCGCTACTGTTATAATTGCCATGACCTCGCCCCCCCGCTAGTTATAGCAGTAGCGCCCTATACTGAACCGCGCTACTGCTATAGAAGTTAGCAGCAGCGCGCTTCAAAGAAAAGCGCTACTGCTAAGATCAACCCACAAGTTTAGTCCCACCTCGCTCCGTGAACAGGGTGTTTACCACCTTAAATATGTTATTTCTGAAACTACCACAACCAGTTGGTCTTCACTGAACTCTATGTGTAAAATTTGTGGCCGCAATATGAGTCCTCTTCGGTTCCTACCGGAGAGGACTCATATTGACAATTCAGATTATACAGAAAAAGATCATTGATGGCCAATGTATTTTTGCATTGATGTATTTTTTGTATAGTTACACTTAGCAGTAGCGGTTTATATGCAAAGCGCTACTGCTATTCAGATTAGCTGTAGCGCGTTTTGGCAAACGCGCTACAACTATCCCTACCTTATCCCCACGCGCACGACCGGTCCTCACTCACACTCTCACTCTCGCCCGCGTGCCGATAACCGTCGTCGTGCGTCGCCGCCGCCGCCGCATTCGTCCGTCCGCCACCGAGGTACTCCCCTCCTTCCATCCCTCCTCCCTCCTCCTCGCACATCCTCCCTCCGCCTGCGGCCGCCCCTCCCTCCTCCGCCGCCGCCCTCCTCCCTCCGCCTGCGGCCGCCCCTCCTCCCTCCTCCGCCGGCAGCCCTCCTCCCACCGCCCTTGACCTCACCGCCCCTAGCTACCTCTCCGTCGCCCCCACCCCTGCCACTAGTTAGTACTAGATTTAGTAGTAGTAGATGTTAATTTAGGGTTCATAGCTAGTACTAGATGTTGCTTAGTTAGTACTAGATTGTTAGTAGTAGTAGATGTAAATTACTAGTAGTGATGATACTAGTTAACTAGGGCAGTATGATTAATATTAGTTGTAGTTGAACTACTTTAGTTGTAGTTGAACTAGTTTAGTAAGTAAATTAATAAACTAGTTGAACTAGTTGAATTAATAGAACTAATGTGTTTTTAGTAAGATAATTAATATAACTAGTTGAACTACTTTATTTTTAGAAAGAACAAGTTTTTTTCTATTTATAGTAAGTTTATATTTAGTAAGAACTAGTTGAATTAATAAAACTAGTTGAACATGTCATATTTGTTGTTATTTTTTAGTTTAAGCAATTATTCGGGATGTATTAGTGATAACTTATACGGTTTCAGGTGACCACCGTCGTCCCCGTCACCGACCCCCTCCGACATCCCCGCCGTCGTCCCAGTCACCGACCCCCTCCGACATCGAGGTGACACCAGCCAAATATCCTTGTATATCTTGTGTTGTTGCTCAAATAGGATATGTGGTTGCCCAAGTGGCCGTTCATGTTCGGTTTACATCTCCGAGTGGCCTATGTTTTGCCGAAGTGTTGATTAATTTCCGTTCCGGCAAATTTCAGGCGCTCGATATGTCCTTTTTAGCAAACATCATGCCGGATTTTTTCTTGAATTCTGGCATGACTTGTGCTAGAATATGTACAAGTTTAATCTTTGAATTATGAACGTAGGAAATGTCGTACTCGGACGACGACAGTCTCCCGGGGGAGTGTAGCTGGTGCCACGATGATCGAGGTATGTACGACAGGTTCGTTGAGCTGGACGAAGATCGGCGTTTCAGCATTAAGCTCGAGGAGACCTTCGATTGTGAAATGGTACGCAACAACGACAAGTGTTTTTTTCGTAATTAAGCATGACTTCAACTATTTCAACGTCTAATTTTCATATTTTACAATTCGACTAGCTTATCCCATGCCATGTAAGACGCTATGTCTTGGAGAGGATGGGTTTTGAAGACCATGAAAATTTCGAAACAAAGAAAGTACACCTAAGGACCCATCATGATATGGATTTTGAAGTAAATCTGTGCAATGCTCAGAGCGTAACCCATTTTGGTTGCCAAAATTGGGAAGCACTTTGCAAAATGTATGCTTTTTATGAGGGTATGATTGTCACCATGGATCTTGGTGATCCTGACATCGAGCAAGACAATATGGACATTTGGGTCCTTGTTGATACGCTTCCGATTGTACCGCTATGTGAGTTTCTCAAACATAGTTACTAACTAATTTATATTGTTTATTTCAAAATAGTAGATAGCTTATTTCCATTGACAACTTATTTTGATTCTTCAAAGACTGTGCGAAAGATGGTAGATAAAACCCACTACACCAATGGCACCGAATTAACGTATAAGGAGAAAAATCATCTAATCGCATTTTGTACTCTTCTTGAGAATTACAATAACTATTATCGAACTCCTCCAAATTATGGTGAATACGTGCCACTAGTGCGTGTGTTGAACCACGGTAACTTCTCTGGAGATACCCTTGTAAGATTTTTTACTATTACGACATCCGTGCATCTTTTGCATACTTCTAAAACTAGTACATCATGGCTAACTACAAAGTTATTATTATGTTTTTCAACAGAAACTCCCGATGGATTGTGTGCCTCATCTGATGTCTCTGAATGGTCGCCTCTCAGTTCTGAACATACTGCCAGGTAAATATAGGGAGCTCACCTGTGCATATCGGATTTCTAAAACTGGTGAACACATGTTCATCAAAGAATGGAAGAAATGTATGGACATTCGCAAGGAGGTTCTTGGAAGTAACATTCAGCGAAAGGCAAGAATTGGAGACAAGCTAATCTCCATTCTCCATAATGGAGAGTCAGGGGCTATCTTGTTTTTGCTATTTTACCTTAGAAAATGTAGTAGGTCTTAATCGAATGTAGTAGGTCCTATGAGGTACAATATGTTTATTATGTGGTAATGTGTTAGAGTTGATAATGAGGAGTACTTGTGATTACGACTAGTGACCAATTTGCTATGCGATGTCATTGATGAAAACGATGATCTTGAGGAGGTGTTATATGACAATGATGTATTATGATGATAAGCTGTTAATGATATGATGATGATGATGATGATATTATTATATCATTGGGTGAAAGAACCGCGGATTAGTTTCAAGTGGATGGACATCCACTTGAAACTAGTCCACGGTTCTTTCACCCCGTGATGTAATAACTCATTATGATATAAAAACAATCCCTAAATTCCTGTTGTATGAAAACTTGTGTAAAGGTGTATGAATACAACATGAAATAAAAAAGAAATAAAATACTAAATAATAGTAGTAGCGCGGGAAAGGAGAAGCACTACTACTAATTACCAGTAGCGCTATTCTGAAGAAGCGCTACTACTAATTACCAGTAGCGCTATTCTGAAGAAGCGCTACTACTAAGTCAATTTAGCAGTAGCGTGGATCTAGGCGTGCTATTGCTAAGCTTTAGCTGTAGCGCCTTATCAGTAGCGCTCCTTCCTGCGCTACTGATAGGCCACCCGCGCTGCTGCTAGGCTTTTCCCTAGTAGTGCAAGGTTCAAGTTCAAATTGAAACTATGAGTTAATAAAGTGCATTATCATGTTTTGATATAAACAACAGGTTTAAGTTGCTTAAACATGCATGAAACTAGTGCAGATGGATAGATTGGATTTTTCTGATCATTTTTCATATATAACTTATTTCATTTGGAGTAACGGTTGAATTTCTATGATTTTTAGAAGTTTAGATCATTTTCTGAAATTTATAAATCATTTCTGATTTATTTTAATTCCAGAAAATGTTTACTACATCAGCATTAGGTCATGCTGACCTCACCAGATCAACAGGGCTGCCTCGGGTCAAACCTGACCAGTGGGTCCCACTGGTCAGTGTCACGGTGCTGGCTAGACTCGCTGACGTGTGGGCCTAGTCAACGGGCACGTCAGCTTGGTCAAAGCTGATGCATGGGCCCACTGGGGTTAGTTAAACTTTAACAGAAAATAAACTGTGTGTAGTTAGGAAGTGGGACCCAGCTGTCAGTGCGAGAGAGGGTTAATTAGCTGGGTCATTAGCCCCTAATGACGGCGCCACATCAGCGTCACCGGGACCTCGCCAGCGGCGACCAAAACGACGGCGGCGCGGCTCGGAAACACGCTATGGGCGGCGGTTTGGCTTGCTGAGGGTACCAGGGCATAGCCCTTGTGCCCGCGCATCCAGCAGAGGCAGCGGCAGGTCGCAGGGTGACTGGAGCTCGCCAGAAACAGGTTCACGGCAACGGCCGGAGTTCGGGCAACGACAGGTTAGGCGATGCAGGGAACGGCAGGAGCCGCGGGTGGTCGCGGTCGACTCCTGGGAACGTGCTGAGCACGGTGGCGCGCTCGGTTGCAAGCATGTGCGGCTGTGGCCACGGCTACGCCATGGCCGGCGGCGAGATGCTTCGGTCACGGTTGGGGATCGGGGTTAGAGGACGAACGCGTCGACGGGGAGAGGGGCGAGGGGCGTAGGAGCTCACAGCGGTTCCGCAGGGTTGGTTAGTGGGCTCGGGGAGAGGCCGGAGGAAGCGGGGCGGCGATGGAGATTTCCGGCGTCGGGAGGTTGAAGACGACGGCGTGGAGGCGCTCGGGGGCATCCGGTGTTGCACAGCTCGATGAGGAGGAAGAGGGGTACTAGACGGAGCTCTTGGGCATCTATGGCCTCGCCGGGATGGCGGTGTCCGCGGTGGTGGCGAGCGGCGGCGGCGGAGGCATTCGGGCGGAAAGAACAGAGGAGGGGGAGAGCGTTCGGGGGAGAGAGAGGGAGAGCCTAACGGCTCTGGGGGTCGCGTGGCGTCGTCCAGACGCGCCGAGGAGGAGCCAGGCAGGCAGGAAGGAAGGAGGTGGAGGCCTCGGGCGCGCTGGCGTCGACACGCCTCTGTCTACTAGCAGAGGTTGAAGACGGCCGCTTCGCCCTGGTGGGCTGGGCCTTAGCTACAGTGCTGGGCCAGCTGAGCTACCAGGTGAGCGCCAGGTAAGTTCTCTCTCTCTCTGGTTTCTCTATTTTAATTACCGTTTTCTATTTTTCTGCAACTCTATGGCTTTATTAAAAATAGTAAATCAATCCCAAAAATCATGCAACTGCTCATGACCACTGTTGGAAATATATCCTACAGTAAACATTTCAGTTTGGGATTATTTGAGCATTTAAAATATTTTATAGCATTTAAATGCCCAAATGCAAATACTATATGCTTTAATTCAGTGACCTTATGACGTCCTATAAAATTGTGCACCATTTTTGTCAGAGGTTCTAGCCCAAGGAAAAGATGATGAACATTTTATAAGGGCATTTCAGGTTCATTGATAAAGATTTTAGTAAACCCTAGTTGGTTTAAGAGGGGGGGTGTTGGGGGTTCTGTCATCCCCATTTCAACTTTCTGGAAGATTTAAACATGATGCAACACCAGATGCTAGCACTAAGCAAACCAGAACTAGGGATGTGACAGCTCACCCCCACTAAACAATAATCTCATCCCGAGATTCGAGTCGTGAGGTAAGAAGACAAAGGGACACAAGCTAACATGATTTCAGGATCCAACTGTCCTTCTCGAAGATGTTGATTCATTGCATCATCTTGATCTCGACGTCTTGCTTTGATAACTTCATCCAACATGACAACAAGAAGAAAGGAAAACTCTAGAATAATCGATCTTCTCGAAGATCGAACAACTCAGGATCAACTCATGGAGTGAGACGTAGGAACATCTCTTGAGTTGAGGCATAGAACACACATCTGGACGAGGAAGGTAGAAGATGACGAAGGTTCGCTAGGTAGACAACAATTCCACACTTAAGAAGGTGGTGAACGGCTGTCAACATGGCGAGCAGTTGAGTTGCCATGATACCATAATGGAGCACCTCAGGAAAAATGACTCGTAGAATTATTACCTTAAGTGGCAAAAAGAATTTATTTTGATATAGAGATCATTGAGACTCTCTATACCATCCTAAGGCAAATCTCGAGCGATAGTTTGGAGGAGTACGATAGAATGGCATACTTGGACTAGTATGGATGATGTGGATTCCCTTGTTGAAAACAACACAAGGGATGATTTTAGTAACCGGGGAGAAGCTCAACAGTAGATATTGAGTCCACTGTTTGAAAAGTTATAGCGTAACCGAGGAAACTAAGAGCAATCTCAGTTAGTGCCGATGATAACACCTAGCGCTTGTGCGCGCTCTCAAGAACTGGAGCATCTCCATATTCATTAAGGTTTTACCAATATCCGTGTCAAGGATCCTGGCAACACAACGTACTACCATGATGAATAGTGATGGACGATGCAGATGCAAAGGAAGATAACATCTCCTCAGATTTGACCTTAGCGAGGCGAAGGAATCAAAATCTGGATGATCAACCGAGAGACATTTAGCACTCCACTTCTAATGTTCTCCTTGATGTTCTAGCTACCATGATCATGCTTAAAATAGTGCTTCCAGCTAGGTGCATCCACTTCACTGGAACCTGTATCATAGTTCTTGGAAGAGGTTCCAACCATCATATCTGCCTGAGATTCAGATCTGGTTGGTAACATAATATTTCAGACAACATGTCTGGAAAAGAAAGTTGCAACACAAACTGACGAGTTAATGTTGCGAGATTCTCGGGAAATGAACTACGATAGCAAGCTCCAAAACATGAGCCGTTGCTGCTACATACATGTGAACACGCTGTCGCAGACAAGCATGACCACGTAGTAGTCTTATAATATAACACTACCGAGTTCAGGTGGGGAACCATCAACAAGGGTATCGAAATCCTTGGATAAGTCTTGCTCTTAAGAAGAGACTTCTTATCCTTGAACAAATCAATCAGTGGCTTGGTGTGCTAGGGATATGTATGGAATGAAGATGATCAGTCTATCGGACCATAGAATACTTTGCACGTGCATGAATGACTTGGGATGATTCCAAAGGAAACAAAAACAATCTTTCTCGAACTCACGGCGGCAACTTGCACCAAGTGCACGTGAACCAGAGGAAGTCACTCCTTTCAGGCGAACATATGCTTCATGAACGGAACATGAAGATAATTCTTATAGAAGTTTCCAATACTAGCTGGATGTTCAACATGGATCATGGAGAAGATAACAATGTTGCTAATGGGATCAACAACAATTCATCCAGGTTTCCATATAAGTGGAATTCCACAATTACGTGAACAAGGTGATAGCATTGGTCAGACCAAAGGATGTAACGGTGTATGCTCGAGGAATCAACCATGAGCAAGACAACATTATGAATATCGTTGATTATGATTTGATTTGATGATAGCCCATACTCAAATCAAAGGTTTGGGTAGGACAATAGATCCAACAATTGACCACGAGGATCAACCAATGAAGATATCATCTTTCTACAACAGCACACAACACAAGATATCCCTTGGGGAATGAACTAAGTTAGCCAAGCTTTTATCTTCCAACTCTCCAAGTTGTTGTTTAGCTTGACCAACTAGCTCAGGGGTATCCAACACAGATTCTTGGAGAAAAGGTGGTTCATAGGGATAAACCAACTTGATCACGAACTCAACATAGCGGTCAGGTGACAACCTGGTAACACTTCCAAGAAGATATCCGGAAAATCATGAACCACCGATAAGCTACTAAGCTCGAGAACAATCTTGCTTTTGAGGGCAAGACAATATGATCGAAAGAGCAATAGATTCACACAATCCTAACTCCTTGATCGAAGAGTGCACCAGGAAAAATGGACTAGGTAGCACGATCAACCTTGGGATGATGATTCGATATTCAGCACGCTAAAAATGGGGTTATTGCCCATTTATCTACCAAGCAACGGAGTTGCTAGGAATATAGATTTCACACATCACGATTCGCTTGTCGGCATTCCGGTTACAACAACATGAAATCGAGGAAAGAATAATGATGGCGAGAAGTATCACTGCGTCAAGAATTCATAAGAGATGATGCAATCCTCATGATGTTCCTGACATAAAGTGAGTAATACCTCAGGGTAGAACAGAATCAAAAGCTGGATTGCAGCTGATCTGCGGAACACAACTGCTTTGACCCAATCCTCGAAGTGGACAAGGTACTGGAGTTTGTTTCTCCTAGTCATTTCGGAATAGAATGGCTTGACGGACCACAAGAGTAGTGGCATCGATGAACACGAATGCATAACTACTCCTGATTATCAATTGATAGACGAGGTTAGAAGACAACTAAAGAGGGACAACCCAAAAGAACATATGATTTTCTGAGTTGTCGATGCATGGGCTAGCATGTCGAACGAGTTCAACATATTTCTTCCGGATAACCCATGTAGAAAGGTTGAACTGGCAGAGTCATGGCATAGAATCGAGTACTCGTCAAGAGCAATCTGGTTGTGATTTTTCGGTTCTACGAAGAATTTCTGCCATATTGGTTCATGCTATTGGAAGAAGTATTTACCACAGACCTCAAGGACTAATGCAAAGGTTACTAATATCCTAAAGGAACTAGCAAATACTAACAACATGAAGTAGGGTGAATCTCGGGTTCAAAACCCAGGAGTAGAATACCTACTAACTAAATGGCATCACGGGATGCTTTCGAGAATGATGGCCAGAATCATCACACTGGGAACACAGAATATGGCTAGATTACTAGGTGACTCTCTAAGGCACCTATGGTCATAATAATAGCTCCAACATATAGGTCGAGGCAATAGAGTACCTCAACTCACCGATTAGTGTGGTTGAACTGGCCCAAAGGACATCGGAAACAGAGGGAAATGATTTTGCAAATGCATGGATTATTTAGAAACCTGGGATGACTTGGTTAGCATAACGGCTGTAAATGCTCAAAAGATTGGAGACATGCTACAAAAATGGTGGCATAGCCACTCAGAAGCACAATATCAAGGTTTCGAGATCAAAGTTAACATACAAAAGTAGTAGGAACTGAAGCGAGGCTTAAGTCCAACAATTCTATAAGTTTACGGATTAGTAACACGTGATCCTGATAGAAAGAAGAAAAAGCTGAAGGAAATATGCCCTAGAGGCAATAATAAAGTTATTATTTATTTCCTTATTTCATGATAAATGTTTATTATTCATGCTAGAATTGTATTAACCGGA
>LR880970.1:561603754-561615866 GCA_904067115.1 Aegilops sharonensis
AGAGGTTTGTACACTTTACCCGCAAGATTCGATCCCTCTTTTTACGTTCTCGCACTTCAGGGTGTTTGAGAACAAGATGACCGAAACATGGTCTTTCGAAGAGTTCCTCTGACCACTGTCCGGAGCTCATCCAATCCTACCGTAGTTCTACATCTGCTAGCACCGTCCCAGCCAGAGTCACAACTAAGGTCAACCAAGCCAGAGCCCATAGTGACTTGCGGTTGCACAGGTAAGCTTCCGGGCATGAAGTATTCTTCCGTCTCTTTGAGTCTGGGTGAAGCTTTCCGCAAGATGTCATGGCGCTTCTCCATGCATCCCGGCCAACCACTGGTTTCTCCAGGGTGCCCGTCAACCGTCCTTCACCCAGTAGTGTGTATTGAATTCTTGTCTCGAGTCTTGAAGTCTTGAGGCCTTGAAAATGCAGTCCTTGCAGATGCCATCATGGAGTTGTCGTCATTGACGTAGAGTCCCCCTTCTTCACACCACTCTCGAGCACTCATACCAAAACCCGTCTACTATAGCGCAGCATTAAAATAAATAACGTCCCGGGCTTGGTAACAGGGTGATGGGTTCCTACCTCATGCATACTAATCAACTACAAGAATTCAATATCACTACTGGAGGGATTGTTGCGAAGATGACACTAAATGCAATAAAACATAGGTATGAAAGCATGGTCAAAGTGAACTTGCCTGGTAATACTTGATGAAGATAACAACGCTGTCAGAAAATGACTTGGTAGAACTAATCGTCACTCCGTTGAAAATCTATATAGTCAAACATAGCATTCACATAAGCAAACATCCTAGCAAACAATTTTAGCACTCGAAATACCAATCAAAACAGCAAGGAAAATCGATAATAAAACTCAAACAAAAATCAAAAGAAACTTCAAATAAAACTACAAAGAAAAACTAGTAACGAAGATCTATGACTTTGCTACAAACATCTAATATAGTTTTGCCGTAAGTAAAAATTTAACAACAATTAAAATACTAAACTAATAAATTAACAGAAAATAAAATGTAAAATAACTAATTTAACAGAAAGTATTTTTTTACATAAAATTTTATTTGCAAAAAGAAACAAATAAAGAGCTTTTATAAAACACTAACTATGACCTAAACAAGTTTTCATACAAAACTAAGAAAAACAAATTTTTAAAATAAAAACAAAATTTTCTTTTGTTGACTAACAGAAACAAAACTAATTTTTTCAAGAGTGACAAAAAGAAATAATTTGAAACTAATAAAAACAATAAAGAAAAGACTAAACCAAAACTATAACTAAAACAGTACTGTTTTGCTAAAAACCTAATTTAAATTAACCTAAAAATAAAATACTAAATACTACTGGATAAAAAAAGGTCCTAGAGACCAGGAGCAAAAATAATCGGTCAAAAATAATATTCCTAACTCAAAATATCTCAAATCTAGTGATTTGAGAAAATTCATACAAACACAAATTTAAACTGCTCAAATATGAAATACAATTGAACTAGCATGAACTTCAGCAAATTTGTGACACATATCAATTGGAATCACTCAAAAATACTAAAAACTCTAAAAGATATGAATTTTCTAAGATTGCTATTTTCTGAAAAAAAAATGAATTACGGGATTTCTTTGATCTCACCGGAGTAGTCGTCGGAGTTGGGGAAGAAGATCGGATCTGATGTTGCGGTTGCTCCTAGAGGAAAGGAGATCACGGGACGGTGGAGAGGAGATCATATAAACCTCAGGAGAGGTCGAGGGCGCGGCGGCAGCACCTGGCGGCGGCGGTGGCAAGCGGCGGCGGCGGCGCGGGTGAGGGACGGCGGCGGCGCGGGTGTGGGGCTGCTGCTGCTGCTGAGAGGAGAGGAGAGGAGAGGTGTTGGTTTGATGTGTTGGAGGGGGGGGTGCTTGGGTATTTATATTGGGGAAGGGAGGGTTTTGCTTGGGGTAGGGGACAAGAAATATATTAGGATTAGGAAACAAAAGGGAAAAGATCTAGAAAAAAATCGGAATAAACGAAACGGGATCAAATCCTACTAGTATTAGGAAAAAGGAAAAGGAGCGGCTCCCTGGCTCCCTTGGTGCGGCGCGTGTGATGGCCTTGTGGCTGGCCGGTGGTTTTGGCGGCTTGGGCCTTTGGCCCAAGGCGCTGCGGTATTTTTTTTTTAAACAAAAATTTCAGAGAACTAAAAAAAAAACAAAATGACTAAAACTTTTATATAGGCATATAATATACCAAAATTTGTACAAAAAGATTTTCTACAACATGGACATTATTTTAGCTTCAAATAAAATTCACAAAAATTCTAATAATTCACACAGTGTTACTGGTCCAATAAAATCCAATAAAAATCATTTTTAAAATACCAAAATGACTTCAAATTAATTTCTCTCCAATTTTCAGATGTAGGGAATCATGTTACCCTATTTTCCATATATTTTGTTTTTGGAGAAAAATAATTTGAATAAAACTCAAATAACTCCAAATTGAAAATAAATTCAAAAGAACTTTGAATTTAATTCTTTGAAACTCCCAACTCATATTTCATATAATTTGAAGAAGTCATTTTATCTTCGCTCGTGAAAATCACTGAGTTGCATGAAGTTTATGAATTAGAAAATATTTCCAAATGAAATTCAAATATTTTCAACACCCCTTTTTCATTTAAATGGAAGAAGTCATGGTATCCTCTCTCCAGGGTTTTGTGATGAGAAATATTTGAATTCACGGAGATCAGAAAGCAAAAATGAAAGTTTGGGAAAGTCCTTTTATTCCCTCTCATTTAACTTTCAAAAAGTTTCAAATTTCACTCAATCAATCACACAACAATTCAAACAAACAAACAAATCTATCTATTTATTATAACATTCCAAAATTTAGAATTTTGGGATGTTACAGCTAATGCAACTATAATCAGATGGGCTTGAGTTAGTTCGAACCCAACACTACTAGGGAAAAGCCTATACACAGAATCTTACCAGCAGCGCTTCTCAAAATACCACGCTACTGCTATTTAGCAGCAGCGCGTGATATCAAAACGCGCTGCTGAAAGGAAAATATCAAAACACGCTGGTTACTGCTATTTAGTTTGAACCCAAGGTTCAAGTTCAAATTGAAACTATGACTTAATAAAGTGCATTATCATGTTTTGATATAAACAGCAGGTTTAAGTTGCTTAAGCATGCACGAAACCAGTGCAGATGGATAGATTGGATTTTTCTGATCATTTTTCTTATATAACTTATTTCATTTGGAGTAACGGTTGAATTCCTATGATTTTTAGAAGTTTAGATCATTTTCTGAAATTTATAAATCATTTCTGATTTATTTTAATTCCAGAAAATGTTTACTACATCAGCATTAGGTCATGCTGACCTCAGCAGGTCAACAGGGCTGCCTTGGGTCAAACCTGACCAGTGGGTCCCACTGGTCAGTGTCACGGTGCTGGTTAGACTCGCTGACGTGTGGGCCCAGTCAACGGCCACGTTAGCTTGGTCAAAGCTGACGCATGGGCCCATTGGGGTTAGTTAAACTTTAACAGAAAATAAACTGTGTTTAGTTAGGAAGTGGGACCTAGCTATCAGTGTGAGAGAGGGTTAATTAGCTGGGTCATCAGCCCCTAATGACGGCGCCACATCAGCGTCACCGGGACTAGCGGCGCGGCTCGGAAACACGCTACGGGCGGCGGTTTGGCTTGCTGAGGCTACCAAGGCATAGCCCTTGCGCCCGCGCATCTAGCAGAGGCAGCGGTAGGTCGCGGGGTGACCGGAGCTCGCCGGAAACAGGTTCACGGCGGCGGCCGGAGTTCGGGCAATGACGGGTTAGGCAATGCAGGGAACGGCAGGAGCCGCGGGTGGTCGCGGTCGACTCCTGGGAACGTGCTGAGCATGGTGGCGCGCTCGGTTGCGAGCTTGCACGGCTGTGGCCATGGCTACGCCATGGCCGGCGGCGAGATGCTTCGGTCACGGTTGAGGATCGGGGCTAGAGGACGAACGCGTCGACGGGGAGAGGGGCGAGGGGCGTAGGAGCTCACAGCGGTTCTGCAGGGTTGGCCGTGGGCTCGGGGAGAGGCCGGAGCAAGCGGGGCGGCGATGGAGATTTCCAGCGTCGGGACGTTGAAGACGACGGCATGGAGGCGCTCGGGGCGTCCGGCGTTGCACAACTCGACGAGGAGGAAGAGGGGTACTAGGCGGAGCTCTTGGGCATCTCAGGGCGTCGCCGGGATGGCGGTGTCCGTGGTGGTTGCGAGCGGCGGCGGCAGAGGCGTTCGGGCGGAAGGAAGAGAGGAGGGGGAGAGTGTTCGGGGGAGAGAGAGGGAGAGCCTGACGGGTCTGGGGGTCACGTGGCATAGTCCTGACGCGTCGAGGAGGAGCCAGGCAGGCAGGGAGGCAGGAGGTGGAGGCCTCGTTCGCGCTGGCGTCGACACACCTCTGCCTACTGGCAGAGGTTTAAGATGGCCGCTTCGCCCTGTTGGGCTGGGCCTCAGCTACAGTGCTGGGCCAGCTAGGCTGCCAGGTGAGCGCCAGGTAAGTTCTCTCTCTCTCTCTCTCTGGTTTCTCTATTTTAATTACTGTTTTCTATTTTTCTACAACTTTGTGGCTTTATTAAAAATAGTAAATCAATCCCAAAAATCATGCAACTACTCATGACCACTGTTGGAAATATATCCTAAAGTAAACATTTTAGTTTGGGATTATTTGAGCATTTAAAATATTTTATAGCATTTAAATGCCCAAATGCAAATACTATATGATTTAATTCAGTGACCTTATGATGTCCTAGAAAAGTGTGCACCATTTTTGTCAGAGGTTCTAACCCAAGGCAAAGATGATGAACATTTTAGAAGGGCATTTCAGGTTCATTGAAAAAGATTTTAGTAAACCCTAGTTGGTTTAAGAGGGGGGGGTGCTGGGGGTTCTGTCTACCCAATTTCAACTTTCTGGAAGATTTAAACATGATGCAACACCAGGTGCTAGCACTAGGCAAACCAGAACTAGGGATGTGACAAGGAGTTAAGGAAAGGGGAAGAGAAGAGAAGTTAGGAGGGGGCGCAGCCCCTCCCCCTAGTCCAATTCGGACTAGGCCTTGGGGGGCGCCCAGCCTCTCCTCTCTCTTTCCCATAAAGCCCAATAAGGCCCATATACTCCCCGGCGAATTCCCGTAACTCTCCGGTACTCCAAAAAATACCCGAATCACTCGGAACCTTTCCGAAGTCCGAATATAGTCATCCAATATATCGATATTTACGTCTCGACCATTTCGATACTCCTCGTTATGTCCCCGATCTCATCCGGGACTCCGAACTCCTTCGGTACATCAAAACACATAAACTCATAATATAACTGTCATCGAAACCTTAAGCGTGCCGACCCTACGGGTTCGAGAACTATGTAGACATGACCGAGACACGTCTCCGGTCAATAAGCAATAGCGGAATCTGGATGCTCATATTGGCTCCCACATATTCTACGAATATCTTTATCGCTCAAACCGCATAACAACATACGTTGTTCCCTTTGTCATCAGTATGTTACCTGCCCGAGATTCGATCGTCGGTATCTCAATACCTAGTTCAATCTCGTTACCGGCAAGTCTCTTTACTCGTTCCATAATACATCATCCCGCAACTAACTCATTAGTTGCAATGCTTGCAAGGCTTTAAGTGATGTGCATTACGGAGTGGGCCCAGAGATACCTCTTCGACAATCGGAGTGACAAATCCTAATCTCGAAATAAGCCAACCCAACAAGTACCTTCGGAGACACCTGTAGAGCACCTTTATAATCACCCAGTTACATTGTGACGTTTGGTAGCACACAAAGTGTTCCTCTGCTAAATGGGAGTTGCATAATCTCATAGTCATAGGAACATGTATAAGTCATGAAGAAAGCATTAGCAACATACTAAATGATCGAGTGCTAAGCTAACGGAATGGGTCAAGTCATCACATCATTCTCCTAATGATGTGATCCCGTTAATCAAATGACAACCCATGTCTATGGCTAGGAAACATAACCATCTTTGATCGATGAGCTAGTCAAGTAGAGGCATACTAGTGACACTCTGTTTGTCTATGTATTAACACAAGTATTATGTTTCTGATTAATACAATTCTAGCATGAATAATAAACATTTATCATGATATAAGGAAATAAATAATAACTTTATTATTGCCTCTAGGGCATATTTCCTGCAGTCTCCCACTTGCACTAGATTCAATAATCTAGTTCACATCACCATGTGATTTAACACCAATATTCACATCTGTATGTGATCAACACCCATAGTTCACATCGTCATGTGACCAACATCCGAAGGGTTTACTAGAGTGAATAATCTAGTTCACATCGCTATGTGATTAACACCCAAAGAGTACTAAGGTATGATCATGTTTTCCTTGTGAGAGAAGTTTAGTCAACGGGTGTGTCACATTCAGAGCCGTATGTATTTTGGAAATATTCTATGTCTACAATGCTCTGCATGGAGCTACTCTAGCTAATTGCTCCCACTTTCAATATGTATCCAGATTAAGACTTAGAGTCATCTGGATCAGTGCCAAAACTTGTATCGACATAACCCTTTCCGACGAACCTTTTGTCACCTCCATAATCGAGAAACATATCCTTATTCCACTCAGGATAATTTTGACCAATGTCCAGTGATCTACTCCTAGATCACTATTGTACTCCCTTGCCAAACCATGGCAGAGTATACAATAAGTCTGGTCCATAGCATGGCATACTTTTATAGAACCTATGACTGATGCATAGGGAATGACTTTCATTCTCTTTCTATTTTCTGCCGTGGTCTAGATTTGAGTCTTACTCAATTTCATACCTTTGCAACACAGGCAAGAACTCTTTCTTTGACTGTTCCATTTTGAACTACTTCAAAATCTTGTCAAGGTATGTACTCATTGAAAAAACTTATCAAGCGTCTTTACTATCTCTATAGATCTTGATGCTCAATATGTAAGTAGTTTCACTGAGGTCTTTCTTTGAAAAACTCCTTTCAAACACTCATTTATGCTTTCCAGAATAATTCTACATTATTTCCGATCAACAATATGTCATTCACATATACTTATCGAAATTGTTGTAGAGCTCCCACTCACTTTCTTGTAAATACAGGCTTCTCCAAAAGTGTGTATAAAACCATATGCTTTGATCAACTCATCAAAGCGTATATTCCAACTCCGAGATGCTTGCACCAGTCCAGAGATGGATCGCTGAGCTTGCACATTTTGTTAGAATCTTTAGGATTGACAAAACCTTCTGGTTGCATCATATACAACTCTTATTTAAGAAAAACATTAAGGAATGTAGTTTTTACATCCATTTGCCAGATTTCATAAAATGTGGCAATTGCAAACATGATTCGGACAGACTTTAAGCATCGCTACAGTTGAGAAAATCTCATTGTAGTCAACACATTGAACTTGTCAAAAACCGTTTTGTGACAAGTCGAGCTTTGTAGATAGTAACACTACTATCAACGTTCGTCTTCCTCTTGAAGATCCATTTATTTTCTATGGCTTGCCGATCATGGGGCAAGTCCACCAAAGTCCACACTTTGTTCTCATGCATGGATCCCATCTCAGATTTCATGGCCTCAAACCATTTCGCGGAATCTGGGCTCATCATCGCTTCCTCATAGTTCGTAGGTTTATCATGGTCTGGTAACATGACTTCCAGAACAGGATTACAGTACCACTCTAGTGCGGACCGTACTCTGGAAGACCTACGAGGTTCTGTAGTAACTTGATCTGAAGTTTCATGATCATCATCATTAGCTTCCTCACTAATTGGTGTAGGAATCACTGGAATTGATTACAGTGATAAACTACTTTCCAATTCAGCAGAAGGTACTATTACCTTATCAAGTTCTACTTTTCTCCCACTCACTTCTTTTGAGAGAAACTCCTTCTCTAGAAAGGATCCATTCTTAGCAACAAATGTCTTGCCTTCGGGTCTGTGATAGAAGGTGTACCCAACAGTCTCCTATGGGTATTCTATGAAGACGCACTTCTACGATTTGGGTTCGAGCTTATCAGGTTGAAACTTTTTCACATAAGCATCGCAACCCCAAACTTTAAGAAACGACAACTTTGGTTTCTTGCTAAACCACAGTTCATAAGGCGTCGTCTCAATGGATGTTGATGGTTCCCTATTTAAAGTGAATGCAGCTGTCTCTAATGCATAACCCCAAAATGATATTGGTAAATCGGTACGATACATCATAAATCGCACCATATCCAATAAAGTGCGGTTATGACATTCGGACACACCATTATTGTCGTGGGATTGTCACGGCAGATGTCCTCGTGAAAGGACTTAGTCGCAGGGCCATCGTACAGGTTAACTTAGAGGGGTTAAAGCGGACACAAAGACACGGGAGTTATACTACTTCAGCCCCTTCGATGAAGGAAAGGCCTACGTCTAGTTGTGATGGGATTGATGTAGTTTCGGCGACTTGGGAGCAATAGCTTCGCCTAAGCCTCGAATTGTCTGTCCCTAATCCGCTGCCGGGTCGTCCCTTTATATACACGGGTTGACGCCCGGCCGGTCTACAGAGTCCCGATCCGGCTCATACAAGTGTCCGGCTCGGTCTCTTCTCTCTTGTCTTACAGCACAAGTTACAACAGTAAGGCGGTTCACATAAATGGACCTTAATTCGCCTCTGGGCTCCGGGCCTCCTCCGTGGGCCTGGATCATGGACGAGGGTAAACCGGCCCCTCCTGGGCGGTTCACACTCAGTAGTTGTATCCCCAACAATTATACTATGGTGTTCCATGTGGCGTGAGCTGTGAAACTATTCCACATTGTTTTTAAATGAAGGCCAAACTCGTAACTCGAATATACTCCTCTACAATCAGATTGTAGAAACTTTATTTTCTTGTTACGATGATTCTCCACTTCACTCTGAAATTCTTTGAAATTTTCAAATGTTTCAGACTTGTGCTTCATTAAGTAGATATACTCATATCTGCTCAAATCATCTGTGAAGGTCAGAAAATAACAATACTAGCCACGAGCATCAACACTCATTGGACCGCATACATCGGTATGTATTATTTCCAATAAGTCACTAGCTCATTCCAATTGTTCGAAGAACGGAGTTTTAGTCATCTTGCCCATAAGGCACGGTTCGCAAGCATCAAATGATTCCAAAAATCCATCTTTTATGGAGTTTCTTCATGCGCTTTAAACTGACATGACCCAAACGGCAGTGCCACAAATATGTTGCACTATCATTATAAACTTTGCATCTTTTGGCATCAATATTATGAATATGTGTATCACTACGATGTAGATCCAACAAACTATTTTCATTGGTTGTATGACCATCGAAGGTTTTATTCATGTAAACAGAACAATAATTATTCCCTGACTTTAAATGAATAACCGTATTGCAATAAACATGATCAAATCATATTCATGCTCAACGCAAACGCCAAATAACATTTATTAGGGTTTAACACTAATCCCGAAATTATAGGGAGTGTGCGATGATGATCATATCAATCTTGGAACCACTTCCAACACACATCGTCACTTCACCCTCAACTAGTCTCTGTTTATTCTATAACTCCTGTTTCGAGTTACTAATCTTAGCAACCGAACAAGTATCAAATACTCAGGGGCTACTATAAACACTAGTAAGGTACACATCAATAACCTGTATATCAAATATACCCTTGTTCACTTTGCCATCCTTCTCATCCACCAAATATTCAGGACATTTAAGCTTCTAGTGACTATTTCCTTTCTAGTAGAAGCACTTAGTTTCAAGCTTTGGTCCAACTTTGGGCTTCTTCACGGGAGTGACAACTTGCTTGACATTCTACTTGAAGTTCCCTTTCTTTTCCTTTGCCCTTTTCTTGAAACTAGTGGTCTTATCAATCATCAACACTTGATGCTCTTTCTTGATTTCTACCTTCGTCGATTTCAGCATCACGAAGAGCTTGGGAATCGTTTTCGTCATCCCTTGCATTATAGTTCATCACGAAGTTCCACTAACTTGGTGATGGTGACTAGAGAACTCTGCCAATCACTATCTTATCTAGAAGATTAACTCCTACTTGATTCAAGCGATTGTAGTACTCAGACAATCTAAGCACTTTCTCACTAGTTGAGCAATTCTCCTCCATCTTATAGGCAAAGTATTTGTCAGAGGTCTCATACCTCTTGACTCGGGCATGAATCTGAAATACCAATTTCATCTCATGGAACATCTCATATGTTCCGTGACGTTTCAAAAACATTTTTGTAGACCCGGTTCTAAGCCATAAAGCATGGTGCACAAAACTATCAAGTAGTCATCATATTGAGCTAGCCAAACGTTCATAACGTTTGCATCTGCTCATGCAATAGGTCCGTCACCTAGCTAGCGGTGCATCAAGGACATAATTCTTCTGTGCAGCAATGAGGACAATCCTCAGATAACGGATCCAGTCCGCATCAATGCTACTAACATCTTTCAACATAGTTTTCTCTAGGAACATATCAAAATAAACATATGAAAGCAACAACGCGAGATATTGATCTACAACATAATTTGCAAAATACTACCAGGACTAAGTTCATGTTAATCATATTACTTAAGAACTCCCACTTAGATAGACATCCCTCTAGTCATCTAAGTGATAATGTGATCCAAATCAACTAAACCATGTCCGATCATCACGTGAGATGGAGTAGTTTCAATGGTGAACATCACTATGTCGATCATATTTACTATATGATTCACGCTCGACCTTTCGGTCTCCGTGTTCCGAGGCCATATCTGTTATATGATAGGCTCATCAAGTTTAACCTGAGTATTTTGCGTGTGCAACTGTTTTGCACCCGTTGTATTTGAATGTAGAGCCTATCACACTCGATCATCACGTGGTGTCTCAGCACGAAGAACTTTCGCAATGGTGCATACTTAGGGAGAACACTTATACTTTGATAATTTAGTGAGGGACCATCTTATAATGCTACCGTCAATCAAAGCAAGATAAAATGCATAAAAGATAGACATCACATGCAATCAATATAAGTGATATGACATGGCCATCATCATCTTGTCCTTGTGATCTCCATCTTCGAAGCACCGTCATTATCACCATCGTCACCGGCGCGACACCTTGATCTCCATCTATTGCTACCGCTTAGTGATAAAGTAAAGCATTACAGGGCGATTGCATTGCATACAATAAAGCGACAACCATATGGCTCCTGCCAGTTGCCGATAACTCGGTTACAAAATAAGATCATCTCATACAATAAAATTTAGCATCATGTTTTGACCATATCACATCACAGCATGCCCTGCAAAAACAAGTTAGACGTCCTCTACTTTGTTGTTGCAAATTTTACGTGGCTGCTACGGGCTGAGCAAGAACCGTTCTTACCTACGCATCAAAACCACAACGATAGTTTGTCAAGTTGGTGCTGTTTTAACCTTTGCAAGGACCGGGCGAAGCCATACTCGGTTCAACTAAAGTGAGAGAGACAGACACCCGCCGGTCACCTTTAAGCAACTAGTGCTCGTGGCGGTGAAACCAGTATCGCGTAAGCGTACGCGTAATGTCGGTCCGGGCCGCTTCATCTCACAATACCGCTGAACCAAAGTATGACATGCTGGTAAGCAGTATGACTTATATCGCCCACAACTCACTTGTGTTCTACTCGTGCATATGACATCTACGCATAAATCCTGGCTTAGATGCCACTGTTGGGGAACGTAGTAATTTCAAAAAAATTCCTACGCACACGCAAGACCATGGTGATGCATAGCAACGAGAGGGGAGAGTGTGTCCATGTACCCTCGTAGACCGAAAAGCGGAAGCGTTAGCACAACGCGGTTGATGTAGTCGTACATCTTCACGGCCCGACCTATCAAGCACCAAAACTACGGCACCTCCGAGTTCTAGCACACGTTCAGCTCGATGACATCCCTCGAACTCCGATCCAGCCGAGTGTCGAGGGAGAGTTCCGTCAGCACGATGGCGTGGTGACGATCTTGATGTTCTACCGTCGCAGGGCTTCGCCTAAGCACCGCTACGATATTATCGAGGTGGACTATGGTGGAGGGGGGCACCGCACACGGCTAATAGATCTCAAGGATCAAT
>LR880970.1:561617807-561649016 GCA_904067115.1 Aegilops sharonensis
ATCTTTATGTCTCGACCATTTCGAGACTCCTGGTTATGTCCCTGATCTCATCCGGGACTATGAACTCCTTTGGTACATCAAAACACATAAACTCATAATATAACTGTCATCGAAACCTTAAGCGTGCGGACCCTACGGGTTTGAGAACTATGTAGGCATGACCGAGACACGTCTCCGGTCAATAACCAATAGCGAAACCTGGATGCTCATATTGGCTCCCACATATTCTACGAAGATCTTTATCGATCAGACCGCATAACAACATACGTTGTTCCCTTTGTCATCGGTATGTTACTTTCCCGAGATTCGATCGTCGGTATCTCAATACCTAGTTCAATCTCGTTACCGGCAAGTCTCTTTACTCATTACGTAATGCATCATCCCACAACTAACTCATTAGTTGCAATGCTTGCAAGGCTTTAAGTGATGTGCATTACCGAGTGGGCCCAGAGATACCTCTTCGACAATCGGAGTGACAAATCCTAATCTCGAAATAAGCCAACGCAACAAGTACCTTCGGAGACACCTGTAGAGCACCTTTATAATCACCTAGTTACATTGTGATGTTTGGTAGCACACAAAGTGTTCCTCTGCTAAACGGGAGTTGCATAATCTCATAGTCATAGGAACATGTATAAGTCATGAAGAAAGCATTAGGAACATACTAAATGATCGAGTGCTAAGCTAACGGAATGGGTCAAGTCATCACATCATTCTCCTAATGATGTGATCCCGTTAATCAAATGACAACCCATGTCTATGGCTAGGAAACATAACCATCTTTGATCAACGAGCTAGTCCAGTAGAGGCATACTAGTCACACTCTGTTTGTCTATGTATTCACACACGTATTATATTTCCGGTTAATACAATTCTAGCATGAATAATAAACATTTATCATGATCTAAGGAAATAAATAATAACTTTATTATTGCCTCTAGGGCATATTTCCTTTAGTTTTAACCTTCACAAGGTCCGGCCGCAGTCAAATTCGATTCAAATAAAGTTAGAGAAACAGACACCCGCCAACAACCTTTATGCAAAACTAGTTGCATGTCTATCGGTGGAACCGGTCTCATGTACGCGGTCATGTAGGGTTGGTCCGAGCCGTTTCATCCAACCATATTGCCAAATCAAAATATGACACTGGTGGTAAGCAGTACGACGATCACCGCCCAAAACTCTTTGTGTTCTACTTGTGCATATCATCTACGCATAGACCTGGCTCGGATGCAACTGTTGGGAAACGTAGCATGCAATTTCAAAAAAATTCCTACGCTCACGCAAGATCTATCAAGGAGATGCATAGCAATGATAGGGGGAGAGTGTGTCAATGTACCCTCATAGACTGAAAGCGGAAGCATTAGCTTAATGCGGTTCATGTAGCCGAACGTCTTCTCGAATCAACCGATCAAGCATCGAACGTATGGCACCTCCGAGTTCGGCACATGTTCAGCTCGATGACGTCCCTTGAACTCTTGATCCTGTAGAGGGACGAAAGAGTAGATGAGTTCCGTCAGCACGACGGCGTGGTGATGGTGATGGTGATGTGATCTGCGCTTGGCTTCGCCTAAGCACTACGACAATATGACCGAAGGAGTAAACGGTGGAGGGGGGCACCACACATGGTTAATAAACAATTGATGTGCCTAGAGGTGCCCCTCGCCCCCATATATAAAGGAGGAGAGGGGAGGAGGGCCGGCCTAGGGCGCGCCCAAGTGGGGGGGCTCCCACTAGGACTCCTAGTCCTAGTTGCCCCCCTTCCTTTCCAATGGAAGGGGAAAGAGGGAAGTAGAGGGAGAGGGAGAGGGAGAAGGAAAGGCCCCCATTGTCCAATTAAGACTCCCATGGGGGGGGGGGGCGCACCTCTTGCGGACTTCCTTGCCTCTCCTCTTACGGCCCATGAGGCCCATTACTTCCCGGGGGGGTGAGGGAGTCCCGGACTAGGGGGTGTCCGGATAGACGAACTATCATCATCATCCAGACTCCAAGACTATGAAGATACAAGATTGAAGACTTCGTCCCGTGTTCGGATGGGACTTTCCTTGGCGTGAAAGGCAAGCTTGGCGATACGGATGTGTAGATCTCCTACCATTGTAACCGACTCTGTGTAACCCTAGCCCCTCTCCGGTGTCTATATAAACCGGAGGGTTTTAGTCCGTAGGACATAACAACAACAATCATACCATAGGCTAGCTTCTAGGGTTTAGCCTCCTTGATCTCGTGGTAGATCCACTCTTGTACTACCCATATCATCAATATCAATCAAGCAGGAGTAGGGTTTTACCTCCATCGAGAGGGCCCGAACCTGGGTAAAAACATCGTGTCCCTTGTCTCCTGTTACCATCCGCCTAGACGCACAGTTCGGGACCCCCTACCCGAGATCCGCCGGTTTTGACACCGACATTGGTGCTTTCATTGAGAGTTCCTCTATGCCGTTGCATATAGGCCCGATGGTTTCTTTGATCATCAACAATGACGCGGTCCAGGGTGAGACTTTTCTCCCCGGACAGATCTTCGTATTCGGCGGCTTTGCACTGCGGGCCAATTCGCTTGGCCATCTGGAGCAGATCGAAAGCTATGCCCCTGGCCGTCAGGTCAGATTTGGAAGTCTGAACTTCACGGCGGACATCCGCGGAGACTTGATCTTCGATGGATTCGAGCCACATCCGAGCGCGCCGCACTGTCACGATGGGCATGATTTAGCTCTGCTGCCGGACAGCGCCCTGGAGGCCGCACAAGAGTCCGCTCCGACCCTTAATTCGGAGCCGGCTGCGTAGATCGAGGACGGCTGTCTAGACACCGCCTCGGGGGCTGCAACTTCTACGGCGATGGAGCCGGATACTGACCTTGTCCCTTGTGAAGCTCGTGACTCCGAGGTGCCGAACTCCTCGCCGGACTCCGAACCTCCCGCGCCCCTTCCAATCGAATCCGATTGGGGCCGATCATGGAGTTCACCGCTGCGGACATCTTTCAACACTCACCTTTCAGCGACATCCTAAATTCGCTAAAGTATCTCTCGTTATCAGGAGAGCCCTGGCCGGACTGCGGTCAGGACAGTTGGGATGCGGACGACAAAGAAATTCAAAGCCCACCCACCACCCACTTAGTAGCCACTGTCGACGATCTAACCGACATGCTAGACTTCGACTCCGAAGACATCGACGGTATGGACGACGATGCCGGAGACGACCAAGAACCAGCGCCTACTGGGCACCGGAAAGCCACCTCAACCCACGACATATACATGGTGGATACACCAAAAGGAAGCGATAACGAGGAACAACAGGACACGGCGAAGGATAATTCCCCCGAAAAGCAACCAAAACGGCGACGCAAGCGCCGCCCGATGTCCCGCCTCGATAACAACACCACCCATACTGACCCAGCCGTAGAGCAGGGCGAACCAGTGGACGATGAACATGCCACCAAGCAACCATCCGGACAGGAAGAATTGGACGACAACCCATCCCCGGCGAAAACAACAGTCCAGACGATCTCACGCCGGACACATCACCGGAGCATAAGAACCTTCACAAAAGGCTCGTCGCCACTGCAAGAAGTTTGAAGAAGCAAAAGCGGAAGCTCAAAACAGCGGAAGACGTACTCAGAATGAGATGGAGCAAAGTACTCAAGACCGCAGATAAATACGGTGATAGTCACCAAGCAAAGAGCTACCCGAAGCGCAAGCTGTTGCCCGAATTTTACGAGGAGGACGTAGAGCCCCCACAGTTAAAAAACAAAGAGGCCGTCGGGCCGGATAGACGACCAGATGACAGGCTAAGAGCAGCAAGCGGCGCCGCACACAAGCCGGCACACGATCCACATAAGGATCCTCGCAAAAAGGATGGTCCGGTCAGGTCCGTCTATGGGCCAAAAAAGAAGGCTCCAGGAAGAAACACAACACGCCGAGTGTTCAAAGATAACGGCACACCTAAATACAGGGGCGCCGCACTCCCACTATGTTTCACCGATGAGGTACTGGATCATGAATTTCCAGCGGGATTCAAACTCGTAAACATAGAGGCATATGACGGAACAACAGACCCCGGAGTCTGCATTGAGGATTATATCCTACACATACATATGGCTAGAGGAGACGATCTCCATGCCATAAAATACCTACCCCTCAAGCTCAAAGGGCCAGCTCGGCATTGGCTCAAAAGCCTCCCAGAAAATACCATTGGAAGTTGGGAAGAGCTCGAGGATGCGTTTCGAGCAAATTTTCAAGGGACTTATGTCCGCCCTCCGGATGCAGATGATTTAAGTCACATAACTCAACAACCCGGAGAGTCAGCACGCAAACTCTGGAACAGGTTCCTCACCAAAAAGAACCAAATAGTCGACTGTCCGGACACCGAATCCTTAGCAGCCTTTAAACATAACGTTCGAGACGAATGGCTCGCTAGACACCTCGGCCAGGAAAAACCAAGAACAATGGTCACACTAACAAGCCTCATGACCCGCTTTTGCGTGGGGGAAGATAGCTGGCTGGCAAGATGCAGCACCAGCGACCCAAGTACATCCGAGGTCGGGGATGGAAATGGGAAATCATGACGCAGAAAAGATCAGCGCTGGAATAAGGAAAATGGCCAAAATAGCACGACGGTCAACGCCGGGTTCAAAAGCTCTCGGCCGAATAACAAAACACTGCCCCTTAAGGACAACACTGATGAGCTATCCAACCTAAACAAAATCTTGGACAGGATATGTCAAATCCACAGTACCCCCGGGAAGCCTGCAAACCATACCCACAGAGATTGTTGGGTTTTCAAGCAGTCCGGCCGACTTAACGCCGAACACAAGGGGCTCGACACACCAAGTGAAGACGATGACAAACTCCACAAGCAGCACGCCGAAAAACAGAAGACTTTCCCACTAGAAGTCAAAACAGTGAACTCACTTCATGTGATAACAGGGAAAAATAGTGCGGCACCTGCTAAAGCACGCGCCGCATGGTGCACCCCAGCGAAGTCCCGAAATTGGATGTCAAAACCAATTACTTTCGACCATCAGGATTACTCCAGAAGTATTTGAAACGCAGGATGGACTGTTTTGATATTGGATCCTATAATCGACGGACTACAATTTACACAAGTCCTAATGGACGGCGGCAGTGATATAAACCTGCTATACCAGGACACCATCCGCAGAATGGCGATAGACCCTACGAAAATTCACGATAGCGGCACTCCCTTCAAAGGAGCGACGCCAGGCCCTTGTGCCAATAGTACGGGCTCCTTACAACTTCCGTCGCGAAAAGCTAATCTTCCATATCGCCCCATTTAAAAGTAGCCATCAAGCACTATTGGGACGCGAAGCTTTCGCCTGCTTTAACGCAATACCGCATTACGCGTCTCTTACACTTAAAATGCCCGGTCCACGCGGCATCATCTCCTTAAAGGGTAACTTAGAGTGTTCCTCGACCATGGAAAAACGTGAGACTGCCTAGATAGCCACAAACTAATCCGGCCTGGCTGATCGAAGCCCCTAAAACAGGTCATTTAGACCCCGAACACGGTTAGGTGAGTCCGGCATAAACAAACAAGGGGCTTCCCAGCCGCATACCCCTTTACAAGGGGCTGCACAAACAAAGAATGAGAGCCAATAAAGCTCAATTTTATCCATTTAAAAAAATCATACTCTTTTTTACATGAATTTTTCGCACAATCTTTTTTCAAACTAAGTTCTTCTCTTTTACAGATGAACAATGTGCTACACCCATCCAGGATACAGCACAACGGAGACACAGGCGCAGACGTGCAGCAGGGACCCGTTACAAGGATTCTTTTCAGATTAAGACCCTGCGTAAACCTTTTTTACTGTCTCTTGTTGCTATATATCCCCCGGTTTCTTACCATAACCAAGGAGGAAGCTGACGTTTTGGCATCGGCCGCGTCAGAAGATTTCGCGCGTACCTGGACACTGGGGGCTTAGGGCATTGTTCTGCCCGTTATCATAAAGACCGAATACCTCAGGGAGTGTTCGGCGTCTCGAGTTAGGCCTTATATGCATCAGCTCCGAATCATGTCTTTGGTCAAATGTTGGGTTTGCCCGGCTACTGTGTTTTGCTGCCTTACGTTCCGTATCATCGGCTAACGCGGCACCAGGAGAACTACTGCGATTGTGCCCCGGTTCGGTCGGGCGAGCACCTCAGTAGAGAAAGCCGAAAACTGACTGTCATGATATAGTGAGAGACTGGTCAACCACTCGATCTACTACTGGAATGTTTAGAATTCCTCCGCTTTGACGAAGGACCGCTTCCCGGTCAGGCACACACGCGCCCCGAGTTCGGAGAGCGCGGTGCCTCTAGGGGCTATATAGTAGCCCCACCATCGAGCTCCTACGGCTAAGTGAAAGTGATAAAGCATTATAGTCCGGTTGCCTAGTTTGCTATGATATCACCTCCTCCAAAGGACCAAGACGTTGGATTAAGTGTGAAAATGCGCTTTTTTGCAAACACCCCCGCACCATGTGTGTGGGGGCTGAAGCCGAAGACTGCCATCTTTCAGGTTATATATACATATACATTAACGGCCGAGCAGGAGGAATTCCAATACTTGAACGCACAAGTATAAAAAGCCCTTATATTATAAATATGGTTTTACAAATCATACATATCATTCGGACGTAACATTTTTCGAGCACTGCGACTCTACTAAACGAGTGCCCCGCAGGACTTCCTCAAAATAGTGCTCGGCGGGTAATCGGATTCTATACGAATCCCGGGATGCAACGTTAGTGGCATCCATCTCTGCCCAGTATGTTTTGACACGGGCAAGAGCCATCCGTGCACCCTCTATGCATGCCGACCGCTTCATCGCCTTGATATGCGGCACCGCATCAAGGAATTGCTGCACTAAACCAAAATAACTCTTTGGCTTGGGCCTTTCCGGCCACAAATGCGCCACGACGTCCTTCATGGCAAGTCCGGACAGCCTATTCAGCTCAGCCCACTCAGCCAACCGATCAGTTAACGGAAGGGGACGCTCTGGACTATGGAATTGAGACCAAAAAAGCTCTTCCATCTTGTGATCCTTTAGGCTTCGGAAGTACACGACTGCGTCCGCCGCACTCGCCGCCAAATCCAGATAAGGATCCTCCACACCCCACAGCTGGCCCAACTGAGCATACTTCTGATCCGTGAACTTCCTGCGCAGCAGAAAGGGCTTTCTAGCCGCAATGTCTCCGGCCTGACGCAGCTCCTCCTTTATAGCCCTCATTGCAGAACGGGCATCCTTGGCTTCGGCGATGGCCTTCTTCAAGTCCTCTTGCCCCGCTAGGCGTTCTCTTTCAAGAACCTCATAGCGGTCGGTAGCATCCTTCAGCTTCACGGCCATTCCGGCCATCTCCTCCCTGCTTCGGCAGTGAGCAGCCTTTTCGGCTTTTAGCTCTTCGGCTGCCTTCGAGGCAGTCGCATCACTCCTTCTGGCTTGCTCCTTGGCTCGAGCAAGCTCTGCCCGAAGGCCCTCCATAGCAGCAGCGCCATCTGCATCAAGCATACATTTTGTAAGGCGTAAGCATCAGCTCCCTTACCAGGTGACCGCGGAGAAACCACCCACCTTGCGACTCGTCAAGTCGCTTATGGACAAGCGCGATGACCGCATCCGCAACGTCTAGTTGCCGCTTCAGTTCAGCAACTCTATCAGTCCGGCTGGCCACCGAACGCTCCGCCCCCTGAATAGGAACGGCAACACCTTAACACTGATATTATGATCCTCAACACACCGTCGCTTCTGACAACGTACCGAGTCTCAGGGGCTACTATCAATACAGGGCGCACTTTATGTGCAAAACTGTCAAATGGTATGTATTTTTACGTACCTCAAACCCTGCCAGTAAACTTCTGACGGCCTCATGAAACCCGCTCTCAGCAGATGAAATCCTTTCAATCACCATACTCATTAAAGTACGGTGATCTTCTGAGATAGACGCCNTGGCCTTCTTCAAGTCCTCTTGCCCCGCTAGGCGTTCTCTTTCAAGAACCTCATAGCGGTCGGTAGCATCCTTCAGCTTCACGGCCATTCCGGCCATCTCCTCCCTGCTTCGGCAGTGAGCAGCCTTTTCGGCTTTTAGCTCTTCGGCTGCCTTCGAGGCAGTCGCATCACTCCTTCTGGCTTGCTCCTTGGCTCGAGCAAGCTCTGCCCGAAGGCCCTCCATAGCAGCAGCGCCATCTGCATCAAGCATACATTTTGTAAGGCGTAAGCATCAGCTCCCTTACCAGGTGACCGCGGAGAAACCACCCACCTTGCGACTCGTCAAGTCGCTTATGGACAAGCGCGATGACCGCATCCGCAACGTCTAGTTGCCGCTTCAGTTCAGCAACTCTATCAGTCCGGCTGGCCACCGAACGCTCCGCCCCCTGAATAGGAACGGCAACACCTTAACACTGATATTATGATCCTCAACACACCGTCGCTTCTGACAACGTACCGAGTCTCAGGGGCTACTATCAATACAGGGCGCACTTTATGTGCAAAACTGTCAAATGGTATGTATTTTTACGTACCTCAAACCCTGCCAGTAAACTTCTGACGGCCTCATGAAACCCGCTCTCAGCAGATGAAATCCTTTCAATCACCATACTCATTAAAGTACGGTGATCTTCTGAGATAGACGCCCTCTCGGGAAGACCCTTCAACTCCTCCGGTCGTACACCAGTTGGTGCCGAACTCTCCGGCCTCGCCGGACTCGGGGAAACCCTCCGCGACGACACCTCAGGGTCGTCCGCCCCGTCTGACGGTGCGGCAGATGGAGGCGTTTCGCTCTCCATCATCTCCGGACGAAGATCCCCCGAAGATGAGCTCTGCTGAGAAGGGCTGAGATCCGAGCTACAAGGTAAGAACTCCGGTTATCCTCAGAAATAAAAACAGGGATGTCCCATATTACAAAGCTCCCTTTTCTACTTACGGCTCGCTAGAGGGCTGATTCCCTTGGGGAAATAGTGCGGCCGGGGCTTCTCCTGGCGCAGGACCCTCCGATGAAGATTTCTTCCCCCGCTTTGAGGCCTTGACCTCCGGATCTTCGGAAGCGGTCCTCTTCTCCCCCTGGAGGGAGGGGTTCTCGATCCCTTCTTCTTTAAGAGTCTCCTTAGCAGAGGCACTCATTTTCCTGTTTCCCCCTTCGCCCTCATCTGAAGGCGCAACCTCCAGCATCTTGACTAACACCGGATCCGGCGTGGTCTCAGGGAGAGGGGCCGGACACCGTATCAGTTTTGCTTGCGCTATCCACTCATGTCCAAGGGATAGCTGGTTAAAAGCCAAATCTATGATAAATAAATGGACGATATGTCCGGACACAGGGCTACTTACTTGATTATCCGGGCGATTGCAGCTTAAGTCAGCGTCCTCGGTCAATTTCGGACACACCTCTTGTGATCCGAAGAACAGTTTGTACATCTCCACGGGTGTCGTACCCATGAAGTGTTGGAGAGCTCGTGGTCCCTCCGGATTGAATTCCCACAGGCGGAGGGGGTGACGTTTGTAGGGCAGAAGACGCCGAATCAGCATAACCTGCGTCACTACGACCAGATTGATCTCCCTCTCTTGGAGGTCTCGAATCCGGCCCTGCAATAGGGGTACGTCCTTGGACGGCCCCCAGTCAAGCCCTTTGTTGACCCATGACGTCAGCCATTGTGGAGGGCCCGAGCGAAAGGTGGGCGGCGGCCTCTGCCTGCTGCCCCTTGGAGCGGTGATGTAGAACCACTCCTGTTGCCAGAAGCCAAGCTCCTCCTGAAAAGAGCCCTCGGGCCATGGAGCATTGGCCCTCTTGCTTATAACCGCCCCGCCGCACTCTGCCTGACGCCCCTCAATCATCTTCGGCTCCACGTTGAAGGTTTTGAGCCACAAACCGAAGTGAGGGGTAGTGCGGAGAAAGGCTTCGCAGACGACAATAAATGATGAGATGTGGAGGATGGACTCCGGAGCCACGTCGTGGAATACCAACCCATAGTAAAACATGAGCCCCCTCACGAAGGGATCCATCGGGAAGCCTAAACCCCGACGGAGGTGAGACACGAACACGACACTCTCGCCAGGCTCGGGAGTAGGAATGACTTGCCCTTGGGCAGGCAACCTATGCGAAATCTCGTAGGTTAAGTACCTGGCTTCTCTCAGCTTTCGCACGTCCTCTTCCGTGATGGAGGATGGCATCCACCGGCCCTGTAGGTCGGAACCGGACATTGTCGAAGGTCCGAAGTGCCCGAATCTAGAGCCCTGGGTGTTGGAACTCGGGGCGAGGGGCGGATTCGATTGAGGATTGAAGAAAAGGAACGGGCCTTGGTCTCATTATAAAGAGGGAGAATACCAAGAGCCGTCCCCGTGACCGTTTGGAACTCGCCTTCGATGGAGGGGGCGTGGCGACAGGCGCGGTTGGGTTACCCACGTTCGTATTGACGGGAATCCCGGAATAAGGGGAACACGATCTCTGCTTCGACAAGACGTGCCAAGGAAACCACTTCGCTAAACGCGCTGAGGTGGAATAATAAAAATGATTTGAGTAAAAGCTTGACTGTGGTGTGACGTCATGCCACAAAATACGTCAGCAGATTGAACTTGTGTAAATATTATTCTCTCTACGGTGGTATGTGGAATTTATTTTGCAGAGCCGGACACTATCCTGGTGTTCACAATCTTCTATGAATTATTCGGAGGAGGAACCCGCCTTGCAATGCCGAAGACAATATGTGCGCCGGACTCGTCGTCATTGAAGCCTGGTTCAGGGGCTACTGAGGGAGTCCCGGACTAGGGGGTGTCCGGATAGCCGAACTATCATCATCGGCCGGACTCCAAGAGTATGAAGATACAAGATTGAAGACTTCGTCCCGTGTCCGGATGGGACTTTCCTTGGCGTGGAAGGCAAGCTTGGCGATACGGATGTGTAGATCTCCTACCATTGTAACTGATTCTGTGTAACCCTAGCCCCTCTCCGGTGTCTATATAAACCGGAGGGTTTTAGTCCATAGGACATAACAACAACAATCATACCATAGGCTAGCTTCTAGGGTTTAGCCTCCTTGATCTTGTGGTAGATCCACTCTTGTACTACCCATATCATCAATAGCAATCAAGCAGGAGTAGGGTTTTACCTCCATCGAGAGGGCCCGAACCTGGGTAAAAACATCGTGTCCCTTGTCTCCTGTTACCATCCGCCTAGACGCACAGTTCGGGACCCCCTACCCGAGATCCGCCGGTTTTGACACCGACATTGGTGCTTTCATTGAGAGTTCCTCTGTGCCGTCGCATATAGGCCCGATGGCTCCTTCGATCATCAACAACGATGCGATCTAGGGTGAGAATTTTCTCCCCGGACAGATCTTCGTATTCGGCGGCTTTGCATTGCGGGCCAATTCGCTTGGCCATCTGGAGCAGATTGAAAGCTACGCCCCTGGCCATCAGGTCAGATTCGGAAGTATGAACTTCACGGCTGACATCCGCGGAGACTTGATCTTCGACGGATTCGAGCCACAGCCGAGCGCGCCGCACTGTCTCGATGGGCATGATTTAGCTCTCCTGCCGGACAGTGCCCTGGAGGCCGCACATGTGTCCGCTCCGACCCTTAATTCGGAGCCGGCTGCGCAGATCGAGGACGGCTGGCTAGACACCGCCTCGGGGGCTGCAACCTCTACGGCGATGGAGCCGGATATTGACCTTATCCCTTGTGAAGCTCGTGACTCCGAGGTGCCGGACTCCTCACCGGACTCCGAACCTCCTGCGTCCCTACCAATCGAATCTGATTGGATGCCGATCATGGAGTTCACCGTTGCGGACATCTTTCAGCACTCACCTTTGGGCGACATCCTGAATTCGCTAAAGTATCTCTCGTTATCAGGAGAGCCCTGGCCGGATCACGGTCAGGACGGTTGGGATGCGGACGACGAATAAATTCAAAGCCCACCCACCACCCACTATGTAGCCACTGTCGACGATCTAACCGACATGCTAGACTACGACTCCGAAGACATCGACGGTATGGACGACAATGCCGGAGACGACCAAGAACCAGCGCCTACGGGGCGCTGGAAGACCACCTCGTCATATGACATATACATGGTGGACATCCCAATGGATGGGAATGGCGAGGAAATAGCGGAGGAAGACTCCTCCAAGAAACAGCCTAAGCACCGGCGTCAGCGGCGCCGCTCTAAATCCTGCCACAGCAAGAATGAAGATTCCGGCACCAGAGATAATAACACCCCTGACAGTGCCGAAGACAACCCCCTCCATCAAGATTCAGCACAGGAGGACGTAGAAGCCAGCCCTCATGAGAGAGTGGCAGACGAAGAGGTAGAGGATGATAATTACATGCCTCCCTCTGGAGACGAGGCAAGCCTCGATGACGACGAATTCGTCGTGCCTGAGCATCCCGTCGAACAAGAGCATTTTAAACGCAGGCTTATGGCCACGGCAAACAGCCTCAAGAAAAAGCAGCAACAGCTTAGAGCTAATCAAGATCTGCTAGCCGACAGATGGACTGAAGTCCTCGCGGCCGAAG
Source organism: Aegilops sharonensis (assembly GCA_904067115.1). Taxonomy (NCBI): domain Eukaryota; kingdom Viridiplantae; phylum Streptophyta; class Magnoliopsida; order Poales; family Poaceae; genus Aegilops; species Aegilops sharonensis. The sequence continues at coordinate 561,630,300 of LR880970.1, forward strand.
AGCATGAACTCGAACGCCCCTCCAAAAGCTACCCCAAACGCAAGCTGCTCCCCCGATTAGAGGAGGAGGCATATAAACCTGCATCACCAGCGCCCAATACGGCTGACCGACCACCTCGTGGCCGCGACAGACAGGCCTCTAGGCCCTCCATATAACCGTACCCCGGCATCGCTCGAAAAGCACAAAACCACGAGGGAATGCGCCGGACTTACGAGAAATATTGGAGGATAAGGCAACACAATCAAGATCAATCTACGGATCGCGTGGGTGCCCCGCGATGCGCGACGACGACCGTCACGCCGGATACAGCAACTCCGGCCGGGCCGAACACAGTAGACAAAGCTCGCTTGAGCTACGTCGTGATATAGCCCAATATAGAGGTGCCGCACACCCACTATGCTTCACAGATGAAGTAATGGATCATCAAATCCCCGAAGGGTTCAAACCCGTGAACATTGAATTCTACGATGGCACAATAGACCCCGCGGTTTGGATCGAAGACTATCTCCTTCATATCCACATGGCCCGCGGTGACGATTTTCACGCCATCAAATATCTCCCACTCAAGCTTAAAGGACCAGCTCAGCATTGGCTTAACAGCTTGCCAGCAGAATCAACTGGGTGTTGGGAGGACCTGGAAGCCGCATTCCTTGACAACTTCCAGGGCACATATGTGCGACCACCAGACGCCGATGACCTAAGCCACATAATTCAGCAGCCAGACGAATCGGCCAGACAATTATGGACACGGTTCTTAACAAAGAAAAATCAAATAGTCGACTGTCCGGATGCAGAGGCCCTCGCAGCCTTCAGACATAACATCCGCGACGAGTGGCTTGCCCGGCACCTAGGACAGGAAAAGCCGAAATCCATGGCAGCCCTCACATCACTCATGACCCGCTTCTGCGCGGGAGAGGACAGCTGGCTTGCCCACAGTAACAACCTCAGCAAAAATTCTGGCAGTCCGGATACCAAGGACCGCAATGGCAGGTCGCGTCGCAACAAGAACAAGCGCCGCGTTAACGGCGATAACACTGAGGATACAGCAGTTAATGCCGGATTCAGAGGCTCCAAACCCGGTCAGCGGAAAAAGCCATTCAAAAGAACTACTCCGGGTCCGTCCAATTTGGACCGAATACTCGACCGCTCGTGCCAGATACACGGCACCCCCGAAAAGCCAGCTAATCACACCAACAGGGACTGTTGGGTATTCAAGCAGGCAGGCAAGCTAATTGCAGAAAACAATGACAAGGGGCTGCATAGCGATGACGAGGAAGAGACCCGACCGCCGAACAATAGAGGACAGAAGGGTTTCACCCACAAGTGCGGACGGTGAACATGATATACGCAACCCACATACCCAAGAGGGAGCGGAAGCGTGCACTCAGGGACGTATACGCGATGCAGCCAGTCGCCCTGAAGTTCAACCCATGGTCCTCCTCCCCGATCACTTTTGATCGAAGGGACCACCCCACCAGCATCCGCCACGACGGATTTGCCGCATTGGTTTTAGACCCAATCATCGATGGTTTCACCTCACCAGAGTCCTGATGGACGGCGGCAGTAGCCTGAACCTGCTTTATCAGGATACAGTGTGCAAGATGGGCATAGACCCCTCAAGGATTAAACCCACAAAGACGACCTTCAAAGGCGTCATACCAGGTGTAGAGGCCAATTGTACAGGCTCAGTCACACTTGAAGTGGTCTTCAGATCCCCGGATAACTTCCGAAGCGATGAGTTAATCTTCGACATAGTTCCGTTCCGCAACGGCTATCATGCTCTGCTTGGACGGACCGCGTTTGCAAAGTTCAACGCGGTGCCGCACTACGCATACCTCAAGCTCAAGATGTCAGGCCCTCGAGGAGTCATCACGGTCAACGGAAACACTGAACGCTCTCTTCGAACAGAGGAACATACAGCGGCTCTCGCGGCAGAAGTACAGAGCAGCCTCTTAAGGCAATTCTCGAGTCCGGCCGTTAAGCGACCGGACACGGCTAAACGCGCCCGGAGTAACCTACAACAAGACCACCTGGTACGTTCCGAGCACGCGTAGCAATGCGGCCCCAACCCCAGCCCTTGCAAAATTGCAAGACCAATCCTTCGCGTACATCATTACGCTCTGGAGATACCATGGACATAGGGGGAGGGGCACGACCACGACAGGCCCAGAATGCGGCTTAACCACACCAGGGGCTTCCAAGTGTGTCATTTCTTTTTTTCCTTTTTCTTTTTCTTACCCACAGGACTCCGTTCACCAGAAGCCCTGTCCGACAGTAGACCTGCCGAACTCACGATGCAACAGCCAGGGATGGATAAAGGCTACGACGAGTATCCAGGTGGTCTCCATTACGAGCATTAAATCTGATTTATACACCATTCCACAGCCTACCCCTGGAGGTGGACATGTTTAATAGTCCCATCCCTTGCTTACCGCACTATTTGTATCGTTCTGCATTCATGGCAGTACTTCTTGAATAAACAATGCATCGCTTTATTGCTTATAATTGTATTCCTTTCTTACACATATGTTCATTTATGACATGTTGCATCCGTACACTTTGGTACGACTAAATACACCAGGGGCTTAAATTCCCCACATTATGGTGTGATAAGTCCGAACACTTTCACAAGTGCGGCACCCCGAACTTATAGCATTATATGCATCGGCTCCGAATCATGTCTTGGGTCAATAGTTGAGTTTGCCCGGCTCCCATGTTTTGGTACCTTACGTCCTGTTATATCGGCTAAGGTAGAACTGGGAGAACCACTGCGATTGCGCCCCAGTTGAGCTGGGCGAGCGCCTCGGTGGAATAAGCTAAAACTGACCGTCATGGTGAGGCGAGAGCCGGTCGTTGTTTGAGAGGTTTTTTCGAGTCCCTAAAGACTTATGCCGCTTAGAGCGAGGAACCGGCATTGTCCGGCCCAGGCGTGGATAGCGCCCCGAATTCGACCTTCCGAACACTAGGGGCTTCACCGAAATTTAAAATTATAGAATTCTATGGCTAAGTGAGAGTATTCAAGCACTATAAGTCCGGTTGCCTTGTTCGTTGTGTTGAGCGCCTCCCTAGATGGACCCAAAAATGGGAACAAGAGCGCTCAAGTTTATCCCGAACACCCTAGCACTCGTGGCATGGGGGCTGAAGCTGACTACTTGCCATCTCTCAGATTTGATAAACGGCCGCACAGAAGGTAATATTTTAAATTAACAAGCGTTGCTTAGCGCATACGAACAAAGTTTTTGGCGCACATGATAACAAAATGCGAGTCTACTCAAATATTACATCTTTGGAGCACTCGCCCGCAATAATGTGGGCACCCTTCAGGACACCCTTATAATACATCTCGGGTGTGCGATACTCCTTGCCCGGCGGTGGCGCGTCTGTCACAAGCTTCTCAACGTCCATCTTGCCCCAGTGCACCTTAGCACGGGCAAGGGCCCGACGGGCACCTTCAATGCAGGCGGAGTGCTTGACGACTTCAACCCAGGGACACGCATCCACCAGCCGCCGCACCAGGCCGAAGTAGCTCCCAGGCATGGCCTCCTTGGGCCACAGCCGAACTATGACGCCCTTCATGGCCTGTTCGGCCACCTTGTGGAGCTCGACCAGCTGCTTCAGCTAGTCGCTAAGGGGCACCGGATGTCCGACCTCAACATACTGAGACCAGAAGACCTTCTCCGTCGAGCTCCCCTCCTTGGCCCTGTAGAAAGCGGCAGCGTCGGACATGCTACGGGGCAGATCTGCGAACGTTCCTGGAGATCTCCGAATTCGGGTAAGTAACAGGTAATTCACTTTAACATGCTTGCTTTGCATGAAGAATGCCTTACCCGCCACTATTTTCTTCAAATCCTCGATTTCCTGGAGGGCCTTGTGGGCATCGGCCTTAGCGGCCTTGGCACTCTCAAGAGCCGACGCAAGCTCGAACTCTCAAGTCTTCGAGTCACGCTCCAAACTCTCGTGCTTTTCCACGAGAGCCTGGAGCTCTTGCTGTACCTCCGCCACCCGCGCCTCCTGCTTCTCTCGCTCGGCTTGTTCCGCAGCCGCATTGCGTTCGGCCGCGGACACCGCCTCCTTCAGGGTTGCCACCTCGTTTGTAGCCCCTGGAGTACCCACGTTATCCTTGTTATTTCTCTTGCAACCAAATCCTTTTCTGTAAGGTACAACTTCAATACGGTGTTACTCACCTTCCTTGTCCTCGAGCTGCTTCTTGGCACGGCCGAGCTCGCTCTCGGCCCGCTCGAGGGTCTGCTTCAAAGCATTGACCTCCGCAGTCAGTGCAGCAGTGGTCAGCAGCGCAGCCTGCAATCCCATATTGACGTATTTTTTAGACTCCTGCGTATATCTTTTTAGATCCCCAGTCCGGCTTTTCTTTCCGAACACCGAACCGAGCATCAGGGGCTACTGTCTATGCGGTATTATATTACATATCTTAAAATTCTTACCTCAAAGCCTGTCAGAAGGCTGCTGCAGGCCTTGGTCAGCCCGCTCTTGGCAAGCTGAACCTTCTGAATCACCGCACTCATGACAGTGCGGTGTTCTTATTCAATGGAAGCGCTGTTGAGTGCCTCCAGCAAGTTATCCGGCGCCTCCGGTTGGACGGAGGCCGCCGGTGTCATAGTCTTGCCCTTCTTACGAAGGGGCCGCTCGCCGGACTCCGGAACCACTGCAGGTTTCGGTGCGGAGTCCGGTGCAAAGTCCGGGAGGTTGCCCTGCGGCACCTCTGGGGCCTCCTCCTCCTGGTGGGTCCCTTCCTGGGATCCCACCTCGGCGTCGTCAGCGTCATGGGGGTTGGAGGCGGTCGGAAGAGAATCCATATCCGACGTGCCCAAGGACCCGCTCGACGAAGCGGGAAGAACATCCTTCGGCGGACTACAGGGTTGTATGCGGCATTAGAAAGACACCATGTGACAAAAAGAAAAATTATAAGTCATCTAGGAGTCCGGATACTTACGATCTTGCCAGGGGCTTGGCCCTTGAGGGCCACTCCTCGTCGTCGTCGCCGACGTTGGCGGAACAGTCCGGGGGAAGGGTCCTTCCCTTCTTGGACCCTTCGGCCTCCCTCGTTGGGGAGGCCTTTCTCTTCCTCTCTCCCCCGCTGGGGGAGAGGCCTCTCTCTTCTCCTCCTCGTCCTCATGGGAGGAGTCCGCTTCGGAGTCATCGGACGATGTGTTCGATACCACCTGACGCCGGGAACTCCTTCGGGTTCCCGTGGCCTTCTTCTTGGCCTTCTTCTCCGGCACTACGTAAAGTGTCGGGACCACCAGCCCTGTCAAACGGGCATCCGCTGGGTCTTCTGGAGGGGGAGCCGGACAGTTAACCTGTCCGGACGTCGCCTGCCAGGCCTGTTAAAGGTATTGGGAGTTTAGATCCCGCATAAAGTCAAAACATGAAAAGCAAGTGTCCCATAAAGGATAACATGGCTTACCTCGCCAGCCGGACGCTGCGAGCTGAATCCGCGATCTTCGGTAGCGGATGCGGGAGCTTCGGCGCCCTTGATCAGCACCCTCCAAGCAGCTTCGTACGTAGTGTCGAAGAGCCCGCTCAAGGACCGGTGCTGTGCCGGATCAAACTCCCACAAATTGAAGTCCCGTTGCTGGCAGGGGAGAATCCGGCGGATAAGCATGACCTAGATTACGTTGACAAGCTTGAGCTTCTTGTTCACCAGGGTTTGGAGACAGGACTGGAGTCCGGTCAGCTCTTCCGAACGACCCCATAGCAGGCCCTTCTCTTTCCAGGAGGTGAGCTGCAGGGGGATGCCAGATCTGAATTCGGGGGCCGCTGCCCATTTAGGGTCATGCGGCTCGGTGATGTAGAACCACCCAGATTGCCACCCTTTGATGGATTCCACGAAGGCACCCTCGAGCCAAGTGACGTTGGGCATTTTGCCCACCATGGCGCCTCCGCACTCCCCTTGGCTGCCCTTCACAACCTTCGGCTTGACATTGAAGGTCTTTAGCCACAAGCCGAAGTGGGGCTGGATGCAAAGGAAGGCCTCGCACACGACGATAAATGCCGAGATATTGAGGATGAAATTTGGGGCCAGATCATGGAAATCTAGGCCATAGTAGAACATGAGCCCCCAGACAAAGGGGTGGAGTGGGAAGCCCAGTCCGCAGAGGAAATGGGGAAGGAATACCACCCTGTCATGGGGCCTGGGGGTGGGGATGAGCTGCCCCTCGTTGGGGAGCCGGTGCGCGATGTCGCTGGACAGATATCCGGCGCTGCACAGCTTCTTGATGTGCCCCTCCATAACGGAGGAGGCCATCCACTTGCCTCCCGCTCCGGACATGTCTGGAGAAGGTCGAGGTGAGATGTGCGGACTTGGGCATTGGAGCTCGAGGGCGCGGAGATGAATAAGCAAAGGAGGAAGAAGGCGTAGGTAAAAAACGTGGATCCTTATCCCCTTATATATGGGCGGAAAAAACTATGCGTCCCCACCAGCCTGGTAAAACTCGCTTATCTCCCAAGCGCCGCAATCAATGGCGCAGTTGGGTTACCCACGTCTGTATTGATGGGAATCCCGGAATAAGGGGAACACGATCTCTGCTTCGACAAGACGTGCCAAGGAAACTGCTTCGCTAAACGCGCTGAGATGGTATAATCAAAATGTTTCGAGTAAAAGCTTGGTTGTGGTGTGACGTCACACCACAAAATACGTCAGCAGATTGAACTCGTGTAAATATTATTCTCTCTACGGTGGTATGTGGAATTTATTTTGCAGAGCTGGACACTATCCTGGTGTTCACAATCTTCTATAAATTATTCGGAGGAGGAACCCGCCTTGCAATGCCGAAGACAATATGCGCGCCGGACTCGTCGTCATTGAAGCCTGGTTCAGGGGCTACTGAGGGAGTCCCGGACTAGGGGGTGTCCGGATAGCCGAGCTATCATCATCGGCCGGACTCCAAGACTATGAAGATACAAGATTGAAGACTTCGTCCCGTGTCCGGATGGGACTTTCCTTGGCGTGGAAGGCAAGCTTGGCGATACGGATGTGTAGATCTCCTACCATTGTAACCGACTCTGTGTAACCCTAGCCCCTCTCCGGTGTCTATATAAACCGGAGGGTTTTAGTCCGTAGGACATAACAACAACAATCATACCATAGGCTAGCTTCTAGGGTTAGCTTGCTTGATCTTGTGGTAGATCCACTCTTGTACTACCCATATCATCAATATAAATCAAGCACGAGTAGGGTTTTACCTCCATCGAGAGGGCCCGAACCTGGGTAAAAACATCGTGTCCCTTGTCTCCTGTTACCATCCGCCTAGACGCACAGTTCGGGACCCCCTACCCGAGATCAGCCGGTTTTGACACCGACATTGGTGCTTTCATTGAGAGTTCCTCTGTGCCATCACAATCAGGAAGGATGCCTCTTCCAGTCTTTAAAGACGGTACCATTGCCAAGGGAGCTTTGGTCACCGGCCAAGCTATCCGGCTAGGTGGTTTTCTTATGACCGCCTGTTCGGCCGCCACTCCAACAATGACCTCTCGGGTCATCAAAAGCGATCTTCACGTCAACTCGGAATTCGCCGAGCAGCTAGATCCGATGGAGCTCTCCTCCGTAAATGAGCTCTTGGATCGCATCGCCGCCCTGGGAGTCGCTACAGACTACGATCAGATTGGGCTTAAAACCGGTCTAAGAGAGATCAACTCTCCCCAGGCTAGCCACCACGTTGCTGTGGTGGAGGAACAACGCGGCGACTCTTCTTCTATATTAAAGACCAGTTATGTCCGGACTCCTGATCCCTCCATGCCAGATTCCCACGGAGGGACGGACGTCAATCAAATACTGAACCTAAAGTCAGGCAGCGGACCAGATTTGTTGGACAACATCCAGCAATCCAAGCTTCCAAATTCGGAAACTTTTTGGCCCTTGAGCCTCAAGTTGGGTAGGGTTCCGGACTTAATTCCACCCGCCCACCCAAACATAAGCGATCTATCTCAAATCCGGTAGAGCACAAGGAAACAGTACATCATTACTGGGCCATATTCCTCCTGGTTATGGACAGGATAAAGGACTGCCGTGAGGAAAGCGCAATCTCAATTTTCTGCAACAATTGCACGGACAAGGGAATCTTGTACGCCACAAGTCGTCGCGAAATTACACGCTTCGCCGACCTGGCATCCATAGTACGAAAGTAGTGTGCGATAGAGAGTGCCTGGAAAACCGAAGCCAAGTTTTGGGACAATCCGGCTTCGAACACAACCCTAGTCCGAAATAAAAGGGTGCATCATGCTCAGGCACCTGATACAAAAACCAAAAAGAAAAACCCCCTAAAGGGCACGGAACTGTACTAGAGGGATGGCTCAGCGGACCCTGCAAAATTCATAGTACAGAGGGCGCCACTCCAACACATAGCCATCGAGCATGTTGGATACTACGGCAGGTGGCCAAAAGTGGCAAAGAGCTTCTAGCCCCGGAGAACCAGCCCAACAGTACCAGTACGGTATTAACAGTCTTCGAGACTTTCGCATCAAATAATATGCGGAAACGAACAATCCGCAGCCTCGCCGAAGTATACAAAGTAGCAACAACAAATCCATGGAGCGACACGGCTATCACCTTCAACGCCAGCGACGAACCTAAATTCCGAACAGCCCGAGCACCAGCCGCATTGGTCCTCAGTCCAATAGTGGACGGCTTTCGTCTTACCAAGGTACTCACGGATGGCGGCAGCAGATTAAACCTCATCTACGAGGAAACCCTTCGAAAAATAGAAATAGACTAGAGCCGCATTGAGCGAAGCAGCACAACCTTTAGAGGAATAATCCCTAGTCGGGAAGCACGCTGCACAGGAAAAATTACACTTGATGTGGTGTTCGGCTCGCCGGACAATTACAGGTCCGAGGAGGTCACGTTCCAAGTGGCCCCATTCAGTAGCGGATATCACGCTCTATTAGGGCGGGAGGCATTCACAATTTTCCAAGCCATACCCCATTACGGGTACATGAAGCTTAAAATGCCCAGGCCCAATGGAATCATCACTCTTGTCAGTGATCCGGACATAGCACTCCGCGCCAAAAACAAGACACCCGCACTAGCCCTAGAGGCACTATCCGAAGCCCTAGCGGTAGAGGAACTCACTGCGCTGCGCTCCACGGTGAATAGGGACGATGTGATACTCGATAAGAGATCCAAGTCCACCTCTTTTAAACCAGCGGACGAAATAGTCAAATTCCAGGTCCATCGAACGGACCCCACAAAGACGGCCTCCATTGGGGCACAATTAAACCCTGATGTTGACGCCGCACTACGAGAATTCCTTCGGGAAAATTGGGACATTTTTGCCTGGCACCCTTCAGATATGCCAGGAATCCCATGCAGGCTGGCAGAACACAGCCTAAACATCCTAAAAGGATTCAAGCCAGTCAAACAGGCTCTTCGGCGATTTTCTGAACCCAAAAGACAAGCAATGGGAGAGGAGCTAGCCAAACTATTAGAAGCCATATTCATCAGAGATATCAAACATCCGGACTGGCTAGCCAACCTGGTAATGGTACCAAAAAAGGACAAATCCTGGCGCCTGTGTGTCGATTTTAAAGACCTTAACAAGGCTTGTCCAAAGGATCCTTTCCCCCTTCCCCGCATCGATCAAATCATCGATGCTACCGCGGGGCACGATTCATTGTGCTTCCTCGACGCATACTCCGGCTACCATGAAATCAAGATGGCGGAGACAGACCAAGCCGCAACGGCATTCATTACTCCATACGGACCATTCTACTTCAACACGATAACCTTCGGACTCAGAAACGCCGGCGCAACATATCAGCGCATGATTCAGACATGTCTGGCTACCCAGATCGGCAAAACAGTGGAGGCATACGTAGACGATGTGGTCGTGAAAACCAAACACGTCGAAACTCTAGTAGACGATTGGAGGCTCACATTCAACAACCAACGAGCATATGACATTAAGCTCAACCCGGAAAAATGCGTTTTTGGTGTACCAGCCGGAAAGCTCTTGGGCTTCATTGTATCCGGTAGAGGAATTGAAGCAAACCCAGCCAAGATCCGAGTTTTGTCACAATTGGATATCCCAAAAGACCTCAAAAAAATACAAAAATTGACTGGATGTGTGGCGGCTCTAAGCTGCTTCATCTCCCGTTTGGGAGAAAAGGCATTGCCCCTCTATCACCTCCTCAGGCGCACCGAACACTTCGAATGGACGGATGCTGCTACGGCCGGACTCGAAGAAATAAAGGCCATATTGGCAACAAAATCCGGTCCTGGCCGCGCCCAACTTGGGCGAACCAATGTTGTTATATATCGCGGCAACAAATCAAGTTGTAAGCGCGGTGCTCGTCGTCGAACGAGAAACAGAAGGGCACAAATTCCCTCTTCAAAAACCAGTGTACTACGTATCCACTGTCTTAACTCCATGCATGTCCCGGTACCCACATTATCAAAAGATAGCGTACGCAGTGTTCATGGCATCCCGGAAGCTGCGACACTACTTTCAAGAGTGTTCGATAATAGTGGCCTCCGAAGTACCTCTCAACGACATTTGAAACAACCGCGACGCGACGGGTAGGATTGCAAAATGGGCCATCGAGCTCTTACCATTCGACATAACCTACAAACCTCGGCGAGCTATAAAGTCGCAAGTTTTGGCGGACTTCATCGCTGAATGGACTGAAGTCGAACTCCCTAAAGAGTACGGCGCATACTCCAATTGGATCATGCACTTCGACGGCTCTAAAATGTTGGCCGGCTAGGGGGCTGGCGTCGTCTTGACGTCCCCAACCGGAGATACAGTCCAATACGTACTTCTAATAAGTACACAGACTCTAACAACACAGCCGAATACGAGGCCCTTCTACATGGTCTCCGGATGGCAATCTCCATGGGCATTCAACGCCTACAGGTCCGCGGGGATTCAAACCTCGCAATATCCCAAGTAAATGGAGACTTTGATGCCAAGGATCCAAAAATGGTAGCCTACCATAACGCCGTCTTAAAAATGTCAGCTCGGTTTGAAGGACTCGAATTCCACCATGTAGCCCGGGATAATAACCAGGCGGCCGACGTGTTGGCACGCATCGGCGCAAAGCGCGACGCCGTCCCTCAAACATCTTCCTGGAGTGGATCTTTAAGCCATCCGTAGTATGGGAAGAGGAGTCCGGAAACAACAATCCGGAACCAACCGCACCGCCCAACACCGAACATTCTGACACAACCAGTGGCTCAGCCAATGAAATAACACCTTCAGCCCACAAAATAATGGCAGTCATTGCCCCGTGGACGGAACCATTCCTAGCCTACTTAATTAGGCAGGAACTCCTCGAAGAGCAAAATGAGGCCCGCTGCATAGTACGGCGATCTAAAGCCTACAAGGTCCATGAGGGAGAGATTTATAAGAAAAGCACAACCGGAGTCCTTCAAAGGTGCATCTCTGAGGAGGAAGGGCGAAATCTGCTGGCTGAAATTCGCGGTGGACTCAGCGGGCACCACGCCGCAGCCCGGGCCCTTGTAGGCAAGGCCTTCCGTACATGATTTTATTGGCCGACGGCCCGGGCAGATGCTCAGGACTTAGTCCAACGATGCGTCGGGTGCCAGCTTTTTGCTAATCAAAGCCACATGCCACCCACCGCCCTCAAAACTATACCCATCACCTGGCCGTTCGCGGTCTGGGGGCTTGACATGGTTGGACCCCTTAAAGGGGGAACCCACAAGCAAAAGTACCTATTGGTCATGGTGGACAAATTCACCAAATGGATAGATGCCAAGCCAGTTAAAACGGCCGAATCCGGACCCGTGATAGACTTCATATCCGGGGTAGTACACCGTTATGGCGTCCCCCACAGCGTCATCACCGATAACGGAACGAACTTCATGGCTGATGAGGTTAAACTCTGGTGCAAAAATATGGGCATCAAGCTCGACTACGCTTCAGTCTATCACCCTCAACTAACGGTCAAGTCGAACGAGCAAATGGTCTAATCATGAGTGGCATCAAACCCAAGTTAGTGCGGTCCCTCACGGAATCTAACACGCACTGGGTAGAGGAGCTCAACTCCGTACTCTGGGGGCTGCGGACCATGCAAACCGTACTACCGGATTCACACCATTTTTATGGTATACGGCGCAGAGGCAGTTTTGCCCTGCGATATAATTCATGACTAACCTCGCGTGCGCTTGTACGAGGAAAGAGAGGCCGAGTTGGATCGGCAAGACAGTTTGGACGCCCTAGAAGACGAGCGTGACGTGGCGAAAGCTCGTTCCGCATTCTATCAACAGTAGGCTCGAAGATATCAAAGCAGAGAAGTACGGGCCAAAACTTACAATGTTGGCGAACTAGTTCTACGCCTGCCGGACAAGAAAAAGGACAAACTCAAGCCCAAATGGGAAGGTCCCTTCATCATCGACCAAGTCCTGACCGGCGGAGCATACCGTCTGCGAAACACACCGGAAAACCGACTCGAGCCGAACCCATGGAACGCAGCCCGCCTCCGAAGATTCTACGCCTAGCGCCGGACTCAGAGTTCGTCTCCTTCCTCCGTCCACATTTTATACTTCAGTTGTCTTTTTTTTCTCTCTTTTCTCCTCCCTTTTTCGTAGAGCCTTTGAGGGCTAATCTCCGCATTGTTCGCACACACTTGACGTGCTACTCGCACTCATTGTACCTGGGGGCTTCTTTAACAGAAGCTTATTTATACGGGCTTTATGCCCAACACATGTGTCAAACTTACGCATGTACCTTTTATTCACCATTATATGCATCGATATGACTTAAGTTTTGGCCAAGCTGGGTTGCCTGGCTCCTGTGCTTACCCTTACGTTCCCGATTGTTCGGCTAGGAGGTAAAGGGAGCACCTCTGCGATTGTTACTGCCGGGTCAGCCAGATGTGTACCTCAGACTGGGTGAAGCCGAAAGCTAGGGTTCTTAAGGGAATATTCGGTCGGTGACTTGAAAGATGATTTTTTACCTATCTATTTGTCTGCCCCCAGATGCTTTTCTGCTCTTTTTGCAGTCCGGACATGCACTTTAGGGCATGCCTCCCAGGGAAAGGAACCCCTAACGGAACTATTCTCCCTGGAAGATGTTTCTTACTAACCATGTAATATAACATAACTAGTTGGGCACTTGTCTGATAAAGCACTAATGACCCCTACGCCTGGTCTCCATGCATGCCCCGGTTTTTGCATAACCGCGAGGGTATTCGAACACACTCCGGACTATTGGGTCCCGAGGTTGAAGCAAAAAGGTTCGCAAAGACAAACGATCTACAATCCGGCTAGAAGGCATTATACATGTCATTTTAAAATACATCGTCAAATTGACTGATTGTACTCCTCTTCAATCCCATCTAACAGGCTGTCTAATTTACAGTCCCGTTGGGAATACTTAGCGGCCAACTCTACTTGGTCGTATATTAAGCTCACAGGGATCTCCTTCCCATCGGGCCCCACAGGTCCGACCTCGGCCATGTGGTTCGGATCCGCCTTTGTGTACCGCGTCTTCACCATGGCCCAGGCCTCCCTGGCGCCTTGACGACATGCCGATATCTTCCACAGACGGAAGCGCTGCCGTGCTCCCTGAAGCTTCTCCACAAGCCCTCCAAGACCCTCGGGTAGGGAGATGGACGGCCATAAGGCCTGGGCGACGCCACTCATCGCCTGCCGAACACGTTCGTGCAGTTGCAGCAGCTCGGGAAGTTGGTCACCCGTTGACCCGGGCATTTCCTCCGCAGAGCGACCTGTGAGCACACCTACAGACACATTTCTGTCAATCGACTTCCTCGCCGAACTCTTCTTTTCAAAAGAGTATGCTCAAGCACTTACTGTAGATGCCGCGACGAAGCCGCCGATTCTCCTTTACGGAGTCAGACAGCTGGACCCGAACATCTTTTAGTTCTTCGCCCAGCTGGGTGTTGGCATCTTGGAGTTAGTTCCTTTCCTGCTGCACCCTCATAAGCACCTTCTCGCCGGCCTTTAGCTGGCATAGCAGATGTTGCTTGTCCGGATCTAGTCCGGCGCCCTCTGCAATATTATTGTCAGACTTATACGCACGCCGCACGCCATAAAATCTTTTTGAAATATGTGTTACCAGAGGGGGTCTCTGTGTCTCCTCCTGCGGCGGCTAGTGCGGCCTCAAGTCGGGCCTTGCACTCTTGAAGCTCCTGGGACAATTGGGTATTCTTCTCCGTAAGATCCTTCATATCAAATGATCCTTAAATCAGTTATTCTAACTATTTTAAGTCTCGGGGGCTACTGGCATATACAACTATTAAAATTCCTTACCCGTATGTCTTTCACATACTGCTCCGTGCCTCTGGTTAAACCATCTTGAGCGGCACGGAGGTGCGCGTCTCCCGCATTAAAGGCATTCAATGCCTCTGGGGAGAAACACGCGTCACGAAGAACTGTCCGGCGGCGCCTATGATTCATGGCGCTCTCCACCTTGGACCTGGTGGCGGACAGCCTGTCGGCATCCTCCGTTGGAGGAGCATCCGGCTCGCGCCTTGAGCTCGCCTCCCCCTCCGGACCAGGTATTGGAGCCTGGCTGGCGGAGGCTGGGTTGGCAACCTCTCCGGGCACAGTCCGGCAAGCACTCTTTCTCCTGGAAAAGTCATGAGCATTAATATACCTCCCAGGAATCTTTCCCTTAAAAACGGTGGCGCGCTATACCGTTGCGGCGACGTTTCGATTCGCACCGCACCCCTCTTCCGCCTGCTGGGCCGAACTGACCCTTGTCGGTCAGCCGCCACGGGTTCGGCTTCCCGCCTTGAAGGCACCTCCTGCGAAACACCGTTGGTCTATGGTGGTCAGAAATAAGCAGGGATGAAGTAATGGTGTCAGGACTCCGGTCATAGTTAACCGGGAAGCCGGAGATAAACCAGGGTAGTCAGCCGTAATGGCGACTAGAGCATTGTCCATGCTGAGTTGGTGGAACACCCCGTCAATTAGTTCCACCTCTATGTCTGGATCCTCTCCGGAGACCGGATCAAGGGATCTTCCCGGATCCTCGGGTTGTGGAGTCGGACTGTGTATGCCCTCCACATCCCGGCGCAGTTCCTGCGTCAAAATCATAAAGTAAGACACTTAACTTTGAAAGCACGGATCAGATAGATAGACGTCTGCTTACCCAGCTCCGAGGGTTATCCATAG
Source organism: Aegilops sharonensis (assembly GCA_904067115.1). Lineage (NCBI taxonomy): Eukaryota > Viridiplantae > Streptophyta > Magnoliopsida > Poales > Poaceae > Aegilops > Aegilops sharonensis. Next base: position 561,645,415 of record LR880970.1, read on the forward strand.
AGAATCCATTTAATGGACTCGTGCGGAGGAAGTCCTCCTTCTCCCCCTTGTACAAGCCGGACAGGATCTTCACCAGATCGGCGGCCGATCCCGGTCCCTTGCAGCCATGACGGGTGGCGTCATTCTCCCCGTTGAAATCCCACATGGGGTGGCCCCTATATTGGAGCGGTTGCACCCCTCGCATAATGCAAGTGGCCATGACTCCAATCATGGTCAATCCGGAATGGGCCAGCAACTTTATCCAGCCCATCAGATATTGGACGCTCCTATCATCTTCCCGTTGGGGGCTCCGCGGGTGCCAACTCAGGCGCTTCTTCAGAGGAGCGTTGCTGAACTCCGGGAGGCCGATCCGAACTGGGTCCGGCAGTGGAGCGTCTTCCATATAAAACCATTCCAAAGGCCAGTCTTCGGATGCCTTCTTCGGGGTTCCGAATAGATATCCGGTCCCGGCGATGCGCCATATTTCGGCTCCGCCCACTTGATATATCGACCCCTCGTGAAAATGGTGTACGAGGCAAAACAATCTCTTCCACAGCCCAAAATGGGGCTCGATGCCCAAGAACAGCTCGCAAAGAGCAACAAAACCCGCAATGTGCAAAATGGAGGCAGGTGTAAGGTGATGAAGCTGGAGTCCGTAGAACTCCAGGAGCCCCCGGAGAAACGTATGTATGGGAAATCCGAGCCCCCTTATTAGGTAAGGGACGAAGCACACCCGCTCTCCTTTGGAGGGATTGGGGGTGTTCTCCGCCTGCTTTCCACATTTGTAAGTGGCCAGTCCGGCTCGAACCGGGACCATGAAGGCCGGAGGAAGGTATCCCTCCGCTTGGAACGTCACTAGCTCGCTGTGCGGGACTGAACATGTCCTCCAATCTCCTGGCTGAGGGCTGGGAGCGCGAGAGGAGGAGCCGCGTCGACTGTCCATGATGGAGTGGATTTTGTCAGAGGCGCTCCGATGAGTACTCGCGGAAGGAGGATGGTGTGATTTGGATCTAGATCCTTGCCTCTCTTATAGGCAGCCTATTCATGCAGCTTGGGGGTAAAACGTAAAAATACCCTGGCTTTTCGCATTCATAAGACACGTGGAAGAGGGCCATTATTGGGCGTGGAAGCCAGGGAGCGCAACATTTATGAGGAAGCCGGACACTATTCGGCAAGCACATGGAATTTGGAGGAGAACCCGCCTTGCAACACCGAAGACAATATACGCGCCGGACTCGTCGTCATTGAAGCCTGGTTCGGGGGCTACAGAGGGAGTCCTGGACTAGGGGGTGTCCGGATAGCCGAACTATCATCGTCGGCCGGACTCCAAGACTATGAAGATACAAGATTGAAGACTTCGTCCCGTGTCCTGATGGGACTTTCGTTGGCGTGGAAGGCAAGCTTGGCGATATGGATATGTAGATCTCCTACCATTGTAACAGACTCTGTGTAACCCTAGCCCTCTCCGGTGTCTATATAAACCGGAGGGTTTTAGTCCATAGGACATAACAACAACAATCATACCATAGGCTAGCTTCTAGGGTTTAGCCTCCTTGATCTCGTGGTAGATCCACTCTTGTACTACCCATATCATCAATATCAATCAAGCAGGAGTAGGGTTTTACCTCCATCGAGAGGGACCGAACCTGGGTAAAAACATCGTGTCCCTTGTATCCTGTTACCATCCGCCTAGACGCACAGTTCGGGACCCCCTACCCGAGATCCGCCGGTTTTGACACCGACATTGGTGCTTTCATTGAGAGTTCCTCTGTGTCGTCACGTATAGGCCCGATGGCTCCTTCGATCATCAACAACGACGCGGTCCAGGGTGAGACTTTTCTCCCCGGACTGATCTTCGTATTCGGCGGCTTTGCACTGCGGGCCAATTCGCTTGGCCATCTGGAGCAGATTGAAAGCTACGCCCCTGGCCATCAGGTCAGATTTGGGAGTTTGAACTATACGCCCGACATCCTGTGACACTCTGTTTGTCTATGTATTCACACACGTATTATGTTTTCATTTAATACAATTCTAGCATGAATAATAAACATTTATCATGATATAAGGAAATAAATAATAACTTTATTATTGCCTCTAGGGCATATTTCCTTCAGTTTTAACCTTCACAAGGTCCGACCGCAGTCAAATTCGATTCAACTAAAGTTAGAGAAATAGACACCCGCCAACAACCTTTATGCAAAACTAGTTGCATGTCTGTCGGTGGAACCGGTCTCATGTACGCAGTCATGTAGGGTTGGTCCGAGCCGTTTCATCCAACAATATTGCCGAATCAAAATATGACACTGGTGGTAAGCAGTATGACGATCACCGCCCACAACTCTTTGTGGTCTACTTGTGCATATCATCTACGCATAGACCTGGCTCGGATGCAACTGTTGGGAAACGTAGCATGCAATTTCAAAAAAATTCCTACACTCACGCAAGATCTATCAAGGAGATGCATAGCAACGATAGGGGGAGAGTGTGTCAATGTACTCTCATAGACCAAAAGCGGAAGCATTAGCTTAACGCGGTTGATGTAGTCGAACGTCTTCTCGAATCAACCGATCAAGCATCGAACGTATGGCACCTCTGAGTTCTGCACACGTTCAGCTCGATGACGTCCCTTGAACTCTTGATCCTGTAGAGGTACGAAAGAGTAGATGAGTTCCGTCAGCACGATGGCGTGGTGATGGTGATGGTGATGTGATCTGCGCTGGGCTTCGCCTAAGCACTACGACAATATGACCGGAGGAGTAAATGGTGGAGGGGGGCACCACACATGGTTAATAAACAATTGATGTGCCTAGAGGTGCCCCTCGCCCCCATATAGAAAGGAGGAGAGGGGAGGAGGGCCGGCCTAGGGCGCGCCCAAGTGGGGGGGCTCCCACTAGGACTCCTAGTCCTAGTTGCCCCCTTCCTCACTACAAGAAATATGTCAACTTATGACCTTCTGTCAGTGACCCTGGAAGAATTGGTCATAGATTTATGACCATTTGAGACCAATTGGTCAAAAGCTGCTCGAGGGGCTCCAAACCCTAAACCATTGCGACCATTTTGGTCAGAAAGGTCATAATTTCCTTACATGAAATGGTCATAAAGCTAACAGCGCTAGTCCGCTGCCTTATTTCTAGTTGTTAACGACCAATATAAATGGTCATAGCCTTGTAAATTCTTTGGGTCATCTCATCAGTTTTGACTAGGCGCCACCTCATCAGTTTTGCCTATGTGTCATGTCCATGTGGCAGTTTTTGCCCTAGGTTGTGAAGCAACCTATATTTCTGTCATTCCCGAAATTCCCAAAAAAATCTCATAAATTCTTTGGGTCATATCTTCGTCAAATATGTAGAAACCTTCCTTGCCTAGTTCAAAAATAATTCAAAAATATTCATTTTCCTATTCTGTTCAGAGTAACAGTTTGTGAAGGAAGTACCACTTTGGCATGTCCAAATAGTATCCATTTTCTACAGTGCTTTCCTATGCCCAAATAACCATCCTCCACCAAATGCCAGCTCAATCCATTCATTATTTTGAGCCGAGCTTCAACATTCGTATTTATGTCCAGTGTGGTGGTTTGCAAAGCAAGTACCACCTAGGCTCCTCCTTTTGAGCTGAAAATTTGT
>LR880970.1:561666744-561678659 GCA_904067115.1 Aegilops sharonensis
GGCCCTCTCGATGGAGATAATACCCTACTTCGTGCTTGATTGATCTTGATGATATGAGTATTACAAGAGTTGATCTACCAAGAGATCGTAGAGGCTAACCCTAGAAGCTAGCCTATGATTATGATTGTTCTTGTCCTAAGGACCAAACCCTCCGGTTTATATAGACACCAGAGGGGGCTAGGGTTACACAGAGTCGGTTACAGAGAAGGAAATATACATATCTGAATCGCCAAGCTTGCCTTCCATGCAAAGGAGAGTCCCACCCGGACACGGGACAAAGTTTTCAATCTTGTATCTTCATAGTCCAATAGTTCGACATAAGCATATAGTCCGGCTGTCCGAGGACCCCCTAATCCAGGACTCCCTCAGTAGCCCCTGAACCAGGCTTCAATGATGATGAGTCCAGCGCGTAGATTGTCTTCGGCATTGCAAGGCGGGTTCCTTCTCCAAATACTCCAAAGTAGATTTTGAACACAAGAGTCGTGTTCGGTTCTGCAAAACAATTTGCACACACCACAGTACAGAATACAATATTCCACGAGTCTAAATCTGCTGACAGCTTTTTCATAGCGTGACACCACGCCGTGGCCCGGTTATTTATTCAAACCGTTTTTCCAACCTGCCACTACACGTCCTGTGAGGCGGTTTTATAGGCACGTCTTGTCGAAGCAGATATCGTGTCCCCTTATCACGGGATTCTCATCAATATCAGCGTGGGTAACCCAACCGTTCCATTAGTATTACTCCTTGAATTAGGCAAGTTCCAAACGTTCTCCGGAGGACGCTTGATATTCATCCCCTTTATAAAGAGGTCAAGACCTATCCTTTTCTTTCCACGCTCGATCCTTCCCTTCCCCTACCTCGAGTTCCAACACCCAAGGTTAAGTCCAAGCACCCCGGACCTTCAACCATGTCCGGATCCAACCTTCAAGGCCGGTGGATGGCCTCTTCCGTCACGGAGGAGGACATCAAAAAGCTTAGGGAGGCTAGGTATCTGACCGCCGAAATCCTTCACTGGCTTCCTGCTCAAGGGCAGGTTATCCCTACTCCAGAACCCAACGAGAGTGTCATATTCGTTTCCCACTTCCTCCGAGGGCTAGGCTTCAGTCTTAATCCCCTTTGTTAGAGGGCTTATGTTCTATTATGGGCTAGATTTTCACGACCTAGATCCAGATTCTTTCCTTCACATCTCAACGTTCATCGTTGTGTGTGAGGCCTTCCTCCGCATTCCCCCACACTTCGGATTATGGCTCAAGACCTTCAATGTGAAGTCGAAGACCATCGATGGGCGATACGTGGAGTGCGGAGGCGCCATAATAAGAAAAGGTGTCGATGCTTTATGGCCAAAGGGCTCTTTCCCGGAAGTTTCTGACCTATGGCAACAGGAGTGGTTTTTATCAATGCGCCTCGAGGGAGGAAGTGGGCGGCCACCCCGGCTGAGGGAGTCCTGGGCTAGGGGGTGTCCGGATAGCCGAACTATCGTCATTGGCCGTACTCCAAGACTATGAAGATACAAGATTGAAGACTTCGTCCCGTGTCCGTATGGGACTTTCCTTGGCGTGGAAGGCAAGCTTGGCAATACGGATATGTAGATCTCCTACCATTGTAGCCGACTCTATGTAACCCTAGCCCTCTCTGGTGTCTATATAAACCGGAGGGTTTTAGTCCATAGGACGAACAACAATCATACCATAGGCTAGCTTCTAGGGTTTAGCCTCCTTGATCTCGTGGTAGATCCAATCTTGTACTACCCATATCATCAATATCAATCAAGCAGGAGTAGGGTTTTACCTCCATCGAGAGGGCCCGAACCTGGGTAAAAACATCGTGTCCCTTGTCTCCTGTTACCATCCTCCTAGACGCACAGTTCGGGACCCCCTACCCGAGATCCGCCGGTTTTGACACCGACATTGGTGCTTTCATTGAGAGTTCCTCTATGCCGTCGCATATAGGCCCGATGGTTCCTTTGATCATCAACAACGACGCGGTCCAGGGTGAGACTTTTCTCCCCGGACATATCTTCGTATTCGGCGGCTTTGCACTGCGGGCCAATTCGCTTGGCCATCTGGAGCAGATTGAAAGCTACACCCCTGGCCATCAGGTCATATTTGGGAGTTTGAACTATACGACCGACATCCGCGGAGACTTGATCTTCAACGGATTTGAGCCACAGCCGAGCACGCCGCACTGTCACGATCGGCATGACGCAGCTCTGCTGCCGGACAGTGCCCTGGAGGCCGCACAAGAGTCCGCTCCGACCCTTAACTCGGAGCCGACTGCATCGATCGAGGATGGATGGCTAGACACCGCCTCGAGGGCTGCTACCTCTACGGCGATGGAGCCGAATACCGACCCTGTCCCTTGTGAAGCTCGTGACTCCGAGGTGCCGGACTCCTTGCCGGACTCCGAACCTCCCGCGCCCCTACCAATCGAATCCGATTGGGCGCCGATCATGGAGTTCACCACTTCGGATATCTTTCAGCACTCGCCTTTTGGCAACATCCTGAATTCGCTAAAGTATCTCTCGTTATCAGGAGAGCCCTGGCCGGACTGCGGTCAGGACGGTTGGGATGCGGAAGACGAAGAAATTCAAAGCCCACCCACCACCCACTTTGTAGCCACTGTCGACGACCTAACCGACATGCTAGACTTCGACTCCGAAGACATCAACGGTATGGACGACGATGCCGGAGACGACCAAGAACCAGCGCCTACGGGGCACTGGAAAGCCACCTCTTCATACGACATATACATGGTGGACATCCCAAAGGATGGGAATGGCGAAGGAACAGCGGAGGAAGACCCCTCCAAGAAACGGCCTAAGCGCCGGCGTCAGTGGCGCCGCTCTAAATCCCGCCACAGCAAGAATGGAGATTCCGGCACCGGAGACAATAACACCCCGGACAGTGCCGAAGACAACCCCCTCCAGCAAGATTCAGCACAGGAGGACGGAGAAGCCAGCCCTCACGAAAGAGCGGCAGACGAAGAGGTAGAGGACGATAATTACATGCCTCCCTCCGGAGACGAGGCAAGCCTCGACGACGACGAATTCGTCATACCTGAGGATCCCGCCGAACAAGAGCGTTTTAAACGCAGGCTTATGGCCACGGCAAGCAGCCTCAAGAAAAAGCAGCAACAGCCTAGAGCTGACCAAGATTTGGTAGCCGACAGATGGACTGAAGTCCTTGCGGCCGAAGAGTATGAACTCGAACACCCCTCCAAAAGCTACCCCAAACGCAAACTGCTGCCATGATTAGAGGAGGAAGCATATAAACCTACATCACCAGCGCACAATACGGCCGACCGGCCACCTCGTTGCCGAGACAGAGAGGCCTCTAGACCCTCCACTAAAGCCGTACCCCGGCATCACTGGAAAAGTACAAAGCCACGGGGGAATGCGCCGGACTTGCGAGACATATCGGAGGATAAGGCAAGACAATCAAGATCGATCTACGGATCGCGTGGGTGCCCCACGATGCGCGACGATGACCGTCGCGCCGGATATAGCAACTCCGACCGGGCCGAACACAGTAGACAAAGCTCGCTTAAGCTACGTCGTGATATAGCCCAATATAGAGGTGCCGCACACCCACTATGCTTCACAGATGAAGTAATGGATCATCAAATCCCCGAAGGGTTCAAACCCGTGAACATTGAATCCTACGATGGCACGACAGACCCCGCGGTTTGGATCGAAGACTATCTCCTTCATATCCACATGGCCCACAATGATGATCTTCACGCCATCAAATACCTCCCACTCAAGCTTAAAGGACCAGCTCGGCATTGGCTTAACAGCTTGCCAGCAGAATCAAGTGGGTGTTGGGAGGACCTGGAAGCCGCATTCCTCGATAACTTCCAGGGCACATATGTGCGACCACCAGACACTGATGACCTAAGCCACATAATTCAGCAGCCAGACGAATCGGCCAGACAATTCTGGACACGGTTCTTAACCAAGAAAAATCAAATCGTCGACTGTCCGGATGCAGAGGCCCTCGCAGCCTTCAAACATAACATCCGCGATGAGTGGCTTGCCCGGCACCTAGGACAGGAGAAGCCGAAATCCATGGCAGCCCTCACATCACTCATGACCCGCTTCTGCGCGGGAGAGGATAGCTGGCTAGCCCGTAGTAATAACCTCGACAAAAATTCTGGCAATCCGGATACCAAGGACCGCAATGGCAGGTCACGTCGCAACAAGCACAAACGCCGCATTAACGGCGATAATACTGAGGATACGGCAGTCAACGCTGGATTCAGAGGCTCCAAACCCGGTCAGCGGAAAAATCCATTCAAAAGAACTACTCCGGGTCCGTCCAATTTGGACCGAATACTCGACCGCTCGTGCCAGATACACGGCACCCCCGAAAAGCCAGCTAATCAAACCAACAGGGATTGTTGGGTATTCAAGCAGGCAGGCAAGTTAATTGCCGAAAACAATGACAAGGGGCTGCATAGCAATGACGAGGAAGAGACCCGATCGCCGAACAATAGAGGACAGAAGGGTTTCCCACCACAAGTGCGGACGGTGAACATGATATACGCAACCCAGATATCCAAAAGGGAGCGGAAGCGTGCACTCAGGGACGTATACGCGATGGAGCCAGTCGCCCCAAAGTTCAATTCATGGTCCTCCTGCCCAATCACTTTTGATCAAAGGGACCACCCCACCAGCATCCGCCATGGCGGGTTCGCCGCACTGGTTCTAGAACCAATCATCGATGGGTTTCACCTCACTAGAGTCCTGATGAATGGCGGCAGCAGCCTGAACCTGCTTTACCAGGATACAGTGCGCAAGATGGGCATAGACCCCTCAAGGATTAAACCCACAAAGACGACCTTCAAGGGCGTCATACCAGGTGTAGAGGCCAATTGTACAGGCTCAGTTACACTGGAAGTGGTCTTCGGATCACCGGATAACTTCCGAAGCGAGGAGTTAATCTTTGACATAGTTCCGTTCCGCAGCGGCTACCATGCACTGCTCGGATGAACCGCGTTTGCAAAGTTCAATGCGGTGTCGCACTACACATACCTCAAGCTCAAGATGCCAGGCCCTCGATGAGTCATCACGGTCAACAGAAACAGTGAACGCTCCCTCCGAACGGAGGAACACACAGCGGCTCTCGCGGCAGAAGTGCAGAGCAGCCTCTTAAAGCAATTCTCGAGTCCGACCGTTAATCGACCGTACACTGCTAAGCGCGCCTGGAGTAACCTACAACAAGAACACCTGGCACGTTCCGAGCACGCGTAGCATTGCGGCCCCAACCCCAGCTGTCGGTGTCAAAACCGGTGGATCTCGGGTAGGGGGTCCCGAACTATGCGTCTAGGCGGATGGTAACAGGAGACAAGGGACACGATGTTTTTACCCAGGTTCGGGCCCTCTCGATGGAGGTAAAACCATACTCCTGCTTGATTGATATTGATGATATGGGTAGTATAAGAGTGGATCTACCACGAGATCAAGGAGGCTAAACCCTAGAAGCTAGCCTATGGTATGATTGTTGTAATGGTTGTTCGTCCTACGGACTAAACCCCTCCGATTTATATAGACACCGGAGAGGGCTAGGTTTATACAGAGTCGGTTACAATGGTAGGAGATCTACATATCCGTATTGCCAAGCTTGCCTTCCACGCCAAGGGAAGTCCCATCCGGACACGGGACAAAGTCTTCAATCTTGTATCTTCATAGTCTTGGAGTCCGGCCGATGATGATAGTCCGGCTATCTGGACACCCCCTAGTCCAAGACTCCCTCAGTAGCCCCTGAACCAGGCTTCAATGACGATGAGTCCGGCGCGCATATTGTTCGGCATTGCAAGGCGGGTTCCTCCTCCGAATTAATTCATAGAAGATTGTGAACACCAGGATAGTGTCCGGCTCTGCAAAATAAATTCCACATACTACCGTAGAGAGAATAATGTGTACACAAGCTCAATCTGCTGACGTATTTTATGGCGTGACGTCACACCACTGCCAAGCCTTTACTTGAATCATTTTTACTATACCACCTCAGCGCGTTTAGCGAAGCGGTTTCCTTGGCACGTCTTGTCGAAGCAGAGATCGTGTTCCCCTTATTCCGGGATTCCCATCAATACGGATGTGGGTAACCCAACCACGCCATTGATTGTGGCACTTGGGAGATAGGCGAGTTTTACCAGGCCGGTGGGGACGCATAGTCTTCGTCCGCCCATATATAAGGGGATAAGGATCCACCCTTTTTACCTACGCCTTCTTCCTCCTTTGCCTATCCATCTCTGTGCACTCGAGCTCCAGCGCCCAAGTCCGCACAACTCGCCTCAACCTTCCCCAGCCATGTCCAGAGTGGGAGGCAAGTGGATGGCCTCCTCTGTTACGGAGGGGCACATCGAAAAACTGCGCGGCGCCGGATACTTGTCCAGCGACATCGCGCACCGGCTCCCCGATAAGGGGGAGCTCATCCCCACCCCCAGGCCCCATGAGAGGGTCGTATTTCTTCCCCACTTCCTCCGCGGACTGGGCTTCCCACTTCATCCCTTCGTCCGGGGGCTCATGTACTACTACGGCCTGGACTTCCACGATCTGGCGCCAAACTTCATCCTCAACTTCTCGGCGTTTATCGTCGTGTGCGAGGCCTTTCTATGCATCCAGCCCCACTTCGGTTTGTGGCTAAAGACCTTCAATGTCAAGCCGAAGGTTGTGAAGGGCAGCCAAGCGGAGTGCGGAGACGCCATGGTGGGCAAGATGCCCAATGTTACTTCGTAAGAAGGGCAAGACCGTGACACCGGCGGCCTCCGTCCAACCGGAGGCGCCGGACAACTTGTTGGAGGCGCTCCACGGCGCTTCCATCGAGGAAGAACACCGCACTATAATGAGCGCGGTGATTCAGAAGGTTCAGTTCGCCAAGAGTAGGCTGACCGAAGCCTGCAGCAGCCTTCTAACGGGCTTTGAGGTAAGAAATTTAAAATATGTAATGTAATACCGCATAGACAGTAGCCCCTGATGCTCGGTTCGGTGTTCAGAAAGAAAAGCCGGACTGAGGATCTAAAAAGATATACGCAGGAGGTATAAAAATTATGTCAATATGGGATTGCAGGCTGCGCTGCTAACCTCCGCCGCACTGACTGCGGAGGTCGATGCTTTGAAACAGAACCTCGAGCGGTACGAGAGTGAGCTCGGCCGTGCCAAGAAGCAGCTCGAGGACAGGGAAGGTGAGTAACACCATGTTATATTTGTACGTTAGAAAAGGATTTTGGTTGCAAGAAAAATAACAAGGATAACGTGGGTACTCCAGGGGCCACGAACGAGGTGGCGACCTTTAAGGAGGCCGTGTCCGCGGCCGAGCATAATGCGGCCGCGGAACGAGCTGAGAGGAAGAAGCAGGAGGCGCGGGTGGCGGAGGTGCAGCAAGAGCTCCAGGTTCTTGTGGAAAAGCACAAGAGTTTGGAGCGCGACTCGAGGACTCGAGAGTCCGAGCTTGCCTCGGCTCTTGAGAGTGCCAAAGCCACTAAGGCCGAAGCCCACAAGGCCCTCCAGGAGGTGGAAGATTTGAAGAAAATAGCAGCGGGTAAGGCTTTTTTCATGCAAAGCAAGCATGTGAAAGTGAATTACCTGTTACTTACCCGAATTCGGAGCTCTCCAGGAGCGTTTGCGGATCTGCCTTGCAGCGTGTCCGATGCCGCCGCATTCTACCGGGCCGAGGAGGGGAGCTCGACGGAGAAGGTCTTCTGGTCTCAGTATGCTGAGGCCGGACATCCGGTGCCCCTTAGCGACCAGCTAAAGCAGCTGGTCGAGCTCCACAAGGTAGCCGAACAGGCCATGAAGGGCCTCATAGTTCGGCTGTGGCCCGGGGAAGCCATGCCTGGGACCTACTTCGGCTTAGTGCGGCGGCTGGTGGATGCGTGTCCCTGGGTGGAAGTCGTCAAGCGCTCCGCCTGCATTGAAGGTGCCCGTCGGGCCCTTGCCCATGCAAGAGGGCACTGGGGCAGGCTGGATGCTGAGAAGCTTCTAACTGACGCGCCACCGGCGGGCAAGGAGTATCGCACGCCCGAAATGTACTATAAGAGTGTCCTGAAGGGTGCCCGCAAGATTGTGGACGAGTGCTCCAAAGATGTAATATTTGAGTAGACTCGCAATGTGTTATCCTGTGCGCTGAAAACTTTGTTCATATGCGCTAAGCAATGCTTATTAATTTAAAATATTACCTTATGTGCGGCCGTTTATAAAATCTGAGAGATGGCAAGTCGTCGGCTTCAGCCCCCATGCCACGAGTGTGTCACACCCTAGCTAGTTCATGCATTAGACTGTTGCATCATGTTTATTCTTTCAACAGAAATTTGAAATGGGGATGACAGAACCCCCAGCCCCCTCTGAATCCAACTAGGGTTTACTAAAAATATTTTCAATGAACCTGAAATGCCCTTCTAAAATGTCCATCATTTTTGTCTTGGTTCAGAACCTCTGCCAAAAGTGATGCACAATTTTCTAGGTCATCCTAAGGTCTTTGAATTAAATCATAAGTATTTGAATTTGGGCATTTAAAATTTATAAAAATATTTTAATGCTCAAATATTCCCAAAGTAAAATGTTCCATGTTGGAAATATTCCAACTAAGGACCAGGTGCAGTTTGGTGAATTTTGGAGTTGTCTAGGTATTTTTAGAAATTCAACAAACTTACAGAATAAAAACAGAAACGGAAAAAAAGGGGAAACCCTTACCTGGCGGCACCTAGCAGGCCCACCTGCCGGCCCAGCCCAGCCACCGCTCCAGCGAGCTGCTTGGCTTGGCCAGGCAGGCAGGCAGGTGCTCGACGGTGGCCGCAGCGTGCGCCACGCAGCTACCCGTCACCCTGCTTCCCCCTCTCGCCCCCTGTGACCTTGGATGAGCTCCACGTCGTGCCCCGAAGCCCGTAGACACGGCCATTCGACCCCAGCTCCTCTCCCTTGCTCTCCCACGCCATGGCCGACGCAACCGCCGCCGTACCCTCGCCGTAGTCGCGCTCTCCGTCAACCCCACGCCGTGCCACCGTGTCCAGGAGCTCCGCCACCCTCCTCTCCTTCGTGCTAGCCGAGCCCCGAGCGCTCGCGTGCCCCGGAGCCACCGCACGGACCTCGACCGAACCGCCATCGCCGGAGATCCCCTTCGCCGTCGCCGCCGCATCAGCTCGCCCCCGACCGCGCCGTCTGCTCCCTCGAGACCGCTGTGAGCCTGGCTACCTCCTCCCTCTTTCCCTTCTCGCTCTCGTGCACCACCACGAGCACATGTAGCTCACCCGCACGCGCTGCCGCGGAGCTCGTCGCCGACGTGTCTCCGGCTAACCGTCGGCCACCCCACCTTGTCTAACGCACTCACCGCGTCCCCAGGGACCCAACGCACCTCACCACGTGCCTCGCCGTGCCCCGTAGCCTCGGATCCATCTTCACCCGACTCCGGCGACCGCCAAAGTCGTCACGGGCGACGTCTCCGGCCACCCCGAGCTCAACCACCACCACCAATAGACGTGGCTCGGTCTCAGCTACGCGTAGATGCTCTCCACCACCTATTTGGTCGCCGGAATGCACAAAACCACTTCCGCCGCCGCGTTCGGCCTTGCCGGCGGCTAGACGCCGGTGTGTTTGACTTTGACCTTGACCAGGGTGGGCCCAGTTTGACTCCCCTGAGTCTATGACAAGTGAGGCCCCCTTTGCTAATTACCTCAGATTAGTTTAAACTAAATTTAATTAGTATAATTTAACACTGACATGCGGGACCCACTGGTCAGTTTGACCTGGACCGGCCTGTTGACTTGCTGAGGTTAGCATGACATCATGCTGACGCAGTAATCCTTTTCTGGAATTAAAATAAATCTAGAATGATTTATAAATTTCAGAAAATGTTCTAAACTTCAAAAATTCATAGTAATTCAACCGTAGCTCCAAATGCAAAGTGTTATATATGAAAAATGATCAGAAAAATCCAACCTATCCATCTGTACTGGTTTCATGCATGTTTAAACAAGCTAACCTACTGTTTATTGCAGAACAAGTTAAAGCACCTTAAAGGACCATATATGAGTTTGAAAATTGAATCTTTGGTTCAAAATGGTTCAAACCCATCTGGTCTTAGTTGCATTAGCCCAACACCCTCATATTGCCATGTCTCATGCATGCATCATATTGTTGCATATTGTTTGGTGATGTTTGTGTATCGGTGTTCTTTGCGGCAGATTCTGCCCCCGAGGAGTACCGTGATTACCCCCAACGAAGAACAATACCAGTGCACCGACCCATCAGGCAAGCAACCAACCGTTTGATCATATCGATACAATCCCATGTTCTTGCTCCTGCTCTCTTTTACTGCATTAAGACAACGCGTTTCAAACTGCTGTGTGCTGCGGTAGTTGAACCCATTTCCTCTGCATGACCTGTCATTGCCACAGTAACTAGATGAAACCCACTATCATGTGTAGGAGTTGATTGAGCCATGTATGTATGTTGTTCCTACCTTGCTATGCCTGCTATGCTTAGAGTCGTGTCAGGTCTGGTTCATCTGGGTGATGGGCTAGAGTGAAATGATCATGTCAGTATGAGAGTGGTGTGTTGAACACGATTTGGTAAAGGTATCGATGAGAGGTCATGTAGGAGTACATGGTGGGTTGTTTCATTGAAGCCGTCCTTAAGCACTGAGATCTGTATGTGTGATTTAAGATTCAGCTACTACCATACATTGGGCCCTAAAATATGACCCCGCTCGACTTCCTATTCACACTAGTCCTCTGTCTAGGAGTTGCAAGTACTTTCTGGTGTTTATAGCTTACTGGAGGCCGTGGACAGCGCTGACCGTAGGGGTGGGCTGTGATGCGGTAGGTACGTGGCACGGTGTACCGGTTGCCCGTTAGGCATCTCGGGACCCCTGTTCACATCGTTTGGGGCTGTGTGCGAAACCCCGGCCGGATCTCCTCATGGATGGAACCCGAATAGGCGATAAACCTGGACTAGAGACTTGAGTGTTTAGGTAGGTCGTGGTCTACACCCACGTTGGCTTTCGCTTGAAGTCTGCCGAGCACATGTCGTGTGCAGACGCTAAGTGGTGGAAACATGTATGAAGAAGTACACCCCTGCAGGGTTAATATAATCTATTCGAATAGCCGCGTCGGCGGTAAAGGACTACTTGGTTGCCTGTACAGTTCATAGACAAGTAAACTGGAAACTACTAAAAGCCTCAAGACAAGCGTGAGTGCCGAGGATGGCTCCTCCGTAGGAAGACGGAGGTGGATCCTTGGTAGTGTATTGAAGTGGTGAGTAGTGGACTCGTGTGCGCAAAACTATTTCAAGTTGGGGTCTCGTAGGATAGCTTAGCCAAGAGTCAAAGCTGGCTTGCTGCAATAACTCCACCAACCCTTCTTGATAATGAGCATGTATGTAGGATCTGATGTAAGTCTTGCTGAGTACCTTTGTACTCATGTTGCTTTAATTTATATTTTCAGAAGATGCTACAACCCCTTCCGACGGGTTCTTCGTAGACGTTGACATCGATGAGTAGACTAAGGCCCAGGTGGTGATCCTGAGCACGTGAAGGACCATGTAGTATAGCTAGGCTTACCCAAGCCTCTTTTATTTTACTAGTTGTCTGTACTCAGACAAGTTACTTCCGCTGTCGGCTTGTATGCTTGTATGATTTGAATGTGGGTCGTGTGACCCATACTTGTGTTTATGTTATGTATGGCTCTCTGAGCCTTTAAATAAAGTACTTTTGTCGTAGAGTCATGTTGTGATGCCTTGTTGTATTTGCACATATCGAGCATATTGTGTGTATGATTGAAATGCTTGCTATGTGTGGGATCTGACTATCTAGTTGTTTATCTTTAGTAGCCTCTCTTACCGGGAAATGTCTCCTAGTGTTTCCATTGAGCCATGGTAGCTTGCTACTGCTCCGGAACACTTAGGCTGGCCGGCATGT
>LR880970.1:561681084-561710024 GCA_904067115.1 Aegilops sharonensis
AACGGAACGTAAGGTACCAAAACATGGGAGCCGGGCAAACCCAACTATTGACCCAAGACATGATTCGGAGACGATGCATATAATGCTATAAGTTCGGGGTGCCGCACTTGGGAAAGTGTTCGGACTTATCACACCATAATGCGGGGAACATAAGCCCCTGGTGTATTCGGCCGTACCAAAGTGTACGGATGCAGGATGTCGTAAATGAACATATGTATATAAAAAAAGAAATGCGGCTATAAGCAAAAAGCGATGCATTGTTTATTCAGAAATACTGCCATGAATGCAGAGTGATACAAATAGTGCGGTAAGCAAGGGATTGGACTATTTTAACATGTCCCCCTCCAGGGGTAGGCTGCGGAATGGTGTATTAAACAGATTTAATGCTCGTAATGGAGACCACCTTAGTGTTCGTCGTAGCCTTTCTCCTTCCCTGGCGATTGCATCGTGAGTTCGGCAGGTCTGCTGCCGGACAAGGCCTCTGGTGAACGGAGTCCTGTGGGTAAGAAAAAAGAAAAAGAAAAAGACCGACGTACTTGGGAGCCCCTGGTGTGGTTAAACCGTACTCTGGGCCTGTCGTGGTCGTGCCCCTCCCACT
This sequence comes from Aegilops sharonensis, assembly GCA_904067115.1. NCBI lineage: Eukaryota > Viridiplantae > Streptophyta > Magnoliopsida > Poales > Poaceae > Aegilops > Aegilops sharonensis. The sequence goes on from LR880970.1 coordinate 561,681,683, forward strand.
GTGCCCATGGTATCTCCAGAGCGTAATGATGTACGCGAAGGACTGGTCTTGTAATTATGCGAGGGCTGGGGTTGGGGCCGCATTGCTACGCGTGCTCGGAATGTGCCAGGTGGTCTTGATGTATGGTACATAGGGCGTGCTTGGCCATGTCCGGTCGCTTAACGGCCGGACTTGACAATTGCCTTAAGAGGTTGCTCTGTACTTTGCCGCGAGAGCCGCTGTATGTTCCTCCGTTCGGAGGGAGCGTTCCGTGTTTCCGATGACCGTGATGACTCCTCGAGGGCCTGGCATCTTGAGCTTGAGGTATGCATAATGCGGCACCGCGTTGAACTTTGCAAACGCGGTCCGTCCGAGCAGAGCATGATAGCCGCTGCAGAACGGGACTATATCAAAGATTAACTCCTCGCTTCGGAAGTTATCCGGGGATCCGAAGACCACTTCCAGTGTGATGGAGCCTGTACAATTGGCCTCTACACCTGGTATGACGCCTTTGAAGGTCGTCTTTGTAGGTTTAATCCTTGAGGGGTCTATGCCCATCTTGCGCACTGTGTCCTGATAAAGCAGGTTCAGGCTGCTGCCGCCGTCCATCAGGACTCTGGTGAGGTGAAATCCATCGACGATTGGGTCTAAAACCAATGCGGCGAATCCGCCATGGCGGATACTGGTGGGGTGGTCCCTTCAATCAAAAGTGATGGGGCAAGAGGACCATGGATTGAACTTCGGGGCGACTGGCTCCATCGCATATACATCCCTAAGTGCACGCTTCTGCTCCCCCTTGGGTATTTGGGTTGCGTATATCATGTTTACCGTCCGCACTTGTGGGGGGAAACCCTTCTGTCCTCTACTGTTCGGCGGCCGGGTCTCTTCCTCGTCATCGCTATGCAGCCCCTTGTCGTCGTTTTCGGAAATTAACTTGCCTGCCTGTTTGAATACCCAACAATCCCTGTTAGTGTGATTAGCTGGCTTTTCAGGGGTGCCATGTATCTCGCAAGAGCGGTCGAGTATTCGGTCCAAATTGGACGGACCCGGGGTGGTTCTTTTGAATGTCTTCTTCCGCTGACTGGGTTTAGAGCCTCTGAATCCGGCGTTGACTGCCGTATCCTCAGTTTTATCGCCGTTAACGCGGCGTTTGTTTTTGTTTCGACGCGACCTGCCATTGTGGTCCTTAGTATCCGGACTGCCAGCATTTTTGCTGAGGTTGTTACTGCGGGCTAGCCAGCTATCCTCCCCCGCACAGAAGCGGGTCATGAGTGATGTGAGGGCTGCCATGGATTTCGGCCTTTCCTGTCCTAGGTGCCGGGCCAGCCACTCGTCGCGGATGTTATGTTTGAAGGCTGCGAGAGCCTCTGCATCCGGACAGTCGACGATTTGATTTTTCTTTGTTAGGAACCGTGTCCAGAACGGTCTGGCCGATTCGTCTGGCTGCTGAATTATGTGGCTTAGGTCATCGGCGTCTGGTGGTCGCACATATGTGCCCTGGAAGTTGTCAAGGAATGCGGCTTCCAGGTCCTCCCAACACCCAATTGACTCTGCTGGCAAGCTGTTAAGCCAATGCCGAGCTGGTCCTTTAAGCTTGAGTGGGAGATATTTGATGGCGTGGAGATCGTCACCGCGGGCCATATGGATGTGAAGGAGATAGTCTTCGATCCAAACCGCGGGGTCTGTTGTGCCATCGTAGGATTCAATGTTTACGGGTTTAAACCCTTCAGGGATTTGATGATCCATTACTTCATCTGTGAAGCATAGTGGGTGTGCGGCGCCTCTATACTGGGCAATATCACGATGTAGCTCAAGAGAGCTTTGTCTACTGTGTTCGGCCCGACCGGAGTTGCTGTATCCGGCACGACGGTAGTCGTCGCGCATCATGGGGCGCCCACGTGATCCGTAGATTGATCTTGATTGTCTTGCCTTGTCCTCCAATATGTCTCGCAAGTCCGGCGCATTCCTCCGTGGCTTCGCATTTTTCGAGCGGCGGGGTACGGTTCTGGTGGAGGGCCTAGATGCCTCTCTGTCGCGGCCACGAGGTGGTCGGTCTGCCGTATTGTGCGCTGGTGATGAGGGTTTATACTCCTCCTCCTCTAATTGGGGGAGCAACTTGCATTTTGGGTAGCTTTTGGAGGGGCGTTCGAGTTCATGCTCTTCGGCCGCGAGGACTTCGGTCCATCTGTCGGCCAGCAGGTCTTGATCAGCTCTGAGCTGTTGCTGCTTTTTCTTTAGGCTGTTTTCCGTGGCCATAAGCCTGCGTTGAAAACGCTCTTGTTCGAAGGGATCCTCGGGCACAACAAATTCCTCGTCGTTGAGGCTTGCCTCGTCTCCGGAGGGAGGCATGTAATTCTCATCCTCGACCTCTTCGTCTGCCGCTCTCTCGTGAGGGCTGGCTTCTGCGTCCTCCTGCGCTGAATCTTGCTGGAGGGGGTTGTCTTCGACACTCTCTGGGGAGCTATTATATCCGGTGCCGGAATCTCCATTCTTGCTGTGGCGGGATTTAGAGCGGCGCCGCTGACGTCGGCGCTTGGGCTGTTTCTTAGGGGAATCTGCCTCCGCTGCTTCTTTGACGTTCCCATCCTTTGGGATGTCCACCATGTATATATCGTATGACGAGGTGGTCTTCCAGTGCCCCGTAGGCGCTGGTTCTTGGTCGTCTCCGGCATCGTCGTCCATACCGTCGATGTCTTCGGAGTCGTAGTCTAGCATGTCGGTTAGATCATCGATAGTGGCTACAAAGTGGGTGGTGGGTGGGTTTTGAATTTCTTTGTCGTCCGCATCCCAACCGTCCTAACCGCAGTCTGGCCAGGGCTCTCCTGATAAGAGAGATGTTTTAGCGAATTCAGAATGTCGCCAAAGGGTGAGTGCTGAAAGATGTCCACGGCGGTGAACTCCATGATCGGCGTCCCATCGGATTCGATTGGTAGGGGCGCAGGAGGTTCGGAGTCCGGCAAGGAGTCCGGCACCTCAGAGTCACGAGCTTTACAAGGGACAAGGTCAGTGTTTGGCTCCATCGCCATAGAGATTGCAGCTCCCGAGGCGGTGTCCAGCCACCTGTCCTCGATCTACGCGGTCGGCTCCGAACTAGGGGTCGGAGCGGACTCATGTGCGGCCTCCAGGGCACTGTTCGGCGGCAGAGCTAAATCATGCCCATCGTGACAGTGCGGCACCCTCGTCTGTGGTTCGAGTCCATCGAAGATCAAGTCTCCGCGGATGTCGTCCGTGAAGTTTAGGCTTCCAAATCTGACCTGACGGCGAGGGGCGTAGCTTTCGATCTGCTCCAGATGGCCAAGCGAATTGGCCCGCAGTGCAAAGCCGCCGAATACGAAGATCTGTCCGGGGAGAAAAGTCTCACCCTGTTGATGATCAAAGGAGCCATCGAGCCTATCGGTGACGACACAGAGAAACTCTCAATGAAAGCACCAATGTCGGTGTCAAAACCCGCGGATCTTGGGCAGGGGGTCCCGAACTGTGCGTCTAGGCGGATGGTAACAGGAGACAAGGGACACGATGTTTTTACCCAGGTTCGGGCCCTCTTGATGGAGGTAAAACCCTACTCCTGCTTGATTGCTATTGATGATATGGGTGGTACAAGAGTGGATCTACCACGAGATCAAGGAGGCTAAACCCTAGAAGCTAGCCTATGGTATGATTGTTGTAATGGTTGTTCGTCCTACGGACTAAACCCCTCCGGTTTATATAGACACGGGAGAGGGCTAGGGTTACACAGAGTCGGTTACAATGGTAGGAGATCTACATGTCCGTATTGCCAAGCTTGCCTTCCACGCCAAGGAAAGTCCCATCCGGACACGGGACGAAGTCTTCAATCTTGTATCTTCATAGTCTTGGAGTCCGGTCGATGATGATAGTCCGACTGTCCGGACACCCCCTAGTCCAGGACTCCCTCAGCAGCCCTCGCAAAATTGCAAGACCAGGACTTCGCGTACATCATTACGCTCTGGAGATACCATGGGCATAGGGGGAGGGGCACGACCACGGCAGGTCCAGAGTGCGGCTCAACCACACCAGGGGCTCCTAAGTGTGTCATCCTTTTTCTTTCCTTTTTTTTCTTTTTTCTTATCCTCGGGACTCCATTTACCAGAGGCCCTATCCGGCAGCGGACCTGCCGAACTCACGATGCAACCGCCAGGGAAGGAGAAGAGCTACGACGCGAATCCAGGTGGTCTCCATTAAGAGCATTATACTTGTTTTATATACGCCATTCAACAGCCTACCCCTGGAGGGGGACATGCTAAATAGTTCCATTCCTTGCTTATCGCACTATTTGTATCGTTCTGCATTCATGGCAGTATTTTCTGAATAAACAATGCATTGCTTTTTTCCTACAATCGCATTCCTTTCTAATACATACGTTCATTTATGACATGTTGCATCCGTACACTTTGGTACGGCCAAATACACCAGGGGCTTAAGTTCCCCACATTATGGTGTGATAAGTCCGAACACTTTCACAAGTGCGGCACCCCGAACTTATAGCATTATATGCATCGGCTCCGAATCATGTCTTGGGTCAATAGTTGGGTTTGCCCGGCTCCCATGTTTTGGTACCTTACGTTCCGTTATATCGGCTAAGGTTGCGCTGGGAGAACCACTGCGATTGTGCCCTAGTTGAGCTGGGCGAGCACCTCAGTGGAGAAAGCTAAAACTGACCGTCATGATGGGGCGAGAGCTGGTCGCTGTTCGAGAGGTTTTTTCGAGTCCCTAAAGACTTATGCCACTTAGAGCGAGTAACCGGCTTTGTCCGGCCCAGGTGTGGATAGCGCCCCGAGTTCGGCCTTCCAACACTAGGGGCTTCGCCGAAATTTAAAATTATAGAATTCTATGGCTAAGTGAGAGTGTTCAAGCATTATAAGTCCGGTTGCCTCGTCCGCTGTCTTGAGTGCCTCCCTAGATGGACCCAAAAATGGGAACAAGAGCGCTCAAGTTTATCCCGAACACCCCAGCACTCGTGGCATGGTGGCTGAAGCCGACGACTTGCCATCTCTCAGATTTGATAAACGGCCGCGCAGAAGGTAATATTTTAAATTAACAAGTGTTTCTTAGCGCATACGAACAAAGTTTTCGGCGCACAGGATAACAAAATGTGTGTTTACTCAAATATTACATCTTTGGAGTACTCACGCGCAATAATGCGGGCACCCTTCAGGACACCCTTATAATACATCTCGGGCGTGCGATACTCCTTTCCCGGCGGTGGCGCGTCCGTCACAAGCTTCTCAGCATCCATCTTGCCCCAGTGCACTTTAGCACGGGCATGGGCCCGACGGGCACCTTCAATGCAGGTGGAATGCTTGATGACTTCAACCCATGGAAAAGCATCCACCAGCCGCCGCACCAGGCCGAAGTAGCTCCCAGGCATGGCCTCTTTGGGCGACAGCCGAACTATGATGCCCTTCATGGCCCGTTTGGCCACCTTGTGGAGCTCGACCAGCTGCTTTAGCTGGTCGCTAAGGAGCACCGGATGTCCGGCCTCAGCATACTGAGACCAGAACACCTTCTCCATCGAGCTCCCCTCCTCGGCTCTGTAGAAAGCGGCAGCATCGGACACGCTACGGGGCAGATCTACGAACGCTCCTGGAGAGCTCTGAATTCGGGTAAGTAACAGGTAATTCACTTTTACATGCTTGCTTTTTATGAAGAATGCCTTACCCGCCGCTATTTTCTTCAACACCTCGATTTCCTGGAGGGCCATGTGGGCTTCGGCCTTAGCGGCTTTGGCACTCTCAAGAGCCAACGCAAGCTCAGACTCTCGAGTCTTCGAGTCACGCTCCAAACTCTCGTGTTTTTTCACGAGAGCCTGGAGCTCTTGCCGTACCTCCACCACCCGCGCCTCCTGCTTCTCTCGCTCGGCGCGTTCCGCAGCCGCATTGCGTTCGGCCGCGGACACCGCCTCCTTCAGGGTAGCCACCTCGTTTGTAGCCCCTGGAGTACCCACGTTATCCTTGTCATTTCTCTTGCAACCAAATCCTTTTCTGTAAGATACAACTGTAATAAGGTGTTACTCACCTTCCTTGTCCTCGAGTTGCTTCTTGGCACGACCGAGCTCGCTCTCGGACCGCTCGAGGCTCTGCTTCAAGGTATTGACCTCCGCAGTCAGTGCGGCAGAGGTCAGCAGCACAGCCTGCATTCCCATATAGACATATGTTTTAAGACTCCTGCGTATATCTTTTTAGATCCTCAGTCCGGCTTTTCTTTCCGAACACCGAACCGAGCATCAGGGGCTACTGTCTATGCGGTATTATATTACATATCTTAAAATTCTTACCTCAAAGCCTGTTAGAAGGCTGCTGCAGGCTTCGGTCAGCCCGCTTTTGGCGAGCTGAACCTTCTGAATCACCGCACTCATGACAGTGCGGTGTTCCTCTTCGATGGAAGCGCCGTTGAGCGCCTCCAGCAAGTTATCCGGCGCCTCCGGTTGGGCAGAGGCCGCCGACGTCACAGTCTTTCCCATCTTACGAAGGGGCCGCCCGCCGGACTCCGGAACCACTCCAGGTTCCGGTGCGGAATCCGGTCCAAAGTCCGGGAGGTTGCCCTGCGGCACCTCCGGGGCCTCCTCCTCCTGGTGGGTCCCCTTTCGGGATCCCACTTCGGCGTTGTCGGCATCACGGGGGGAGGAGGCGGTCGGAAGTGAAGTGCTATTCACATCCGACGTACCCAAGGACCCGCTCGACGAAGCGGGAAGATCGTCCTTGGGCGGACTACAGGGTTGTATGCGGCGTTAAAATATGCTATGTGACAAAAAGAAATTTATGAGTTATTCAGGAGTGCGGATACTTATGATCTCTCCAGGGGCTTGGCCCTTGAGGGCCACTCCTCGTCGCCGTCACTGGCGTTGGCAGAGCAGTCCGGGGGAAGGGTCCTTCCCTTCTTGGACCCTTCGGCCTCCCCCGTTGGGGAAGCCTTCCTCTTATTCTCTCCTCCCGCTGGGGGAGAGGCCTCTTTCTTCTCCTCCTCGTCCTCGTGAGAGGAGTCCGCCTCGGAGTCATCGGACAATGAATCCGATAACACTTGACGCCGGGAACTCCTCCGGGTTCCTGTGGCCTTCTGCTTGGCCACGTAAGGTGCCGGGACCAGCAGCCCTGTCAGACGGGCATCCGCTGGGTCTTCTGGAAGGGGAGCCCGATAGTTAACCTGTCCGGACGTCTCCTGCCAGGCCTGTTAAAGGCATTGGGAGTTTAGATCCCGCATAGAGTCAAACTATAAAAAGCAAGTGTCCCATAAAGGATAACATGGCTTACCTCGTCAGCCGGACGCTGCGAGCTGAATCCGCGATCTTCAGTAGTGGATGCGGGGGCCTCGGCGCCCTTGAGCAGCACCCTCCAGGTTTGGTGCTGTGCCGGATCGAATCCCACAAGTTGAAGTCCCGCTGTTGGCAGGGGAGAATCCGGCGGATGAGCATGACCTGGAGTACGTTGACAAGCTTGAGCTTCTTGTTCACCAGGGTTTGGAGACAGGATTGGAGTCCAGTCAGCTCTTCCGAATTACCCCACAGCAGGCCCTTCTCTTTCCAAGAAGTGAGCTGCATGGGGATGCCAGATCTGAATTCGGGGGCCGCTGCCCATTCAGGGTCACGCGGCTCGGTGATGTAGAACCACCGCGATTGCCACCCTTTGATGGTTTCCACGAAGGCGCCCTCGAGCCAAGTAACGTTGGGCATCTTGCCCACCATGGCGCCTCCGCATTCCGCTTGGATGCCCTTCACAACCTTCGGCTTGACATTGAAGGTCTTTAGCCACAAGCCGAAGTGGGGCTGGATGCAAAGGAAGGCCTCGCACACGACAATAAACGCCGAGATGCTGAGGATGAAATTCGAGGCCAGATCATGGAAATCCAGGCCGTAGTAGAACCTGAGCCCCCGGACAAAGGGGTGGAGTGGGAAGCCCAGTCCGCGGAGGAAATGGGGAAGGAATACCACCCTCTCATGGGGCCTGGGGGTGGGGATGAGCTGCCCCTTGTCGGGGAGCCGGTGCGCGATATCGCTGGACAAATATCCGGTGCTGCGCAGCTTCTTGATGTGCCCCTCCGTAACAGAGGAGGCCATCCACTTGCCTCCCGCTCTGTACATGGCTGGAGAAGGTTGAGGTGAGATGTGCGGACTTGGGCGCTGGAGCTCGAGTGCGCGGAGATGGATAAGCAAAGGAGGAAGAAGGCATAGGTAAAAAGGTGGATCCTTATCCCCTTATATATGGGCGGACGAAACTGTGCGACTCCACCAGCCTGGTAAAACTCGCTTATCTCCCAAGCGCCACAATCAATGGTGTGGTTGGGTTACCCACGTCCGTATTGATGAGAATCCCGGAATACGGGGACACGATCTCTGCTTCGACAAGACGTGCCAAGGAAACCGCTTCGCTAATCGCGCTGAGGTGGAATAATAAAACCGATTCGAATAAAGGATTGGCCGCGGCGTGACGTTATGCCACAAAATACGTCAGCAGATTGAACTTGTGTAAATATTATTGTCTCTACGGTGGTATGTGGAATTTATTTTGCAGAGCCGGATACTATCCTGGTGTTCACAATCTTCTATGAATTATTCGGAGGAGGAACCCACCTTGCAATGCCGAAGACAATATGCGCACCGGACTCGTCGTCATTGAAGCCTGGTTCAGGGGCTACTGAGGGAGTCCTGGACTAGGGGGTGTCCGGATAGCCAAACTATCATCATTGGCCGGACTCCAAGACTATGAAGATACAAGATTGAAGACTTCGTCCCATGTCCGGATGGGACTTTCCTTGGCGTGGAAGGCAAGCTTGGCAATACGGATATGTAGATCTCCTACCATTGTAACCGACTCTGTGTAACCCTAGCCCTCTCCGGTGTCTATATAAACCGGAGGGTTTTAGTCCATAGGACGAACAACAATCATACCATAGGCTAGCTTCTAGGGTTTAGCTGTCATGCCCAATATGTGATACTATCCTAAAGAGACTCGAAGGTCCCACCAAGGATAGAACCGCATATTGACACGCTTTGCAAGGTGGATATCATTACATCAACATTACATAATAGATGGGGATACATACAAAAGGCATACAATGCCACAAGAATACATCAACACAATACATAAGAGCAACATCCGACTACGGATGAAACACAGACAGAAACTCAAACGACATCCACCCTGCTAGCCCAGGCTGCCGACCTGGAACCTAACCCCTGATCGAAGAAGAAGCGGAAGAAGAACTCCAAAACAAGCAAGCACCGCTCTCGTGTCATGATCATCGCATAACCTGTACCTGCAACTGTTGTTGTAGTAATCTGTGAGCCACGAGGACTCAGCAATCCCATTACCATGGGTATCAAGACTAGCAAAGCTTAATGGGAAAGGAAGGGGTAAAGTGGTGAGGTTGCAGCAGCGGCTAAGCAAGTATGGTGGCTAACATACGCAAATAAGAGCGAGAAGAGAAGCAACAGAGCGATCGTGAAGCTAGCAATGATCAAGAGGTGATCCTGAACTCCTACTTATGTCAAACATAACCCAAAGACCGTGTTCACTTCCCGGACTCCGCCGAAAAGAGACCATCACGGCTACACACACGGTTGATGCATTTTAATTCGGATCTGGTGTGAAGTTATCTACAACCGGACATTAACAAATTCCCATCTGCCACATAACCGCGGGCACGGCTTTCGAAAGTTTATACCCTGCAGTGGTGTCCCAACTTAGCCCATCATAAGCTCTCGCGATCAACGAAGGATATACCTTGTCCCAGGAAGACCCGATCAGTCTCGGAATCCCGGTTTACAAGACATTTCGACAATGGTAAAACAAGACCAGCAAAGCTGCCCGAATGTGCCGACAAATCCTGATAGGAGCTGCACATATCTCATTCTCAGGGCACACCGGATTGTCCAAACTTCCGGTAGGCCATCCCAGAGTTGCCCCTGGTGGCCACCGGCGGCTGACAGGTTGGACCAACACTCATGACGAGCACTGGCCCGGGGGGGTAAATAAAGATGACCCTCGGGCTCAGGAAACCCAAGGGAAAAAGGGCTAGGTGAGGCAAATGGTAAAACCAAGGTTGGGCCTTGCTCGAGGAGTTTTATTCAAAGCGGACTGTCAAGGGGGTCCCATAAATCACCCAACCGCGTAAGGAACACAAAATCCAGGAACATGACACCGATATGACGGAAACTATGGCGACAAGAGTGGAACGAAACACCAAGCATAAGGTCGATCCTTCCACCCTTTACCAAGTATATAGATGCATTAATTAAATAAGAGATATTGTGATATCCCAACATAATCCTGTCCACCATGGAGCAATCTTCAACTTCACCTGCAACTAACAACGCTATAAGAGAGGCTGAACAAAGCGGTAACATAGCCAAGCAACGGTTTGCTAGGAAGGGTGAAAAGGTTAGGGGCTGACATGGGAATTTGGGAGGCTTGATCAACAAGAGATAGGTAGCACAGCAAAGCGATAGAATGAAGCAACTAGCATAGCAATGATAGTAGTGAGATCCAGGGTAGCGGTCATCTTGCCTGAAATCCCGCTAGGAAGAACGAGTCCATGAAGAAGACGAACAGGAGTAGTCAAACGAATCCTCACAATCGCAACATTACTGGAACTAAGAAGCAACACCGGAAAGAAACAAACTACATGGTAAATGCACAAGCATAAACATGGCATGATGCACAATCAAGTATGATGCATGTCCGGTTTAATAAGACATGGCATGGCAAAGTGCAACAAACAATACTTCAAATTAAGTGGAGCTCAATATGCAACGAGTTGCTTATTGACAAAACACCACATGCAATTATTTAGTTTGAACTTGTTATAAGCTACTCAACAATATTAAATGTTGTTAAACATGGCAAGAGGTGAAGCATAATTAAACCAACTATTTAGGCAAGTTTAAATGAGGCCGAAACAACAAACAACAATTTCGGACAATCCTCATGTGCATATTTTGAATTGGCCACTGTTCTGCCCTAAACCACATTTTAGAGTTGTTAATAGGAAAATAAAGTGCACCATGTTAAACTAGGCATTTTTTCACCCCATTTACATATAAAGTTTATTAAAATCGGAACTACGGTTAATTAGTTATGAAATAAATCATTTTAGCATGGCATTTGAGAAAATTTAAACAAACAGCATTTTAACCATTTTAAACATGGATGAAAGTGGCATATTATGAAACTAGATGAAAATCTAAGCATTTTACATGTATAAATCATTTTAATCCGATGCACCGTTTGTGAGTTATTAAATGCATGATGTTCGAGGGTTTTTCTGCAAAACTGTAATACTCTGGATAAAAAGGAAAATAGCAGATCTGAAAAAAAACATATGCGGGCCAAATCTGGAACAGGGGCCGAACAGGCTAGGCGCTGGGGGCGGCTCACCATGGGCCATTGGGCCGGATCTGGAGAGGAAGCGTCCCATGGGGAGGGGGGCGCTAGAGGCAGACGGTGTGGCCCATCCGGGTGGCCACGCACAGGCGAACGAGCGGGCGAGTGAGCTCCTCTGCTCGTCAGGAAGCAGAGCAGCGGCGGCCCAAGCAGGTGAAGCAGGGGAGCGGCAGCGCGATGCAGGGGGGGCGCGGTGCAGCGACGAGGACCTGCCGGATCTGGTGAGACGGTAGGAGCGCGGGGATGGCGGAGCTTGGCGCAGATCCAAGGCAGCGATGTCTACCTGCAGAGGGCGTCGCGGCGGGGTCAGAGAAGCTCAGAGAAAGTGTCACATCCCTGGTCCTGGTATGCAGTAGGCTAGCCCTTCATGTGTGCATCATGTTTAACTTTTCAAATGAATTTGAAATGGGGACTGATCAAACACTAGCATCAGATCCAATCAAATAGGTTCAACATAAAAACATTTTCAATGAACCTGAAATGCCTTCTAAAATGTTCATCATCTTTGCCTTGGTCTTAAACCTCTGACAAAAATGGTGCACAATTTTCTAGGTCATCCTAAGGTCACTGAATTAAATCAAAAGTATTTGAATTTCGACATTTAAATTCTATAAAATATTTTAAATGTCCAAATATTCCTAAACTGAAATGTTCCATGTTGGATATATACTATACAGTGGGCATGTGCAGTTTAGTGATTTTTGAAAGGGTCTAGGTATTTTTAGAAAAGCCCTAAAGTTACAGAAAAATAGAAAATGAAAATAAAAGAGAGAGAAAGGAACCTACCTAACTTACCTGTGAAGCCCACATGGCGGCCCTAGTGGCCGGCCCAGCCCACCAGGCCACCCTTCTGTCGTCTTCCTCCCCCTCGCCCCGAAGCAGCTCGGTGGCGAGCGCCGACGCCGCCTCGGCCACCTCCTGCTTCCACCTGGGAGCCCCGGGCCTTCTACCAGCGCCACGGAGACGCCCGAAGACCCTGTCCCCTCTCCCTCACTCGCTGCTCTCTCTCCCCTCCCCTGGTTCTCTCCCTCCCGCGACCGAACGGAGCCCGTCGCCGCCGTTCGTCACCACCGTGAACATCGTGCTTTCCTCACCTCACTGACCCGTCCAAGAGCTCCGCCTAGAACCCCTCGTCCTCCTCGTCGAGCGGTGCAACGCCGGACGCCCCGAGCGTCTCCACGCCGTCGTCTTCAACCTCCCGACGCCGGAGATCTCCATCGGCGCCCCGACTGCTCCGGCCTCTCCCCGAGCACGCTGAGCCTCTCCTCGCATCCGCCGTGAGCTCCCGATCCTTTTCCCCTTCTCCCCGTGCTCTACTTCACTCTCTAGCCGCCACGCCCCTCTCGCCCGACTGCGCCGCCGCCTGCACTCGCCGCCGACACAACTCCGGCAACCATTTGGTCCGGGCGTCGTGTCCAACATGCTCGCCGCCTCGCGTAGCTGCTGTAAGTGCCACGAACGCGACACCACGGCCACTGCAGCGCCGTAGCCGCTAACACCCAAACGCCGGCGCCGCCCCGAGCTCATTTCCGGCGAGCTCCGGCCGTCCCTATTGCTACCACATGCCGAGCTAGATGCGGGTGAACTCCAGCTCCCCGTAGATGCCCTCGGCCGCCGTTTTGGTCGACGGAGCGCGAAACCCGCAGCTCTCCGCCGCGTCTCGCCTCGCCAACGTCGAGTCGCCGGCAGGTGTTGACCAAGTTGACCCAGGTTTGACCCCGCTGTCCAGGGGGTTTGACCTCCCCTGACTCGCTGACATGCGGGCCCAGGCCCCTACTTAATTAGCGTAGGTTTAAATTAGTGTTAAATTAGTTTAGTTAACTAATCAAGCCACTGACGTGTGGGCCCAGGCCTAATTAACCTAGGTTAGTGCTAACCTAACACTAAACTAACTCTGTTAGTTAGTTGTTTCACCGACATGTGGGTCCCAGCCGTCAGGTTTGACCTGGGCTGGCGCCTTTGACCAGCTGACGTCACAGTGACGCAGAGCTGACGCAATAAATCATTTTATGGTTTTAAAATAATTCAGGAAATTCCAGAAAATGCCTAAAACTTCTAAAATTCATAGTAATTCAACCGTAGCTCCAAATCAAACAAGTTATATATGGAAAATGATCAGAAAAATTCAAGGAATCCATCTGTACCATTTTCATGCATGTTTGAACAATGTTTGTCCTATGTTTTGGACAAAAAAAATAAAGGGCATTTAAATAATCATATATGGAGTTGGAATTTGAATCATGTATTCAAACCAACTTCATTTAAATCATAGCTAGATGCATTAGCTCAAATCACAGCATATTGCCATGTCATGACCATGCATCATATTGTTGCATTACATTGATTGTGTTCTTCCTTGTTTGCCGGTATTCGTCCCCTCTCGATAGACGTGGTTTCGACGATGAGATCGATGACACTGATGAAGAGCTATATTATCTTCAGAAGTGCCAGGCAAGCAAAAACCCCTTGTTCATTCCGATACAAACCCACTCTCTCGCTCCTGCTCTCTTTTACTGTATTAGGACAACATCGATTCAACTGTTATTTGCTACGGTAGTTGAACCCCTTTATCCTCTGCATGACCTGTCATTGCCACAGTAAATAGATGAAACCCACTAGCATGAGTAGGAGTTGTTTGAGCCCTGTTGTGCCTACTAATTCATGCTTGTTTGTCATGCCTGCTATTGCTTAGAGTTGAGTCAGGTCTGATTCATCAGGAATGAATCAGAGGTGTGTGAACATGTCCTACCGTGTGTGAGCTAAGTGCGTGAACACGATTTGGTAAAGGTAGCGGTGAGAGGCCATGTAGGAGTACATGGTGGGTCGTCTCATTGCAGCCGTCCTCATGAACTAAGTTCTGTGTTTGTGATCCATGATACAGTTACTACAACGCATTGGGCCCGAAACCAATGGACCCTCTCGGCTTCTTAATCACCCTTGTCCTCTGTCCAGGAGTTGCAAGTAGTTTCTGGTGTTTGTAGTATGCTGGAGGCCGTGGGCAGCGCTGACCGGAGGGGTGGGCTGTGATGCGGTAGGCACGTGGCCGGGTATGCTGAGCGCCCGTTTGGTTTCACGGAACCTTGTTCACATCGTTTGGGGCTGTGAGCGAAACCCCGGCCGGATCTCCTCATGGATGGAACCCGAATAGGCGATAAACCTGGATTAGAGACTTGAGTGTTTAGGTAGGCCGTGGCCGACACCCACGTTGGGCTTCCGCTTGAAGGTTGCCGAGTACATGTCGTGTAAACGGCGGTAAGTGGTGAGAGCGTGTGTGAAGAAGTACACCCCTGCAGGGTTAACATCATCTATTCGAATAGCCGTGTCCGCGGAAAAGGACTTCTGGGTTGCCTGTACAGTTCATAGACAAGCGAAAGTGGATACTCTAAAATACGCAAGATAAGCGTGAGTGCTATGGATGGCGTTCTCGTAGGGAGACGGGAGTGGATCCATAGTGGTGTATTGGTTGGTGAATATGTGGACTCGTGTGCGCCACCTCAAAAGAGTTGCTTGCAGTCGTACTTCAGGATAGCCACTGAGTCAAAGCTGGCTTGCTGCAGTTAAACTCCATCACCCCCTTTGTTGATAATGATGCATATGTAGTTAGTTCTGATGTAAGTCTTATTGGGTACATTTGTACTCACGTTTTCCTATTTTATGTTTTTGCAGAGAGACTTCAGTTTCGCTAGTAGTTCCGCGTGGACTTCGACGTTTAGCTTGTTACCTCAGTTACGATCTTGTGCCTCGGCAGGATCTGGTAGATAGTCAGGCTTTTCAGCCTTTTCCATTTGTAGATGTCTGTACTCAGACATGTTAGCTTCCGTTTGTGCTTGAATTGTATGCTCTGAATGTTGGGTCGTGAGACCCATGTTTGTAATATCTTGCTCCTCGGAGCCTACTGAATAAATACTTGAGTCGTAGAGTCATGTTGTGATGCCATGTTGTATTTGCACATATCGAGCATATTGTGTGTATGTTATTGAAATGCTTGGTATGTGTGGGATCTGACTATCTAGTTGTTGATCCTTAGTAGCCCCTCTTACCGGGAAATGTCTCCTAGTGTCTCCACCGAGCCATGGTAGCTTGCTACTGCTCCGGAACACTTAGGCTGGCCGGCATGTGTCCTTCTTCGTTCCTGTGTCTGTCCCTTCGGGGAAATGTCACGAGATGAATACCGGAGTCCTGTTAGCCCGCTACAGCCCGGTTCACCGGAGTCCTGCTAGCCCAGTGCTACAGCCTGGATTCACTCGCTGATGACCGACACATTCGATGCTGGGTCATGGATGCCTGTCCC
The DNA here is from genome assembly GCA_904067115.1 of Aegilops sharonensis. Lineage (NCBI taxonomy): Eukaryota > Viridiplantae > Streptophyta > Magnoliopsida > Poales > Poaceae > Aegilops > Aegilops sharonensis. The sequence continues at coordinate 561,697,346 of LR880970.1, forward strand.
TGTAAGTTTGTGCCACTTTGGGTTTGCGACTAGCCATGTCAGCCCGGGCTCCTTATCATATGGATGCTAGCGACACTATCATATACGTGTGCCAAAAGGCGCAAACGCTCCCGGGAAAAGGTAAGGCGACACCCGTGGGAATACCGTGCGTGAGGCTGCAAAGTGATATGAGGTGTTACATGCTAGATCGATGTGGCATTGAGTCGGGGTCCTGACAGCTTTGGTATCAGAGCTTGACTGCCTGTAGGATTACCAAGCCAAACTGGTCGAAGTTGTGTCTAGAAATGCTTTAGTTATGTAAGGGAATTGATTTTGGGATGGAACGTAAGGCTGTTTTTACTCCTTTTACCTCATGGCCTTCTGATCTGAGTCATCCTCTTCTCTTCTACGGGGTTTAAGAACTAGGCCTTCTCATCTATCTATCAGGATGACGTGTTACTAATCCATAGACTTATAGAATTGTTGGACTTAAGCCTCTGTTTAGTTTTTACTACTTCCGTACATTAACTGTTGATCTCAAAACCTTGATATGATGTTGTTAAGTGACTATGCAAATCCTTGTGAATGTCTCAAATCTTGTTGAGCATTTACAGCCGCTATGCTGTCCGAGTCATCCCAGGTTTCTAAATAGTCTGACGCGTTTGCAAAATTATTCCTTCCCGTTTCGATGTCTCTTTGGGCCAGATTAACCACACTAATCGGTGAGTTGAGGTACTCTGTTGCCTTGACATATATGTTGGAATTATTATTATGACCTTAGGTGTCTTAGGGGATCATCTAGTAATCTAGCCATGATTTGTGTCCCAGTGTGATGATTCTGGCCTTTATTCTCGAAAGCATCCTGTGATACTACTTAGGAGTAGGTATTCTATTCCCGGGTTCTTGAACCCGAGATTGACTCTACTTACTTCATGTTGATAGTGTTTGCTAGTTCCTTTAGGATATTAGTAACCTTGCGATAGTCCTCGAGGTCCGTGGTATTTCCTTCTTCCAAATACCATGAACCATTCAGGCAGAAGTTATTTGAACCAAAAGATCACAATCAGAGTACTCTTGAGGAGTTCTCCATTCATAAATCGTGACTCTGCTAGTCCTACCTCTCTGCATGGGTTATCCGGAAGAAACATGTTGAACTTGGTTCGACATACTAATCTATGCATCCACAACTCAGAAAATTATATGTTCTTTGAGTTGTCCCTCTTAGTTATCTTCTGACCTTCGTCTATCAATTGATAGTCAAGAGTATGCGTGCATTTGTTTATCGATGCCTATTACTCTTGTGGTCCGTCAAGCCATTCTATTCTGGAATGACTAGGAGAAACAAACTCCAGAACCTGATCCATATCCAGGATTGGGTCAAAGCAGTCGTACTCCGCAGATCAAAATGCCAATCCAGCTTTTGATTCTGTTCCACCCCGAAGTATTGCCCTGTTTATGTCAGGATTGTCATGAGAATTGCACCATCTCTCATGAATTCTTGACGTAGTGATACTTCTCACTACCATTATTCATTCCTCGGTCCCGTGTTGTTGTAACCGTAATGCCGACAAGCAAACTGTGATGTGTGAAATAGATACTCCTAGCAACCTCGTTGCTTGGCAGTTAATGCACAATATTCTCATTCTTAGCGTGTTGGTTATCAAATCATCATCCTAAGATTGATCGTGCTACCTAGTCCTTATTTCTGGTGCACTCTTCGATCAAGGAATTAGGATTGTGTCAATCCCTCGCTTCTTTGATCATATCATCTTGCCCTGAAAAGCAAGGTCGTTCTTGAGCTTAGTAACATATCGGTGGTTCGTGGTTTTCCGAAGATCTTCTCGGAAGTATTACCAGGTTGTCACCTGACCGCTATGTTGAGTTCGTGATCAAGTTGGTTTCTTGTAACCACCCCTTCTCCAAGGATCCGTATCGAGTATCCCTGAGCTAGTTGGGTAAGCTGAACAACAACTTGGAGAGTTGGGAGATAAAAGCTACCTGACTTAGTTCATGTTAAGGGATATCTTGTGTGTGTTGAAGAGAGATGATATCCTCATCAATTGATCCTCGAGACCAGTTGTTGGAGCTATTGTCTTACCAAAACTTTGATTTGAGTGTGGGCTATTCTCAAATCAAATCAGAACCAACGATGTTCGTAATGTTGTCTTACTCGTGGATTTTCCTCGAGCATACACCATTATGTCTTTTGGGTCTGACCAATACTATTACCTTGTTCACATAGTTATGGAATTCCATCTCCATGGGAACCTGGATGAATTGTTGTTGAGCCCATTGACAACATCCTTATCTCCTCCATGATTTTGTTGAACATTAAGCTAGTATTGGAAACTTTTGTAAGCATTATCTTCGTGTTTCGTTCATGAAGAATATGCTTGGATAAAAGAAGTGACTTCCTCTGATTCACGTGCATTTGGTGCAAGTTGTCGCCGTGAGTTCGAGAAAGATTGTTTTTGTTTTCTTTGGAATCATCCCAAGTCAGTCATGCATGTGCGAAGTATTCTATGGTCTGATAGACTGATCATCTTCATTCTATACGTATCCCTAGTAGACCAAGCCACTGATTGATTTGTTCAAGGAGAAGAAGCTCCTTCCTAAGAGTATACCCTATGCAAGGACTTCGATATCCTCGATGATGGTTCCCCACCGGAACTCGGTAGTGTTTTATTGTAAGACTACCATGTGATCATGTTTGTCTGAGACAACATGTTCACATGTGTGTAGCAGAACCAGCTCATGTTTTGGAGCTTGCTATCGTAGTTCATCTCCCGAGAATCCCGCAACGTCATCTCGTCGATTTGTGTTGCAAACTTTCATTTTTGTTCCTAGACTCGATGAGTCTGGATTATTCTGACACCAACCAGATCTGAATCTCAGGCAGATATGATGGTTGGAACGTTTCCCAAGAACTATATTAATGGTCTCACTCTAACCGGTAAAGTGGATGTCGTGGCCAACACACCTAGCCGGAAGGCCTATTATTATAGTATCTTGGTTGAGGAAGTTGGTCACCTCCCCATAAGGACTTCATAGGATTTACTCCTTAGATGTTCCTTATGGATTTTCTTTTGTGCTTTCGAAGTCCGACCTTTTACTTGATGTTCTGGGAACCAAACCATTTTAATTAATGGGTTGCACTAGAACATCAAGGAGAACATTAGAAGCGGAGTGCTAAATATCTCTCGGTCGATCATCCATATTTCGTCCCCTTGGCCTCGCTAAGGTGAAATCTGAGAAAGTGTTATCCTCCTTTGCATCTGCATCGTCCATCGCTATTCATCATGGTAGTATGTTGCGTTGCTAGGATCCCTGACACGGATATTGGTAAAACTTTGATGAATATGGTAATGCTCAAGCTCTTGAAAGCATGCACAAGCATTAGGTGCTATCATAGTTACTAACCGAGATTGTTCACAGTTTTCCTCGGTTATGCTATAACTTTTCAAACAGTTGACCCACTCTCTACTGTTGAGCTTCTCCCCAGTTACTAAAAACACCCCTTGTGTTGTTTTCAACAAGGTAATCCACATCATCCATTCTAGTCCGAGTATGTCATTCTACCGAACTCCTCCAAATGATCGATTGTGATCTACCTTAAGCTGGTATAAGGAGTTTCAATGATCTTTGAATCAGAGGTAATTCTTTTTGCCACTTAAGGGGATATTTCTACGAGTCCCTTTCCCTAAAGTGCATCGTTATGGTATCATGGCAACTCAACTGCTCGCTACGTTGACAACCGTTCAACACCCTCCTAAAGGTGGAATTGTAGTCTACCTGGTAAACCTCCGTCATCTGTTCCACTCCATTCCTCTAGAGGTGTGCTTCGTCTCTCAGCTCGAGAGATGTTGCTATGTCTCATTCCGTGAGTTAATCCTGAGTTGTTCGACCTTCGAGAAGATCGATCCTTCTAGAGTTTTCTTTCTCCTCTCGTTGTCATGTCGGTTGGAGTTCTCGGAGCAAGACATCGAGTCAATGATGGTGATTGAATCAACGTTCATTTGAAGTGCAACCTGGGTCGTGAAGATTGCGTTGGTTGCGTTTCCTCTTCATTCTACCCTATGCTTGAATCTCGGGACGTGATTCTTGTTTAGTGGGGGCGAGTTGTCACATCCCTGGTCCTGGTATGCAGTAGGCTAGCCCTTCATGTGTGCATCATGTTTAACTTTTCAAATGAATTTGAAATGGGGACTGATCAAACCCTAGCATCAGATCTAATAAAATAGGTTCAACATAAAATCATTTTCAATGAACCTGAAATGCCTTCTAAAATGTTCATCATCTTTGCCTTGGTCTTAAACCTCTGACAAAAATGGTGCACAATTTTCTAGGTCATCCTAAGGTCACTGAATTAAATCATAAGTATTTGAATTTGGACATTTAAATTCTATAAAATATTTTAAATGTCCAAATATTCCTAAACTGAACTGTTCCATGTTGGATATATACTATACAGTGGGCATGTGCAGTTTAGTGATTTTTGAAAGGGTCTAGGTATTTTTAGAAAAGCCCTAAAGTTACAGAAAAATAGAAAATGAAAATAAAAGAGAGAGAAAGGAACCTACCTAACTTACCTGTGAAGCCCACCTGGCGGCCCAAGTGGCCGGCCCAGCCCACCAGGCCACCCTTCTGTCGTCTTCCTCCCCCTCGCCCCGAAGCAGCTCAGTGGCGAGCGCCGACGCCGCCTCGGCCACCTCCTGCTTCCACCTGGGAGCCCCGGGCCTTCTACCAGCCCCACGGAGACGCCCGAAGACCCTGTCCCCTCTCCCTCACTCGCTGCTCTCTCTCCCCTCCCCTGGTTCTCTCCCTCCCGCGACCGAACGGAGCCCGTCGCCGCCGTTCGTCACCATCGTGACCTCCGTGCTTTCCTCACCTCACTGACCCGTCCAAGAGCTCCGCCTAGAACCCCTCGTCCTCCTCGTCGAGCGGTGCAACGCCGGACGCCCCGAGCGTATCCACGCCGTCGTCTTCAACCTCCCGACGCTGGAGATCTCCATCGCCGCCCCGACTGCTCCGGCCTCTCCCCGAGCCCGCTGAGCCTCTCCTCGCATCTGCCATGAGCTCCCGATCCTTTTCCCCTTCTCCCCGTGCTCTACTTCACTCTCTAGCCGCCACACCCCTCTCGCCCGACTGCGCCGCCGCCTGCACTCGCCGCCGACACAACTCCGGCAACCATTTGGTCCGAGCGTCGTGTCCAACATGCTCGCCGCCTCGCATAGCTGCTGTAGGTGCCACGAACGCGACACCACGGCCACTGCAGCGCCGTAGCCGCCAACACCCGAACGCCGGCGCCGCCCCGAGCTCATTTCCGGCGAGCTCCGGCCGTCCCTATTGCCGCCACATGCCGAGCTAGATGCGGGTGAGCTCCAGCTCCCCGTAGATGCCCTCGGCCGCCGTTTTGGTCGACGGAGCGCGAAACCCGCAGCTCTCCGCGGCGTCTCGCCTCGCCAGCGTCGAGTCGCCGGCAGGTGTTGACCTAGTTGACCCAGGTTTGACCCCGCTGTCCAGGGGGTTTGACCTCCCCTGACTCGCTGACATGCGGGCCCAGGCCCCTACTTAATTAGCGTAGGTTTAAATTTGTGTTAAATTAGTTTAGTTAACTAATCAAGCCACTGACGTGTGGGCCCAGGCCTAATTAACCTAGGTTAGTGCTAACCTAACACTAAACTAACTCTGCTAGTTAGTTGTTTCACCGACATGTGGGTCCCGGCCGTCAGGTTTGACCTGGACTGGCGCCTTAGACCAGCTGACGTCACAATGATGCAGAGCTGACGCAATAAATCATTTACTGGTTTTAAAATAATTCAGGAAATTCCAGAAAATGCTTAAAACTTCTAAAATTCATAGTAATTCAACCGTAGCTCCAAATTAAACAAGTTATATATGGAAAATGATCAGAAAAATTCAAGGAATCCATCTGTACCATTTTCATGCATGTTTGAACAATGTTTGTCCTCTGTTTTGGACAAAAAAAATAAAGGGCATTTAAATAATCATATATGGAGTTGGAATTTGAATCATGTATTCAAACCAACTTCATTTAAATCATAGCTAGATGCATTAGCTCAAATCACAGCATATTGCCATGTCATGACCATGCATCATATTGTTGCATTACATTGATTGTGTTCTTCCTTGTTTGCCGGTATTCATCCCCTCTCGATAGAAGTGGTTTCGACGATGAGATCGATGACACTGATGAAGAGGTATATTATCTTCAGAAGTGCCAGGCAAGCAAAACCCCCTTGTTCATTCCGATACAAACCCACTCTCTCGCTCCTGCTCTCTTTTACTGCATTAGGACAACATCGATTCAACTGTTATTTGTTGCGGTAGTTGAACCCCTTTATCCTCTGCATGACCTATCATTGCCACAGTAAATAGATGAAACCCACTAGCATGAGTAGGAGTAGTTTGAGCCCTGTTGTGCCTACTCATTCATGCTTGTTTGTCATGCCTGCTATTGCTTAGAGTTGAGTCAGGTCTGATTCATCGGGAATGAATCAGAGGTGTGTGAACATGTCCTACCATGTGTGAGCTAAGCGTGTGAACACGATTTGGTAAAGGTAGCGGTGAGAGGCCATGTAGGAGTACATGGTGGGTTGTCTCATTGCAGCCGTCCTCAGGAACTGAGTTCTGTGTTTGTGATCCATGATACAGTTACTACCACGCATTGAGCCCGAAACCAATGGACCCTCTCGGCTTCTTAATCACCCTTGTCCTCTGTCCAGGAGTTGCAAGTAGTTTCTGGTGTTTGTAGTATGCTGGAGGCCGTGGGCAGCGCTGATCGGAGGGGTGGGCTGTGATGCGGTAGGCACGTGGCCGGGTATACCGGGCGCCCGTTTGGTGTCACGGAACCCTTTTCACATCGTTTGGGGCTGTGAGCGAAACCCCGGCTGGATCTCCTCATGGATGGAACCCGAATAGGCGATAAACCTGGACTAGAGACTTGAGTGTTTAGGTAGGCCGTGGCCGACACCCACGTTGGGCTTCCGCTTGAAGGTTGCCGAGTACATGTCGTGTAAACGGCGGTACGTGGTGATAGCGTGTGTGAAGAAGTACACCCCTGCAGGGTTAACATCATCTATTCGAATAGTCGTGTCCGCGGAAAAGGACTTCTGGGTTGCCTGTACAGTTCATAGACAAGCGAAAGTGGATACTCTAAAATACGCAAGATAAGCGTGAGTGCTATGGATGGCGTTCTCATAGGGAGACGGTAGTGGATCCATAGTGGTGTATTGGTTGGTGAATATGTGGACTCGTGTGCGCCACCTCAAAAGAGTTGCTTGCAGTCGTACTTCAGGATAGCCACTGAGTCAAAGCTGGCTTGCTGCAGTTAAACTCCATCACCCCCTTTGTTGATAATGATGCATATGTAGTTAGTTCTGATGTAAGTCTTGCTGGGTACATTTGTACTCACGTTTGCCTATTTTATGTTTTTGCAGAGAGACTTCAGTCTCGCTAGTAGTTCCGCGTGGACTTCGACGTTTAGCTTGTTACCTCAGCTACGATCTTGTGCCTCGGCAGGATCTGGTAGATAGTCAGGCTTTTCAGCCTTTTCCATTTGTAGATGTCTGTACTCAGACATGTTAGCTTCCGTTTGTGCTTGAATTGTATGCTCTGAATGTTGGGTCGTGAGACCCATGTTTGTAATATCTCGCTCCTCGGAGCCTACTGAATAAATACTTGAGTCGTAGAGTCATGTTGTGATGCCATGTTGTATTTGCACATATCGAGCATATTGTGTGTATGTTATTGAAATGCTTGGTATGTGTGGGATCTGACTATCTAGTTGTTTATCCTTAGTAGCCCCTCTTACCGGGAAATGTCTCCTAGTGTCTCCACCGAGCCATGGTAGCTTGCTACTGCTCCCGAACACTTAGGCTGGCCGGCATGTGTCCTTCTTCGTTCCTGTGTCTGTCCCTTCGGGGGAATGTCACGCGATGAATACCGGAGTCCTGTTAGCCCGCTACAGCCCGGTTCACCGGAGTCCTGCTAGCCCAGTGCTACAGCCTGGATTCACTCGCTGATGACCGACACGTTCGATGCTGGGTCATGGATGCCTGTCCCTGTAAGTTTGTGCCACTTTGGGTTTGCGACTAGCCATGTCAGCCCGGGCTCCTTATCATATGGATGCTAGCGACACTATCATATACGTGTGCCAAAAGGCGCAAACGGTCCCGGGAAAAGGTAAGGCGACACCCGTGGGAATACCGTTTGTGAGGCCGCAAAGTGATATGAGGTGTTACATGCTAGATCGATGTGGCATTGAGTCGGGGTCCTGACAAAAAGGCAAGCGGGAGGGGAGGAAAGGAGCAGGGGCTCGTCGACGGGACCTACTGGTGAGGTCCGCCGTGGCGAGGCAGGGGAGCCGAGCGGATCCAGAGATGGAGGGAGTCGGTGGTGGAGAAGCTCCAGGCAGCGTCGCTGTCTCCTATTCGATTAAACAGAGAGGGAGAGATGTGAGGTGAGGGAGAAAGACAGGGAAGGGAGCGGAAGGAGGTGGGGTGCGGGAGCGACCTGGCTCATGGATCGCTGGTGGAGGAGCGCTTGGGCGCTGCTGCTGCTCCAGGCGGCAGCCATGGTTCCCTGCGAGGAACAACGGAACGGGGAGGGACGGTCAGGGAGGAGCAGCGTGAGGAGGGAAGGAAGAGCAGGGAAGAAGGGCGCAGTCCTGAGTGCTCGGGGCGGAGGCGCCATGGACAGAGAGGAGGGAGCTTGAGCTCCTGGTTGTTGCTGGAGGACGATGGGGTCCTGGTCGGTGTCTTCGATTGCCGGCGGGAGAAGTGACTCGGGGCGTGGACGAGCTCCTGGCTCGGCTCGTGACAGGGAAGGATGGTTAGCTGTGGGTGGATTTTTGGATCGGGGGGAGATCCCGAGGAAGGGGAGACAAGAGGAGTGGCGGCGGCGGAATGAGGAGGATGGGACAAGCTGCCTAATTTCTAGGGTTGGATCTAGTGCATAAATTGCCAGTGGATTAGACTAGGAGCTATCTCGTCCCTCTGATCGTAACCGGACGGACGGAAAAAAATAGGGTAGGGAGTCCAAATAAGAAAACGGAGATGTTTTATAGATGTTAGGGGATGATCCGGATCCATCGGTAACGACAGACCGGATCGGGTTCGGGTAAGTTTCGGACGCGCTCGAGAGGGGCCTGAGAGCTGGCAAGAGAGGTTAGGTTGACACGGTTCAGAGGGAAGCGCAAACCCGATTGGTCTTGGAACGGTCAGCGAAAGCAAGGGGGAACGCGGCAACTACGAACGGGTGCAAGTTTTATGAAAACATGCAGATGCCATGTGCATGATGCTATAAGATAAAATGCAAGACATGAACAAAAATGCAAAACAAAAGGCAAAAACCCAACCACGAAGGAAATATCATATTGCATCTCCGGAAAAGGCAAGAGTTGGAGTTACGAATATGGAAAGTTGTATCCGGGGCGTTACAACACTCCACCACTACAAGAGGATCTCGTCCCGAGATCTAGGATGGCACCGGAGAGAAACGGAAGAGGAAGAGAAGAGGTAAACTAAGTTGCTTCTTTGACAAACGAGTGAAACCATGAACCTTGAGAGGTTGAGCAAAATGAAAGAAAGAAAACAACGAAGATGAACATAGTTGAAAACACTCCGTTAGAAAAGAGGAACAAGGGATACGATGAGAACTTGAAGGTTGCAAAGACATGAATCAAGAGTTTAATAGACAAGATAGAATCCGAAACCACTGCGGTTAAAACAAGATGAGAGAGGAAGAATTCGGGCAGCACTCCGGTTGAACATGGAAGGAATAGAACATGAACTTGAGAAGATGGGATGATACTTGATGAAATCAACAACACACTACCTCCGGAACTATTGAAAGAATGGCACAATGGGTAAGAAGGATTTCAGACAGCACTCGGGTTGGAAATAGAGGCAAAACTTGATAAGATGAAAGAACTTGAAAAGAGGACATGACACTCCGATTAAATGGATAAGCACGAAAAGAACACGATCCTCACAATTCGAGATGATGAGTGAAGAGAGCAACATCACCATGCCTTCGGAAGAAAGAATAGAAGATAGATCATTGGAATAAAAGAATGGATTAGAAAATACCAACTTCTGCCACAAATGATCTTGGAAAGCACCCTTCCAAGAAGGTTATAACGGAGTTGTTGGAAAACCCACAACGAAAAGAATAAGCTTGTAGTGGGCTTATGGAAAACATCTCAAAATGATGACGTGACAACCCGCCACTAACGGAAAATGTTGATTGGATTGAGACCAACAAGAAGATGAAAACTTCTTCACCAAGATGATAGAGAGATAACTTGGATCATTGATAAGCACCACAATAGCAACATTCCTTAGGGAAGGCTTTAGGTGAAATATGACACAAGATAACTCCAACGAAGAGATAGATTGGTTGAAAAGATTTCTTGAACGAAGAGAAAATGATGGATTTAAAATACCTCATTCTTGACAACATATGAATCATGAAACATGAAGGAAATTGTCAAGAGTGACATAACACCACCTCAAAAAGATAAGGTAGAAAGAATTGCACTTTGGAATGCAAGATGAAGAATACTTGAGCTCCTCAAAACAAAACATGTGTTGAGCACCATGTTTATTTTGGAGTATAGCTTGGCGGATCATAACTCCAATAAAATCTTAAAGAACAATTGAAGAATGAAAAGAATCCTTGACGATCCACCATGTTGAGCCTCCATGAAGAACTCCGGTAATACAGGAATGACAGAAAGGAAGAGAAGTTGAAAGAACAAGGTGAAGCCTTGCAATGATTTAGATGGAGCTTTGCGACGAGATAATTGAGAGAACTTGGAACTCCGAAAAGAAAGATGAAGCCTCTCGAACCGAGAATGTGATATCATGACCAACTCCGGAAAGAAATATGAAGCACTTGTAATCAAGAATTTATTCATCGTGAATAATCTCCGGAAGAAAAGAATTGAATCACCTCGAGGAAATAGGAATAAGATTTATTGTATGCTTATCCTTCATCAAATTAAATTGATGACAAGCAATGGATTTGGCATACTACTTATTCTTCTTAAGGGATTGAAAAGAGATATAGCGCCAACTTGCAGAAGTTATTGATGGGACCACCGGTGGGATTGGAAACAACGAATGAATTGATATGATAACAAAGGAAGTGAAATCTTGAACGAACCATTGTAAAAATTGAAAAAGAGAGTAGCAAGGGCACAATTCACCGGAAAGAGTTTGAAAACGAATGAAGATACTTGAAGGGATTTGGATACATGAGAACGAAGAGAACATGAACTGATTAGAGGATATTTGAACGATTCACAGGTAAGATTTGGAGAACGGTAGCTACATGCTGAGAATGAAGAATTATGACATGATGGCCTTCGGAGGAAAGAAACGGAAACAACTCATGAAATGCTCCGAATGGTAAGAAAAGAATTGTCACAATCAAAAACAATTATGAGAGGATGGCATCAAGCTAGAACCACACATCTTTGGAAGAACGGGTAAGGATTTAAGAGGAACTCTTCTTCGGTATTCAAAGCTAAGAATGACGAGGTGAAACACCACCATGAATTGTTGAGACACTCCGGAAGGATTAAATGAGGAAAGGTTGAGCCAAAGATGAAAAGAATTTGAAAGCGACCTTGGAGAAGGCATGTAACTGATGAAAATTCATTCTTACGTCAAACTTGGAAATGAATTTGAGAATCACTCCTGATAATTCAAAGAGTCAAGTAAGATCCTGGGAAAAGACCTGTGGGTTAGGGCCCACTCAAAAGAAAACACCGTTGAAAATGATTTTAAAGAGAGATTGCACCGGTTGAATTAAATGGCTTGAATGAGATAACAATCTCCAAATAGCTTGAACGGATTAAGAATGGAAACACAAATCTTCTGAGATATCTTCAACACTCTGGAACAAATGAATAGCAAGAGGTGAGTGATTGAGAGGTGCACCGGCATGAGAAAGCATTTGACACGAGAAAAGGAATAGGATCAAAACTGAAAGCTTGAATTGGATCCACCGGAGAAGAAACAACAATGAAGGATGATGAACTTGAAACTTTTGAGCATCTTCATGGGAAATCACCGGATAGAACATTGAAAGAAAAGAATGAAGAGACTTCCCACAAATAAAAGGATACATGATTAAGAAATATGAGTCCTTGAAGAAAAAGGGTGGGAGGGCAGGAAAACAAAGGCAACTTGGGGTGAACGAAACAAACATCATTGAGAAAACTTAGAATTGATCTTGCGGATGGGGAGATTGATGGGATCATCTTGAAGAGCAGCGCACCGGTTGGAAAAGAATTAACATGACAACCTCAATGATAAAAAAGGATTAGTATTCACATAGCAATATGAGAACACCGTTTAGGAAAGGTATGGATTCAACATTTGACTTTGAAGCAACTCGAATACCACAAATAAAACAAAACAAAGGATTTGGCGTGCAGAATAAGCCGAAACAAATACATATGATAGAGATTACCCAATCCCATATCATGCATCTGTCGGAAAGATATTCTAGGAGCTACTTGGATTCCCACCTATAAACTCCCGAAACTTTTTGGTTATGCAATCTGGTGTTGGGGATACAGGGGAAGCAATATATCTCACCCAAACTAACAATCCCTACATCCAGCTGTATCCATCTGTCAACACATAACCAAGAAAACTCCGGAAAT
>LR880970.1:561710116-561726861 GCA_904067115.1 Aegilops sharonensis
GAGAAGCACGCCGGTTGGGAAAAGAATTAGCATGACGACCTCGATGATCAAGAAGGATTAGTATTCACATAGCAATATGAGAACACCGTTTAGGAAAGGTATGGATTCAACATTTGACTTTGAAGCAACTCGAATACCACAAATAAAACAAAACAAAGGATTTGGCGTGCAGAATAAGCCGAAACAAATACATATGATAGAGATTACCCAATCCCATATCATGCATCTGTCGGAAAGATATTCTAGGAGCTACTTGGATTCCCACCTATAAACTCCCGAAACTTTTTGGTTATGCAATCTGGTGTTGGGGATACAGGGGAAGCAATATATCTCACCCAAACTAACAATCCCTACATCCAGCTGTATCCATCTGTCAACACATAACCAAGAAAACTCCGGAAATCGTGTACATCAACCTTCGAAAAGCATCCATTATACAAGCTATGGCAATACTCCCGAACTCCCCAGTACTGGGTGGCGTCGAGGTTATCTCACCAACAACTGCATAAAAGAGATTTTCGATGTCAGCAAAACTCAGGTATTCTAGAACTGCAACGATAAAATTGTGACGACAACACCTTGGAGCTCAACTCCCCGGGACACTGCCACAACCCTAAATGTCAGGAGGCACCAAGAACAATGTTCTAGTCACAAGAATATCGGAACGATTCAAAGATACCCGCGTGATCCTAAAATTTTTTTTGTGAAAAATTGAGGAGAGGAAAGACAAAACATCTACGTCAGGAGACCTCACCAGAGCGACGAAGGGGGCTGAGGATAATAAGAATCCTACTCTCCAATATATATAATCCTAAGACTCAAAACATTTTTCTTCTAGACTCAACAACGGCCAACAATCAAGGGGCTCCTATGGTCGGTCGAGGCTCTGATACCAACTTGTCACGCCCAATATGCGATACTATCCTAAAGAGACTCGAAGGTCCCACCAAGGATAGAACCGCATATTGACACGCTTTGCAAGGTGGATATCATTACATCAACATTACATAATAGATGGGGATACATACAAAAGGCATACAATGCCACAAGAATACATCAACACAATACATAAGAGCAACATCCGACTACGGATGAAACACAAACAGAAACTCAAACGACATCCACCCTGCTAGCCCAGGCTGCCGACCTGGAACCTAACCCCTGATCGAAGAAGAAGCGGAAGAAGAACTCCAAAACAAGCAAGCATCGCTCTCGCGTCATGATCATCGCATAACCTGTACCTGCAACTGTTGTTGTAGTAATCTGTGAGCCACGAGGACTCAGCAATCCTATTACCATGGGTATCAAGACTAGCAAAGCTTAATGGGAAAGGAAGGGGTAAAGTGGTGAGGTTGCAGCAGCGGCTAAGCAAGTATGCTGGCTAACATACGCAAATAAGAGCGAGAAGAGAAGCAACAGAACGATCGTGAAGCTAGCAATGATCAAGAGGTGATCCTGAACTCCTACTTACGTCAAACATAACCCAAAGACCGTGTTCACTTCCCGGACTCTGCCAAAAAGAGACCATCACGGCTACACACACGGTTGATGCGTTTTAATTCGGATCTGGTGTCAAGTTATCTACAACCGGACATTAACAAATTCCCATCTGCCACATAACCGCGGGCACGGCTCTCGAAAGTTTATACCCTGCAGGGGTGTCCCAACTTAGCCCATGATAAGCTCTCGCGATCAACGAAGGATATACCTTCTCCCTGGAAGACCCGATCAGTCTTGGAATCCCGGTTTACAAGACATTTCGACAATGGTAAAACAAGACCAGCAAAGACGCCCGAATGTGCCGACAAATCCTGATAGGAGCTGCACATATCTCATTCTCAGGGCACACCGGATTGTCTAAACTTCCGGTAGGCCATCCCAGAGTTGCCCCTGGTGGTCACCGGCGGCTGACAGGTTGGACCAACACTCAAGACGAGCACTGGCCCGGGGGGAGGTAAATAAAGATGACCCTCGGGCTCCGGAAACCCAAGGGAAAAAGGGCTAGGTGAGGCAAATGGTAAAACCAAGGTTGGGCCTTGCTGGAGGAGTTTTATTCAAAGCGAACTGTCAAGGGGGTCCCATAAATCACCCAACTGCGTAAGGAACGCAAAATCCGGGAACATAACACCGATATGATGGAAACTAGGGCGGCAAGAGTGGAACAAAACACCGGGCATAAGGCCGAGCCTTCCACCCTTTACCAAGTATATAGATGCATTAATTAAATAAGAGATATTGTGATATCCCAACGTAATCCTGTCCACCATGGAGCAATCTTCAACTTCACCTGCAACTAACAACGCTATAAGAGAGGCTGAACAAAGCAGTAACATAGCCAAGCAACGGTTTGCTAGGAAGGGTGAAAAGGTTAGGGGCTGACATGGCAATTTGGGAGGCTTGATCAACAAGAGATAGGTAGCACAGCAAAGCGATAGAACGAAGCAACTAGCATAGCAATGATAGTAGTGAGATCCAGGGTAGCGGTCATCTTGCCTGAAATCCCGCTAGGAAGAAGAACAAGTCCATGAAGAAGACGAACGGGAGTAGTCGAACGAATCCTCACAATCGCAACATTACCGGAACTAAGAAGCAACACCGGAAAGAAACAAACAACATGGTAAATGCACAAGCATAAACATGGCATGATGCACAATCAAGTATGATGCATGTCCGGTTTAATAAGGCATGGCATGGCAAAGTGCAACAAACAATACTTCAAATTAAGTGGAGCTCAATATGCAACGAGTTGCATATTGACAAAACACCACATGCAATTATTTAGTTTGATCTCGTTATAAGCTACTCAACAATATTAAATGTTGTTAAACATGGCAAGAGGTGAAGCATAATTAAACCAACTATTTAGGCAAGTTTAAATGAGGCCGGAACAACAAACAACAATTCCGGAAAATCCTCATGTGCATATTTTGAATTGGCTACTGTTCTGCCCTAAACCATAGTTTAGAGTTGTTAACAGGAAAATAAAGTGCACCATGTTAAACTAGGCATTTTTCCACCCCATTTACATATAAAGTTTATTAAAATCGGAGCTACGGTTAACTAGTTATGAAATAAATCATTTTAGCATGGCATTTGAGCAAATTTAAACAAACAGCTTAACCATTTAAACATGGATGAAAGTGGTATATTATGAAACTAGATGAAAATCTAAGCATTTTACATGTATAAATCATTTTAATCCGATGCACCGTTTGTGAGTTATTAAATGCATGATGTTCGAGGGTTTTTCTGCAAAACTGTAATACTCTGGATAAAAAGGAAAATCGCAGATCTGTAAAAAAACATAGGCGAACGAGCGGGCGAGCGATCTCCTCCGCTGGTCAGGAAGCAGAGCAGCGGCGGCTCAAGCAGGTGAAGCAAGGGAGCGGCAGCGCGATGCAGGGGGGCGCGGCACGGTGACGAGGACCTGCCGGATCTGGCAAGACGGTAGGAGCGCGGGGACGGCGGAGCTTGGCGCGGATCCAAGGCAGCGATGTCTACCTGCAAACGGCGTCGCGGCGGGGTCAGAGAAGCTCAGAGAAAGTCAAGCGGGAGGGGAGGAAAGGAGCAGGGGCTCGTCGACGGGACCTACTGGTGAGGTCCGCCGTGGCGAGGCAAGGGAGCCGGGCGGAACCAGAGACGGAGGGAGTCGGCGGTGGAGAAGCTCCAGGCAGCGTCGCTGTCTCCTGTTCGAGCAAACAGAGAGGGAGAGATGTGAGGGGAGGGAGAAAGACAGGGAAGGGAGCGGAAGGAGGTGGGGTGCGGGAGCGACCTGGTTCGCGGATCGCCGGTGGAGGAGCGCTCGGGCGCTGCTGCTGCTCCAGGCGGCAGCCATGGTTCCGTGCGAGGAACAACAGAACGGGGAGGCACGGTCAGGCAGGAGCAGCGTGAGGAGGGAAGGAAGAGCAGGGAAGAAGGGCGCAGTCCTGAGTGCTTGGGGCGGAGGCGCCATGGACAGAGAGGAGGGAGCTTGAGCTCCTAGTTGTTGCTGGAGGATGATGGGGTCCTGGTCGGTGGCCTCGATTGCCGGCGGGAGAAGTGACTTGGGGCGTGGACGTGCTCCTCGCTCGGCTCGAGGCAGGGAAGGATGGTTAGCTGCGGGTGGATTTTTGGATCGGGGGGTGATCCCGAGGAAGGGGAGACAAGAGGAGTGGCGACGGCGGAATGAGGAGGATGGGACAAGCTGCCAAATTTCTAGGGTTGGATCCCGTGCATAATAGCCGGTGGATTAGACTAGGAGCTATCTCGTCCCTCCGATCGTAACCGGACGGACGGAAAAAAATAGGGTAGGGAGTCCAAATAACAAAACAGAGATGTTTTATAGATGTTAGGGGATGATCCGGATCCATCGGTAACGACAGACCGGATCGGGTTCTGGTAAGTTTCGGACGCGCTCGAGAGGGGCCTGAGAGCTGGCAAGAGAGGTTAGGTGGACACGGTTAACAGGGAAGCACAAACCCGATTGGTCTTGGAACGGTCAGTGAAAGCAAGGGGGAACGCGGCAACTACGAACGGGTGCATGTTTTATGAAAACATGCAGATGCAATGCGCATGATGCTATGAGATAAAATGCAAGACATGAACAAAAATGCAAAACAAAAGGCAAAAACCCAACCACGAAGGAAATATCATATCGCATCTCCGGAAAAGGCAAGAGTTGGAGTTACGAATATGGAAAGTTGTATCTAGGGCGTTACATTAGCCTCCTTGATCTCGTGGTACATCCACTCTTGTACTACCCATATCATCAATATCAATCAAGCAGGAGTAGGGTTTTACCTCCATCGAGAGGGCCCGAACCTGGGTAAAAACATCGTGTCCCTTGTCTCCTGTTACCATCCGCCTAGACGCACAGTTCGGGACCCCCTACCCGAGATCCGCCGGTTTTGACACCGACACCGGCCTTCCGCTCTGCCCCTCCGCCACAGCTTGCATCATGGGTCAACAAGGGGCTGGACTGGGGATCGGCTAATGACGTGCTGATATTGCAAAGCCGCATTCGAGATCTCCTCAAGAAGGATATCAGTCTTGCCAAAGTAATTCAGGTAATGCTAGTTCGTCGGGTCCTTCCATGCCAACGCCGATCTCTCTGTATGTAGGAGTTCAACCCGAAAGGACCACGAACCATTCAACAGTTCTTCAGCGTGACGCTCAAAGGGATGTATTGATTGTTCTTCGGATCACGAATAAAGTGTCCGGACACAACAGAGGATGCGGGCCTCAACTGCAACCATCCAGATACCCAAGTAAGTAACTCCATTACCGATCATGTTGTCATTATATTTGTCACAACATTATACTGAAAAACTCCCGTCGGCCAGGATTGGATAAGAAAGGCGGAGAGGATCAGGTGTTCGACCCCTCTTCCCGAAGACTCGCCGGATCCTGTACTAACTAGGATGCTGGCTCACGCACCTTATCAAGTGCCATCAGGGAAGGATCAGGAGAGGAGTGGGGAAGCCAGAAGCGGACTTCATACTGGAGACACGTTGTGCACTGTAACCGAGGAAATTGGAACTCCTGTGTCGGAGAGTGAACGGGGAGGAGAATCTAGTATCCCCTCCCCCCATGGGAAGAAAAGGGCCGCCCCCGAAGACTTGGAAGCAGAGGCCTCCAAACAAGGGAAGAAATTATCATCAAGGGGCCCTGCCTCAGAGAGCAACATTGCTGCACAGCTCCCACAAGGGGGCCAGTCGTTAACCGAGCCGTAAGTGAACAAAGGTGATTTAGTAAGCATACCCCATTCTTTTACTGAGAAATAACGCTTGAGACATATGTTTTACAGTTCGGCCGATAGCCTCCCTCAACAATCTTCGTCCTCGGGGGATCTTCTTCCGGAGATGATGGAGAGCGAAACGCCTCCTCCTACTTCTCTGCCTCATAAGGCAGACGACCCTGAGGTGTCGTCCCGGAGGATCTCTCCCGATCGCAAAGGCCAGAAGGTAACTCTTCGGCCGCCCGAGGTCCGGGGGGTTCGGCTCCTAGAGAGACCAACAGAAAAAGCCCCAGACTGTCCGACATGCAGCCGGACACGTTGACGGGCCTTCAGCGGCAAGCGCCCATCTCAGAGGCACACCGTACCTTAATGGGTACGGTGGTGGAGAGGATTTCATCCACAAAAAGCGGGTTGAATGAAGCTTTTACGAGCGTGCTAAGAGGCTTTGAGGTACGTAATATAATAATTTTTTTGATTGTACCGTAAATGCAAAGTGCACTGTGTATAGATAGTAGCCCCTGAGACTCTAGTTGCCACCCGAATGGGGCGATCAGAGGATCAAAAAAGATAGAAATAACCTCAGGTAATGATTTTGCCAATTTTGTACACAGGCGGCTGCAGCCCCGGCCACTGCCCGGGCTGCTGAATTTGCCAAACTGAAGCGACAACTTGATTTGGCGGATGAAGACATCACGCTTGTCAACAAACGGCTTGACAAGGCACTAGGTATGTATATTTTGGCAGTCAGCAACTATGAGTGAGAGCATGATGCTGGGATTTATAATATGCCTTGACTGCAGATGGTGCTGTTGTCGTGGAGACCATTCGAGCTGAGTTTGCCCAGGCCAAGGAGCAAGCCAGGAGAAGCAATGCGGCTGCCGAGAAGGCAGCTAGTGAATTGAAAGCCGAATAGGCTACGCATCGCTGGAGGGAGGATAGAATGGCGAAGATGGCCCTGGAGCTATAGGAGGCCGCTAGCCGATATGAGCTTCTCAAGAAAGAGAATCAAGAAAAAAGGCTGACCTTGAGAAGGCCTTGCAAGCAGCAAAGGAAACTCGCTCTGAGATTAGAGCGGCTCGGGAGGAGCTCCGGCAAGCCGGTGAGATCGTGGCTGGGAAGCCCTTTTTACTGCGAACTAAGTTCAGCGATCCGAAGTATGGCCCTCTTGATCAATTGTGGAGTTCTCTCGACGCATACTGGATTTGGCAAAGAGTGCAGCTGACGCGACGCAGTATTTCAAGGATCGAGAAGATCATGACATGGAAAGATTGTTCTGGTCGTAGTTCAGTGCTCCAAGGCGTCCGCTGCTGTTGAATGAGCAGATGGCCGAGTGGGCCGAGCTCCATAGGTTATCCGGGCTTGCCATGAAGGCTGTTGTGGATCACCTGTGGCCGAAGGAACCAAGTCCGGATAGTTATTTTGGTTTGGTGCAACGATTTCTTCGTGATGTGCCGCATATCGACAATGTCAAGAGGTCGACGTGCATAGAGGGTGCGCGGATGGCACTTTCCCGTGTTAAGACATATTGGGCGAAGGTGGAAGCCACCGATATTGCAACCAGGGGTCCGCCCGGGGGCCAGGGCTCGTCCGAGCACTATTTTGAAGAAGTCTTAGAAGGCGCCTATTTAATAGAGGCTTAGTGCTCAAAGAATACCATGTTCGCTTGACATGTATTTTGATTGTAAGAACAATGCTTTTGATAATAACAGGCTATATTTATACTTTTTCCCATGAAGTATTGTAGTGCCTCCTATGCGGCCGTTTTATGTATATATGTATATAACCTAAAAGTTTGCAGTCGTCAGCTTCAGCCCCCTCGCGTATAATCGTGGGGGTGTTCGGTAAAGCACGTAATCACACTTGATCCAACGTCTTGGTCCGTTAAGGAGGTGATAGTGCGGAGAACGAGGCAATCGGACTATATAGCTTTAACACTTTCACTTAGCCATAGGAGTTTGATGGTGGGGCTACTATATAGCCCCTGGTATGCCCGCGTTTATTCGAATACTGTGCGTTTACATACGTGACCGGGAAACCGGTCCTTCGTTAAGGTGGAGGAATTGCGAAGATTTCACTAAGTCATCGAGTGGTTGACCATTCTCTCACTGTATCATGACAGTCAGTTTTCGGCTTTCTCTACAGAGGTGCTCATCTGGATGAACCAGGGCACAATCGCAGTAGTTCTCCTTTGGCCGCTTTAGCCGATAAAATGGAACGTAAGGTAGCAAAACCCAGGAGTCGGGAAAACCCAACATTTGACCAAAGACATGATTCAGAGCTGATGCATATAAGGCCAAACTCGCGATGCGGAACACTCCGGAAGGTATTCGGACTTTACAACATATACTGGGCTGAATACAGCCCTCGATAATGAGCCCTGAATTTCAAGGTACGTGCATCGATCCGGCGTGACGAAGGAGCACCTGTGGTGTGAGCATAGATCTCAAAAACACACTGGTTGCTGCCTCTGTAACTTTTATGTTAGTGTGGCAAATCATAAGTTTGCCAATAACGCCGGTATCCCTCTCGGTCATTTTAAGTGCCAGGAGGGTATGAGACAACAAAAGACAATAAAAAGGTTTACACAGGGTCTTAATCTAAAAAAGAAACCTTTGAACGGGGCCCTGCTGCACGTCTGCGCCTTTGTCTCCGTTGTGCCGTATCCTTGAAGGGTGTAGCACGATGGTCATCTGTGAAAAAAGGAAAAAAACCCAGGTGAAAGAATCTGGTGTGACCGTGCGAAAAGTTGGTTATTCGTAATGAACCATGAGTGTTCAATTTATTGAGTATTAGTGGGGTCAAGCCAAAATATGGGCCCTTTTACATGTGGGCAACCCCTAGCACCCCATATAGGGGCGTATCCGTTGATCAGGCTCAGGTTTATCTGGACTGCTACAACTAGTGGTGCGCTGGACTCGTCTAGCCGTGTCCGTGGTCTCGAAGACCGATCAGTTGCGCTGGTTGGAGAGGCCATTCAGTGGTTCGGTTGCTAGGGCCGCCATGTAGTCATTCGCGTGAAGAGAACACTCTGTGTTTTCGCTGATAGTGATGACACCGCATGGACCGGGCATCTTAAGTTTGAGGTAAGCGTAGTGCGGTACTGCGTTGAAATGGGCGAAGGCCGTTCTTCTGAGTAATGCATGATAGCCACTCCGGAACGGGGCGAAGTCGAAGATTAGTTCTTTACTTCGGAAGTTGCCGGGCGAGACGAATACAAACTCTAATGTTAAAGAGCCCGTTCAGTGGGCTTCTACGCCTGGTATTACTCCTTTAAAGGTAGTATTGCTTTGGTTGATTCTCGACGGGTCTATCCCCATCTTGCGGACAGTGTCCTGATATATCAGATTGAGACTACTGCCGCCGTCCATCAGGACTCGGGTAAGGTGGTATCCATCGATTATTGGGTCGAGCACGAAAGCAGCTGAACCTCCATGACGGATACTAGTCGGATGATCCTTGCGATGGAAAGTGATCGGGCAGGCTGACCATAGGTTGAATTTGGGGGTGACGGGAGCTACAGCGTATACGTCTCGGAGTGCGCGCTTGCTCCCCCACTTTGGGATGTGGGTGACGTAAATCATGTTCACTGTTTTGACCTCTGGTGGAAATTCTTTCTGTCCCCCAGTGTTCGGCTGGCGAGATGCGTCCTCATCTTCAGTTGACGGCTCATTCCCTTTGTGTTCGGTGTTTAACTTGCCGGCCTGCTTGAAGACCCAGAATTCTCTGTTGGTGTGATTTGCAGGTTTCTCGGGGGTGCCATGAATCTGACAGGACCTGTCTAGAATTTAGTTTAGGCTAGATGGACCATCTCTGTTGCCTTTGAATGGCTTTTTCCGTTGACCGGGTCAAGAGCCCCTAAATCCGGTGTTTACCGTTGTATTGTCTGGGCTATCTTCATTATTACGACATTTGTTTTTGTTGCATTGTGGTTTTCCGTTGTCATCCCTGATTTCGGACGTGCCCGGATCGCTGGTGCTGCTGCGGGCCAGCCAACTATCTTCTCCCGCGCAAAAGCGGGTCATAAGAGTTGTTAGGGCTGCCATCGTCCTTGGCTTTTCCTCGCAAAGGTGTCTGGCAAGCCATTCATCCCGGATACTGTGTTTGAAAGCTGCTAGGGCTTCGGCATCCGGACAGTCGACGATTTGGTTCTTCTTGGTGAGAAATCTATTCCAAAGCTTACGGGCTGACTCTCCGGGTTGTTGGATTATGTGACTCAAATCGTCTGCATCTAGAGGACAGACATAGGTCCCTTGAAATTTAGCCCTGAAAGCGTCCTCGAGTTCCTCCCAGCTTCCAATGGAATTTTCGGGGAGGCTTTTCAACCAGTGCCGAGATGGTTCTTTCAACTTGAGGGGTAGGTATTTGATGGTATGGAGATCGTCTCCGCGAGCCATATGGATGTGAAGAATAAAGTCCTCAATCCAGACCACAGGGTCTGTCGTTCCGTCGTACGCCTCGATGTTTACGGGTTTAAACCCCTCTGGAAATTCATGATCTAGCACCTCATCGGTGAAAAACAGGGGGTGTGCGGCGCCCCTGTACTTGACTGTGTCGTGGCATGGGTCCGGCGGCTGTAGTGTTTGGTGTTGATTCCGAACTGGTGGTCGATCAGTATAATCTGTTTTGTGGCCGTGGTCCTCCATAGGGACATGTTTCCTAGATCCGTAGATGGACCTGGTTATGCTGGCTCTTATGTCCAGGTGCTCACGTAAGTCGTGTCCCTGGTACTTGCCTGCGACCTCCTTTCCTTTATTGGGAGGGGGTGCTATTTTATGTGTGGAGTTATTAGCTGCTCTGTCTCGGCCACAGGGTGGTTGGTCTAGCAGATTGGTCGTATTGTCTTTCGGCGGTATGGGCACGATAGCCTCATCGTCGAATTCGGGCAACATCTTGCGTTTTGGATAACTCTTTGTTTGGCGATCACCGACGTATTTTTCCTCACTATCGAGTACTTCATTCCATCTTTGGTTGAGTGTATCCTGCGCAGCTTTAAGCCGTTGCTTCTGCTTCTTTAAGCTCCTCACGGTGCCAATAAGTGTGTTTTGGAGGTGCTCTTGTTCCAACTGTTTTTCCAGGATGATGCGTGTATCATCATCCGGACTGTTCTCCTCTTCGGGGACATGTTTATAAGCTTTGTCTTCGGCATCGCTGTTATCGGACAGCGGCCCTGGGCTGTGTTCATCGTCTCCTTGCTCGTCCTGCTCCATCGCTGGATCGGCTGGGTCTTCGTCATTTTCGGCGTCGTTCGGGGTGTTATTCTTTCTTGAGCCGGTATCGCTGTTTTTGCTATGGTGAGGTTTAGAGAGGCGCCGCTGACGTCGGTGCTTTGGCTGCTTCTCGGGAGGATTATCCTCCGTTGCATCCTTTTGGTCCTTGCCATTGTTTTCTCTGGGTATGTCCACCATGTATATGTCATACGATGAGGTGGTTGTCCCGCGCCCTATGGGCGGTGGTTCTTGTTCGTCTCCGGCATCGTTGTCCATACCGCCGATGTCTTCGGAGTCGAAATCAAGGATGTCGGTTAAGTCATCGACAGTGGCTATTAAGTGGGTGGTGGGTGGGTAACGAATTCCTTTGTCGTCCGCTTCCCACTCAAGCCGGACGTAGTTCGGCCAGGAGTCTCCTGACAGGGAGAGAGACTTTAATGAATTTAGCATGTCACCCAAGGGCGAGTGCCGAAAGATATCCGCGGAGCTAAACTCCATGATCCACGCCCAGTTAGGTATGATGGGCATGGTTGTACACGGTTCGGAGCCTATGGCCGGAGACAAGTCCGAGGGTCTGACGACACAGACCTCCTTGGAAGTGAGATCGGTGTTCGGCTCTATCGCTGCTGATTGTGCAGCCTCCGTGGCGGGGTTCATCCACCCGTCCATGGATGGCACGATCTGCTCCGGATTTAAAGCCAGGGCAGCTGCAGGTGTGATCTCCTGATCGCCGTCCGATGGTAGATCTAATTCATGCTCATCGCGGCTGTAGGGCGCACCTGTCATGGGCTCGAATCCATCGAAGATCAAGTCTCCGTAGATGTCGGCAGTGTAGTTCAGGCTTCCAAACCTGACCTGATGGCCAGGGGCGTAACTATCGATCTCGGGTAGGGGGTCCCGAACTGTGCGTCTAAGGCTAATGGTAACAAGAGGCGGGGGACACGATGTTTACCCAGGTTCGGGCCCTCTCGATGGAGGTAATACCCTACTTCCTGCTTGATTGATCTTAATGATATGAGTATTAAAAGAGTTGATCTACCACGAGATCGTAGAGGCTAACCCTAGAATCTAGCCTATGATTATGATTGTTCTTGTCCTACGGACTAAACCCTTCGGTTTATATAGACACCGGAGGGGGCTAGGGTTACACAGAGTCGGTTATAGAGAAGGAAATTTACATATCCAAATCGCCAAGCTTGCCTTCCACACAAAGAAGAGTCCCACGCGGACACGGGATGAAGTCTTCAATATTGTATCTTCATAGTCCAACAGTTTGGCTATCCGAGGACCCCTAATCCAGGACTCCCTAAGTGACAAGCATGCATATGCGGGAAAGAGCATACACCACAACATTTTCCTTACCTTTGTTGTACCTGATGACATAAGGAAATGACTCAATGAATTCACTCTACTTAGCATGATGCTTGTTCAACTTAGTTTGACCCTTAAGATACTTAAGCGTTTCATGACCGGTATGAATGATAAATTCATGAGGGCGAAGATAATGTTCCCATTCACACAAAACTCGCAATAAAGCATATAGCTCTTTGTCATAGATGGGATAATTGAGTTGCGCTCCGGAAAGTTTCTCACTAAAGTATGCTATGGGGCGCTTCTCTTGCGTTAACACACCTCCTATGCCATTACCACTAGCATCACAATGAATTTCAAAAGGTTTGTCGAAGTTGGGTAATGCAAGCACGGAAGCATGCGTAAGCAAATTCTTAAAATCATTAAATGCGATGTCTTGGGATGGTCCCCAAACAAATGGCACATTTTTCTTACTCAAGGAATGCAAAGGTGAAGCAATAGTGCTTAAATCCTTCACAAATCTACGATAGAAACCGGCTAAACCAAGAAAACTATTCACTTGTTGCAAGTTGGTTGGTTGGGGCCAAGTTTTAATAGCATTGATCTTAGATTCATATACATGAACACCCTTAGAAGACACGGCGCAACCCAAGAAAACAAGCTTCTCAACACCAAAAAGGCATATGTCCATATTAGCATAAAGGCGCTCTTTCCTAAGGGTTTGCAACACAGTTCTAAGATGGGTGACATGATCTTTGAGGGATTTGCTAAAGACAAGAATATCATCAAAATAGACCACAACAAATACACCAATATAGGGATGAAGAACAAAGTGTATGACTCGCATGAAAGTACCGGGTGCTTCGGATAAACCCATTGGCATAACAAGCCATTCATATAAGCCAAATTTGGTCTTAAATGTGGTTTTCCAATCATCACCTTCTTGGATGCGTATTTGATAGTAGCCACTTTGAAGATCAATCTTAGAGAAAATGGTGGCTTCGCTAAGCTCATCTAGCATATCATCTAAGCGTGGGATAGGGTAACGATATCGCACGGTAATAGCATTGATAGGATGACAATCGGAACACATGTGATAAGTACCGTCAACTCTTGTTAGGCTAGGCTTTTAGGATTTAGCCACTACGATCTCGTGGTAGATCAACTGTTGTAATACTCATATTCATCAAGATCAATCAAGTAAGAAGTAGGGCATTACCTCCATAGAGAGGGCCCGAACCTGGGTAAACATTGTGTCCCCCGCCTCCTGTTACCATTCGCCTTAGACGCACAGTTCGGGACCCCCTACTCGAGATCCACCGGTTTTGACACCGACATTGCCCCTTTCAACAGTGGATATCACGCCCTGTTAGTGCCAGACACATTTGTAAGCTTTCAAGTTGTGCCCCATTACGGGTACATGAAGCTCAATATGCCCGGGCCTAATGGAATCATCACTCTTGCCGGTGATCTGGACATAGCACTCTGCGCCGAAAACAAAACCGCCGCCTTGGCCCTCGAGGCATTGTCTGAAGCCGTCGCGACCTAAGAATTAACCGCATTGCGCTCCACGGTGGATAGCACTACAAAAGAAAATACACTTCCGTGATGATACGTGTTTGTCATAGTAGGTCGCGTTTTTTGTCATGCATGTACATCCATGACAAATTTATGACAGAATCAAGATAGTCATACCTGTGCTGTCGTAGAAGTGTTCCATGACATTACCAAAATTATCATCACTGAAGTGTCCACTTCCATGACGATAAATCGTGCGTCACAGAAGTGCTTTCGTCAAGGGTGACCGACACGTGGCATCCACCGTAACGGCACGCCGTTAAGCTACCGGGTCGGATTTTGGATCCGATAACCTGTTAACAGACCCGGTCAATGGGGATTTTCCACATGTAAAATCATCATTGGCTGGCGGAAACACGTGTCGGCTCATCATTGGGACAGATGTCATCCACTCATTGGACAGAAGGCACCTATGATACTTCGACACGTGGCACAGCCTATCAGAGGCCGATTCCTGTGAAAAGGCCGGCCCGTTTGACTTGGTCAAAAGGTGGCGGGCCGGCCCATTGAAAGCCTGTTAACGGCCTGTTCGCATATAGCCCATTTACAGCCCGCTAACCCAAGGCCCTTTACACCCTATCCGAATTAGGCCCAATAGCGTCAACTGGGCCATCCAATATGATTCCAGCTCGTTTCACTTCCGGCCCATGTATGGCCCATGACGTCTTTCAGCCTATATGAGGCCCTTTGTAACTCTTGGCCTATTAACGGCCCTTGGTGAAACTGGCCCGTAATGAATAGTGTATCACTTTACACCCATTAACGACCCGTTGTGAAACTGGCCCGTAATGAACAGTGTATCACCTTATACCCATTAACGGCCCGTTATTCCGTTGGGCCGTTTCCAGCCCATGTTATCTTTCGGCCTTCTCAGAGCCAATTTATTCTTGGGCTCCTTTCCAGCATTGTTTACTTACGACCCGTTACTGTCATTTTCTGCTTGTGGGCCAAATTCAGCCCGTGGTTATAGTAGGCCCGTTTGTGGTCCGTTAATACGTTGGGCCGTTTTCATAGCGTCATCAAATACGGCCTATTAACGATGGCCCGTTATGGTCATCCCATGAACGGACGATTCCAACTCTAGCCCGTTTACGGCCATAATGCGGCCTGTTATTGGCCCATGTTTGGCCAATCGATCATATGGCCCGTATAAGGCCCATTGATGATACGACCCGTAGAAGGCCCATTGTTTCTATGGCCCGTAGAAGGCCCATTGTTTCTACGGCCCGTAGAAGGCCTACTGTTTCTACGGCCCGCAGAAGGCCCACTATTTCTACGGCCCGTAGGAGGCCCATTATCACTACAGTAAATATTAGCCGATGGTTATTGTGCCCTAGTTTAAAAAAATAGGTTATTGCAGCCACTAGCAAACCGCGGAAAAAGAACTGCACTGACTACAAGCAAACAAATAAACAAGACAACAAGGAAATAAATAAGCAAGCAACTTATTCTAGGCTATCATGGCTATTATACATATTACATCCACTAGGCATCAAAGTTCGCCACCAGTGCAAATATAGGGAACAAAGCAGCATATAAACGCTGCAGCAAAACAAGTCCAGAACTGAAACCACTTCAGAAGAGTTCAAGAAACAATATCCTGGGTACCCATAATGCTGGCAAGATGCTTGGCAAGCTTATTAACTTTCTCTTGTTTGGCGCTTAAATCCTCCAGCACTTGTTGTTGCACAAGAAAGTACGCATCTCAATTCTGCAGGGACTTCCTCAGTCCTTCGGCTTCTTGCCGCAGCACAGCTGACTGATGCCTTTCAGCTTGTAGCTGAGATTGAAGAAGCCGAAGTGATTCAGGCAGCGAGTTCGAAGAGCTTGTGCCAGCGGTACTGGCCAGTAACTCGAACACTACATCAACGCAGGACTGTGGGGTTTTCTCACTGTCTACAAGATCGTTTTTATCACCTTTCTTGGAGACCAACAAGGTTGTCTCACTATCTTGGACCTTATCTGCATTACTTTCTCTACCATTGCATAGTGGGGTGCTCTTCTCCAATATTCTGTTTGCATGCTACAAGAGAAACAAGCAAACACATCACAGGTTTAGCTTGTAGTATATGAAACTCATTTTGGTAAACCGGTTTAGTAGTAAGGTGGACAGGATAACAACATGAAACAAACATATATCTATGTACTATGGTCAATGTATTGTCCATATCATTCTAGTTTATGTTCCCTAATCAAGATAGAGACACAGTTCAACTCATATATTTTTAAGACACAACAGCATAGACATAATATAAGTGTGAGAAACTACACAGCATTGGTAGCACTTGTAATGTGCATCACATGAGAACATAATTGTTTATAGAACTTAAACTGAAATCAACATAGAGCAATAAGTTAGAATAGCAATCCAGTTAAAGAAATAGGTTTAAAACATACCTGTTGCGCCATTGGAGTTTCAATTGGATCATTCAAATTCGAAAGTAGTTGGTATGAGTAAATACAGTGATGCAACAGCAAAGGAGTATGGACCATATCTAGGGAATCTGACCTGAGAACAGTTGCTCTTCTGATTTTAAACATGGAGTTTGGGTTAGCTGTGGTGGTCTTCGTGCTTTGGGGACTGCAGTAGCTTTACAAACTGTTCGTGTGGGGGTACTCTGTGGTGGACATGGTGCTTTGTCAACTATAAGTGGTTTACTATCCGCTGGGGTTGCGGTTAGATGGGTTGTAGCTGGTTCTCTGCCCAACTCTGTAAGTGTGCAATCTGGAAGAGTCTCGATTATGTGTGGTGGGGCTAGTTTGTGGGCCAGTACAACCATGGTTCTATCTGCATCGACGGGTAGCACTGTCTTTTGTGAAGAACGGGTTTTTGCTCCCTTAGATACTGCCATCACCCCCTCCAATTCAAATGGCTGATAAACAAGAAAAGAAATTGAACGTACAGACATTGTATGATAGACAGATGTGGTAAT
>LR880970.1:561729299-561741376 GCA_904067115.1 Aegilops sharonensis
GATGGCATGAGATAATTCACATATATGATGCCTGGCTCCATGGCGGTGCATAATTCACATATATGATAACTGGCTGAAAAACATGGCATTGCATAATTCACATATCTGATATAGAAAGCAAACAAGAGGCATTCACACAAAGCATGTCTAATCTAAGCAGATGGCATGGCAATGCAAGACACCATATGCATGATATGAGCAATATAACCCAGCCAAGTTAGAGCATGCACCTCGGGGGGGGGGGGGGATACGGCTGGTCATTTCTCTCTGAATCATCCTCTGAGAAGCTATCTATAACAAGCAAGAAATCTGCATCGACAGGTAGCACCGACTGCTCAGAAGACGTTGTTTTCACTCCAGATTTTCCCATGACCGACTCAAATGGCTGATGCACAGGAAGAGTAGATGAATGTATAAACATTGTTGACAAATGGAATACATTATGGAAAAAATATGGCACGATACAATTCACATATACGATGACTGGCTAAACATGATGGCATTGCATGATTCACGTATATGATGCCTGGCTAAAGAAGATGGAATTGCATAATTCCCATATACTCCCTCCGTTCCTAAATATTTGTCTTTTTAGAGATTTCAAATGGACTACCACATACGGATGTATATAGACATATTTTAGTGTAGATTCACTCATTTTGTTCCGTATGTAGTCACTTGTTGAAATCTCTAAAAAGACAAATATTTAGGAATGGTGGGAGTATGATATAGAAACCAAACAGGTGGCATTCACACAAAGAAAATCTAAACTAAGCTGATGACATATAAGATGTATAATGTAAGCAATGCAAGGCGCCATATGCATGATATGACCAACATCGGCATGCCAGGTTAGAGCAAACACCTCAGGTGGTAAACAGGCGTGGTCGGCTCCTTCTGAATCTCCGTCTGAATAGTTATCTTCCTATGGAATACAATCTGGAAATGCAGGATGGGGGGGGGGGGCACTTCGCCCACCATGGAGCGGCGTTTGCATGACATTATATTCGCACGCAACGGTCTTCTCTTTTTCTCTACATGTTCAGTACGATTGTGTACAATATCTGACATGCACGATAAAAAAATAGTTAGATATTTTAAGGCCTAAGGGGTGCATGCAAAAATCAAGACTGATGGTAGCAAACGAGTGGATGGATCCTAAACTAATGATAGCAGGTAGATTATAGCTTCAGTTTAAAAAGATAGACAATGGATCATCTATTGTTTGTTTCCCACCCAACATGAACCACATAGAGACCCCAGATGAACCAGATAGTAGACAGATACTATTCGTTGCTGGCTCGATATGAGACCCATGGGCTATTCAAAACTCAAGATTGAACGATAAAGTAGCAGGTAATAATAACCGAGGTATAACGTAAGCAAACACGAAAGACTGCGACCTCTCTTCCGGAACTGTGTTGTCCTCAGGTTCATCTCCTCAGTTGATGATGGTAATGCAGTTGGCGTGGCTGCCGTTGATAACCCACAAGTATAGGGGATCGCAACAGTTTTCGATAAGTAAGAGTGTCGAACCCAACGAGGAGCTAAAGGTAGAACAAATATTCCCTAAACTTCTGTCGACCACCGATACAACTCTGCGCACGCTTAATGTTTACTTTACCTAGAACAAGTATGAAACTAGAAGTACTTTGTAGGTGTGATAGGATAGGTTTGCAAGAAACTAAAGAGCACGTAAATAAAGACTAGGTGCTGTTTAGATAAATACACAACTAAATTAGTAAAAGTAAAGAGCTTGTTGTCACGAGAAAGTTATTTGTCCCTAGGCAATCGACAACTAGACCGGTAATCATTATTGCAATTTTATTTGAGGGAGAGGCATAAGCTAATATACTTTCTCTACTTGGATCATATGCACTTATGATTGGAACTCTAGCAAGCATCCGCAACTACTAAAGATTCATTAAGGTAAAACCCAACCATAGCATTAAAGCGTCAAGTCCCCTTTATCCCATACGCAACAATCCCTCTTACTCGGGTTTGTGTTTCAGTCACTCACCAACCCACTATAAGCGAATCATGAACGTATTGCAACACCCTACAGCGGGAATCCCTCACGCGTGCGTGACACGGAGGGCACCATCGGACAGCACCAATAATAAAACATACAACTCAAACCAATCACGATCATCAAATAGCCATTAGGACAAAACAGATCTACTCAAACATCATAGGATAGCCATACATCATTGGGAAATAATATATAGCGTTGAGCACCATGTTTAAGTAGAGATTACAGCGGGTAAGAGAGAGGTTACACCGCTGCATATATATGGGGGAAGGGGATGGAGATGTTGGTGAAGATCGCGGTGATAATGATGGCCCCCGGCGGCGTTCCGGCGCCACCGGAAGCAAGGGGGAGAGAGCCCCCCTTCTTCTTCTTCTTCCTTGGCCTTCTCCCTAGATGGGAGAAGGGTTTCCCCTTTGGTCCTTGGCTCCCATGGCTTGGGAGGGGCGAGAGCCCCTCCGAGATTGGATCTATCTCTTTGTTTCTGCGTTCTCTGCGTTGGCAGATTCTACCCCTTCACCGTTTCTTTTATATCCGGAGATCCGTAACTCCGATTGGGGTGAATCTTTCGCTCAGATCTTCCTCGTAAAATTAGCTTTCTTGCACTAGAAGGAGAGCATCAACCGCCTTACGGGTGGACCACGAGGGTCAGGGGCGCGCTTGGGGGGTAGGGCGTGCCCCACGACCTCGTGACCACCCTAGACACCGTTTCGCGTTGATTTTACTTCCACAAAATCATAAATATTCCAAAAAAAATCTCCGTCCGTTTTTATCCCGTTTGGACTCCGTTTGATATTGGGTTTATGCGAAACAAAAAACATGCAATAGACAGGAACTGGCACTGGGCACTAGATCAATATGTTAGTCCCAAAAATTGTATAAAAAGTTGCCAAAAAGTATATGAAAGAGAATAATTTTAGCATGGAACAATCAAAAATTATAGACACGATGGAGACGTATCAGCATCCCCGAGCTTAATTCCTGCTCGTCCTCGAGTANGCGTTGGCAGATTCTACCCCTTCACCGTTTCTTTTATATCCGGAGATCCGTAACTCCGATTGGGGTGAATCTTTCGCTCAGATCTTCCTCGTAAAATTAGCTTTCTTGCACTAGAAGGAGAGCATCAACCGCCTTACGGGTGGACCACGAGGGTCAGGGGCGCGCTTGGGGGGTAGGGCGTGCCCCACGACCTCGTGACCACCCTAGACACCGTTTCGCGTTGATTTTACTTCCACAAAATCATAAATATTCCAAAAAAAATCTCCGTCCGTTTTTATCCCGTTTGGACTCCGTTTGATATTGGGTTTATGCGAAACAAAAAACATGCAATAGACAGGAACTGGCACTGGGCACTAGATCAATATGTTAGTCCCAAAAATTGTATAAAAAGTTGCCAAAAAGTATATGAAAGAGAATAATTTTAGCATGGAACAATCAAAAATTATAGACACGATGGAGACGTATCAGCATCCCCGAGCTTAATTCCTGCTCGTCCTCGAGTAGGTAAATGATAAAAAGAAATAATTTTTGATGTGGAATGCTACCTAGCATAATCTTGATCATATGTCTAATCATGGCATGAATATTAAGACACGAGTGATCAAAGCAATAGTCTATCATTTGACATAAAACAATAATACTTCGAGTATACCAATAAAGCAATCATGTATTTTCAAAACAACAAGGCAAAAGCAAGCTTATCCCTACAAAATCATACAGTTTGGCCATGCTTCATTTTCGTCACACAAAATGCCCCATCATGCACAACCCCGATGACAAGCCGAACAATTGGTTCATACTTTTTAACGTGCTTCAGCTTTTTCAACCCTCACGCAATACATGAGCGCAAGCCATGGATATAGCACTATAGGTGGAATAGAATATAATGATGGATATTAGGTGGAGAAGACAAAAAAGGAGAAAGTCTCACATCAACTAGGCGTATCAACGGGCTATGGAGATGCCCATTAATAGATATCAATGTGAGGTGTAGGGATTGCCATGCAACGGATGCACTAAGAGCTATAAGTGCATGAAAGCTCAACAAAAGAAACTAAGTGGGTGTGCATCCAACTTGCTTGCTCATGAAGACCTAGGGCATTTGAGGAAGCCCATCGTTGGAATATACAAGCCAGGTTCTATAATGAAAATTCCCACTAGTATATGAAAGTGACAACATAGGATACAATCTATATGAAGAACATGGTGCTACTTTGAAGCACAAGATATGAGACTCACTACATGAAGAACATGGTGCTACTATGAAGCACAAGTGTGGAAAAAAAGATAGTAACATTGCCCCTTTTCTTTTTTTTTCTTTTTTTGGTGGGCTTCTTTGGCCCCCTTTTTTATTTAGGCTTCTTTGGCCTTTCCTCTTTTTTTATCGGGCAATGTTCTATAATGATGATCATCACACTTTTATTTACTTACAACTCGATATTACAAATCAATACTGGAACAAAGATATGACTCTATCTGAATGCTTCCGGCGGTGTACCGGGATGTGCAATGATCTAGCGTAGCAATGACATCAAAAAACGGACAAGCCATGAAAACATCATGCTAGCTATCTTACGATCATCCAAAGCAATATGACAATGAATGCTCAAGTCATTGATATGATGATGATGAAAGTTGCATGGCAATATATCTCGGAATGGCTATGGAAATGCCATGATAGGTAGGTATGGTGGCTGTTTTGAGGAAGATATAATGAGGCTTATGTGTGACAGAGCGTATCGTATCACGGGGTTTGGATGCACCGGCAAAGTTTGCACCAACTCTCGAGGTGAGAAAGGGCAATGCACAGTACCGAAGAGGCTAGCAATGATGGAAAGGTGAAAGTGCGTATAATCCATGGACTCACATTAGTCATAAAGAACTCATATACTTATTGCAAAAGTTTATTAGCCCTCGAATCAAACTACTACTACGTATGCCCCTAGGGGGATAGATTGGTAGGAAAAGACCATCGCTCATCCCCGACCGCCACTCATAAGGAAGACAATCAAAGAAACACCCCATGCTTCAAATTTGTCACACAACGGTTACCATACGTGCATGCTACGGGACTTGCAAACCTCAACACAAGTGTCTCTACAATCCACAACCACCCACTAGCATAACTCTAATATCACCATCTTTATATCGCAAAACTATTGCAAGGAATCAAACATATCATATTCAGCGATCTACAAGTTTATGTAGGATTTTATGACTAACCATGTGAATGACCAATTCCTGTCATCTCTCTAAATAGATATAAGTGAAGCAAGAGAGTTTAGTTCTTTCTACAAAAGATATGCCCACGCTCTAACAAATATAAGTGAAGCAAAAGAGCATTCTACAAATGGCGGTTGTCTATATGAAGAGAAACAGGCGATCCAAACTTCAAATGATATAAGTGAAGCACATGAAGCATTCTATAAAGCCAGAATCAAAAGATTTAAGTGAAGTGCAATGAGCATTCTATAAATCAACCAAGTACTATCTCATACCAGCATGGTGCATAAAAGAAAAATATAAAACCTAATTGCAAAAGACGCTCCAAGACTTGCACATAATGCATGAACGAAACGAATTCGAAAACATACCGATACTTGTTGAAGAAAGTGGGGATGCCTCCCTAGCATCCCCAAGCTTAGATGCTTGAGTCTCCTTGAATATTTTCTTGGGGTGCCTCGGGCATCCCCAAGCTTGATCTCTTGCCTCTCTTCCTTCTTCTCACATCGAAACATCCTCGATTAGACACTAGATCCACACAAAACTTCAACAGAAAACTCGGTAAGATCCGTTAGTATAATAAAGCAAATCACCACTCTAAGTACTATTGCAAACCCATTAATATTTTGTTTTTGCATTGTGTCTACTGTAATATAACTTTTCCAACGCTTAATCCACTGATATAAATTGATAGATTCATCAAAACAAGCAAACTATGCATCAAAAACAGAATCTATCAAAAACAGAACAGTCTGTAGCAATCTGAACATCAACCATACTTCTCTTACCCCAAAAATTCCACCAAAATTAGGAAAAATAAACAAGTTGTATACCAAGAAAGTTCAAAAGGAATCAGAACCATTTGACATTTCAGTTAAAAATTTAAAATCGCACACTACAGCCAAAGTTTCTGTCCTGCACCGTACAAACCAACAAGCATTGTAAACATCCTAAAGGCAAACCTTGGCACATTATTTTTATAATACAATGGAATTGTACAAGGGGATAATTATTTTTGTTGAAAAGTTTCTATAATCAAGATTCACAAAGTTCCGGTGAGCATGAACAAAGTTCAAGGAGCTCTCCCACTTCAACAATGCTTGTCTCTCCCACTTTCACTTTCCTTTTTGAAAAGTTTTAGGTTCCCCTCTTTATTTTTTTGTTTTTAAACTATATAAAAGCACTCAACAGAAATAAATGACTCTCTAAAACTTCCGGGTTGTCTCCCTGGCAGCGCTTTCTTTAAAGCCATTAAGCTAGACATTTAGTGCTCAAGTAATGAATCCACCTGGATCCCAAGGTATATCAAAGCCAATTTTAATTAACAATGATTTGTAATTTAGTATTGAGCACAAAGTAGCATATATCATGCAACAACGAAGTCTAACTCTCTTCCTATGCATCGGCATGTCATAAAATAACAATTCATGCACACATAGTAAAGGCCAATGCATAGTATAAGCAGTTTCTTTCAATTTCATAGTATGGGAAACATAGAGGGGTGGAGAAATTGTTCCTCTCTCATAATAATTGCAAGTAGGAGAAGCAAGCACATGCATATTATATTCATCAAAATCATCATGTGTAGTAGTAAAAGGCAACCCATCAATATAATCCTTAATAAGTGCAAGCTTCTCCGATATAGTGTAGTCGGGAGAATTCAAAAAGATAATAGGACTATCATGCGTGGGTGCAATAGCAACAATTTCATGTTTAACATAAGGAACTATAGCAAGTTCATCTCCATAAGCATAATTCATATTGGCATCTTGGCCACAAGCATAGCAAGCATCATCAAAAAGGGATATTTCAAGAGAATCAACGGGATCATAACAATCATCATAGCAATCATCATGGCAATCATCATAGCAACCATCCTTCGGTAGGCACGAAGGGGAATTAAATAATGTATGACTTGGAGGGTTACTCTCATTAGAAGGTGGGCACGGGTAGCTAATCCGCTACTCCTCCTTTTGTTCTTCGCTCTCCTCATCATCTTTTTCATCCAATGAGCTCACAGTTTCATCAATTTCTTCTTCCATAGCTTCTTGCAAAATATTAGTCTCTTCTTGGACAGCGGAGACTTTCTTAATAAATTGTTTAACATAGGCATTAGAAGCATAATTCTCATAACAATATTCAAGTATGGCAAAATTTTCAGATTTGTAAAGAGTAGCATCATACTTTTCAATCAACATAGCAATTTCAAAAGCACCCTTAAAAGCAACAAATTCTTTTGTTGAACATCATAGTAACTATAAACACCCTTAGCATAAGAAGATAAGATTCCATTATCAATAAACTCACATTGGCAGGGGAGGTGTTTTTTAGGGTTTTCAGAACAACAAGTAAAATCATATTCCCAACATAAATTCCAAGCATAGCATTGTAAACGTTGTTTGATCCCATAATAGTTTCCCTTTTTCAGATATACGGTGTCGCACATAACAAGCATGCTCATCTAAAGATTTGCCCTAGCTAGTTGGGGTTTCAGCACGAGCACAAAGGGATCGAAGATGATCCAAGTAAAAAGCTTTAGCAGTGCGATAGATTTTGAGTGGTTCTTCAACCATTGGAGCAGTAGGTACAACTAATTTTTTTGGTATTTTGTGTTTCCTACCCATGACTAAAGATACAAAACAACTAAGAACAGCAAATAAAAATTACTTAGTGAAAAAGCAAACATGCACACACGAGAATATTCACCCCACGCTATGACTCCCCGGCAACGGTGCCAGAAAAAGGTCTTGATAACCCACAAGTATAGGGGATCGCAACAGTTTTCGATAAGTAAGAGTGCCGAACCCAACGAGGAGCTAAAGGTAGAACAAATACTCCCTAAAGTTCTGTCGACCACCGATACAACTCTACGCACGCTTAATGTTTACTTTACCTAGAACAAGTATGAAACTAGAAGTACTTTGTAGGTGTGATAGGATAGGTTTGCAAGAAAGTAAAGAGCACGTAAATAAAGACTAGGTGCTGTTTAGATAAAGACACAACTAAATTAGTAAAAGTAAAGAGCTTGTTGTCACGAGAAAGTTATTTGTCCCTAGGCAACCGGTAATCATTATTGCAATTTAATTTGAGGGAGAGGCATAACCTAATATACTTTCTCTACTTGGATCATATGCACTTATGATTGGAACTCTACCAAGCATCCGCAACTACTAAAGATTCATTAAGGTAAAACCCAACCATAGCATTAAAGCGTCAAGTCCCGTTTATCCCATACGCAACAATCCCTCTTACTCGGGTTTGTGTTTCAGTCACTCACCAACCCACTATAAACGAATCATGAATGTATTGCAACACCCTACAGTGGGAATCCCTCAGGCTTGCGCGACACGGAGGGCACCATAGGACAGCACCAATAATAAAACATACAACTCAAAGCAATCATGATCATCAAATAGCCATTAGGACAAAACTGATCTACTCAAACATCATAGGATAGCCATACATCATTGGGAAATAATATATAGCATTGAGCACCATGTTTAAGTAGAGATTACAGCGAGTAAGAGAGAGGTTACACCGCTGCATAGAGATGGGGGAAGGTGATGGAGATGTTGGTGAAGATGACGGCGGTGTTGGTGAAGATCGCGGTGATGATGATGGCCCCCGGCGGCGTTCCGGCGCCACCGGAAGCAAGGGGGAGAGAGCCCCCGTTCTTCTTCTTCTTCCTTGGCCTTCTCACTAGATGGGAGAAGGGTTTCCCCTCTGGTCCTTGGCTCCCATGGCTTGGGAGGGGCGAGAGCCTCTCCGAGATTGGATCTATCTCTCTGTTTCTGCATTCTCCGCGTTGGCATATTCTACCCCTTCACCGTTTCTTTTATATCCGGAGATCCATAACTCCGATTGGGGTGAATCTTTCGCTCAGATCTTCCTTGTAAAATTAGGTTTCTTGCACCAGAAGGGGAGCATCAAATGCCTTACGGGTGGACCACGAGGGTCAGGGGCGCGCCTGGGGGGGGGGGGGTAGGGCGCGCCCCCCTACCTCGTGACCACCCTAGAGACCGTTTCGCTTTGATTTTACTTCCAGAAAATCATAAATATTCCAAAAAAAATCTCCGTCCGTTTTTATCCCGTTTGGACTCCGTTTGATATTGGGTTTCTGTGAAACAAAAAACATGCAATAGACAGGAACTGGCACTGGGCACTGGATCAATATGTTAGTCCCAAAAATTGTATAAAAAGTTGCCAAAAAGTATATGAAAGTGAATAATTTTGGCATGGAACAATCAAAAATTATAGATACGACGGAGATGTATCAGCCGGCAATGAGGAAGATGACCTGAGGTGGCGAAACAAAGTCTGCAGGGGGGATCTCTGCTGCAGTGAACACTTATATCGATGGTGCACCTCAGGTGGGGTGGATGACGGCACGGCAGGAGCAGGACATAACACACAGATTTTTCTTTGACGCCTATATGAAAATGAAGTAAATCTGTAAGGGCTCCTTAGAATTGGAGGATTTTATAAACACAGGGACAGGTAAAACACAAGAATAGGATAGGAATGCACGTGCAAAACAGAGCATTTGGAAACATAGGATTTCAGTCAACCCGGGTGTTTGGCTCCCATGAATTGGAAGAACAGAGGAATGGAGAAACAAAGTGATGCGACGAGTGTACAACCTCTTTGGCATAGCCTTGTGGACCTCAGCATCATTGGGTTGGACGTGGAGTATGGTGATGATGCTGGTGTGACTGTCGGAGGCGGGGAAGAAGATCCGAGGCCTCTGGAAACGGCGCTGAGGGTACTGTTCCGCTGAGATGGACGGTCCCATCGTTGGAGCAGCGCCGCTAAGGTGTACGGCGACGAGGCTGAAGCATGACAAGACAGACAATGTTAATCTGAAGTGGGACCCTAATATCATCTGCAATAGATGATGTAAAATACATCACCAAAAAGTGCTAGATGTAAAACGCATCAGCCGCGCCACGGCCGCTCCGACAGATGCTGTAAGTACTGTTCACTCTGAACTTAACTGAAGAAAATGAACTTCACAGTCGAAACTGAATTTTACTGTCGAAACTGATTGAACTAGTAACAGAGCATTGCAATAGATGTTTAGGGCATTCGAGCACTAGTAGTAGATAAGCAGTGATCTAAATCAGCAGACGCTCGAGCAGGGAACGCACTAGCAGAGAGCAAGTCGTGCAGTAGCACCGCGAGCGAGTGCTAATGCAACAACTCCTGTAGCTGCCGAAGGTCATGTAGTAGCAGCAGCAGCGCAAGCGAGAGAAAGAGTAGAGCAGCAGCACAAACAAAAGCAGGAGCAGTGCAGCAGCGCGGCCGACAGTAAGAATAGAGCCGCAGTGCGAGCGAGAGCCAGAGCAGTTGCAGCTAGTGCCGTTGTGGAAGTCGCCGCCGAGGAAGCAACGACATGGGGGAGAGACGCCGTGGATGATGTGGACGGCGACGGCGCCGTCGATGGAGACCCGCCATGTCTGCTCGGTATCGAGCACCGGCAGCCCAGTGAGATCGAATAAAAGATAAAATGCAGCGGTGAGTGCAGAACCTCCTTGCTGGCGCCGAGTTGGCCTAGGCTTCATCGGTGGAATTGGTGAGGGTGCTGCGGTTCAGGTGGGGCAGGTCAAGACGGCGTTGTCGGGATTGAGGTGGCGCGATAGACGAGGCGAATGTCGGGGCAGCTCCTTGGAGGTGGAAGACGGGGCGGTTGATCCAGCAGGACGACGAGATCGACAACGGATCGTCATCCGGTGCGGTGGATGAGGGACGGCGAGCTGTTGCGGTGGACGACATAGTTGGGAAAGAGTCTCCGGTTGGGCGGCGGTCGGGAGGCCGACGGAGGAGCGTGGGGTTTCGCGGGTTTTGGCGGCCTCGGCGTACGAATGGGCGGGCGAAGGGGGAGGGGGAGCCAAGCTTAGGGACGCGCTTGTCCGAAATGTAGGGTAAGTTACCGGTGTACCCCCACCGGTTTTGACACTGCGACGTGGAGCTTCATTTCCGGCTGAGGGGTAGAAGGGGGATTTCGCGTGTCTGGGCTGCGGGGGCGATTTCGGATGAGGAGGGAGTTCTCGCGTGCGTCCAAATTTCGGGATAACAAGGCGTGGCGCAGGTTGAAGAAGCGGGAGTTTCAAAGCAGGTGAGACAAAAGATACTCGAGCTTGAAAATTTCGGGATAACAAGGTGCGGATTCCTTGTTCGGCAGAACAAACTTAACGTGTAAAAAAACAATTCATACAAGACACAAGAGAGTCATGTCCCCTTTTACTATATTGCTATAGATGCCATTGAAAAAACTACAAGAAAAATGTAAAAAAAATCGGGAGATAAAGGTTACCCTGCATAGTACACTACAAAAAAAAGACACATCCGTGACATTTAGGGCCGAACGAAATTTTTTTCTGTCATACATATGACACTTCTATGACGATAATTGTGACAAAACCCGGTATCATCATAGATGTGGTGGGCTCCTACTTCTATGACAAAAAATCATGATAGAAAATGGGCTTTTTGTCCTGGGCGGGCCAGAGACGCAGCTGCATGACATTCTTTGGGCCGTCCATGACGGAAAAAACTATGGTAGAAGCGAGGGGGAGGAAAATTTTGGGGAGTTGCCGGTTACGGTGGGAGGTCGGGGGCGGAGCGATGCACGTTTCTCTCGTACGTACGCGCGTGTGTGCGAGGCGTTGGCTCTAACTGCACCCGAGCAAGGCATTGGGCTCTAACTGAACCCGAGCGATTGCACTGCAGGCTACGCGTTACTGAACCCGAGGGATCGATCGATGACTGTTAACTGAACCCGATGGAGCGATTCCTTTGCTACTGCTGCTAACTGAAGCCGATCGAT
>LR880970.1:561780729-561792020 GCA_904067115.1 Aegilops sharonensis
TTGCCTCACCACCACCTACCTTTTCCCTTGGGAGTCGCTCTCTCGAGGGTCATCTTTATTTAGCCCCCCCCCCGGACCAGTGCTTCTCTAAGTGCTGGCCCGAACCGAGCCGCCTGCGGGGCCACCTTGGGGCAACCCGAGGGTTGGTTTTACTCGTAGCCTGTCTCATCCGGTGTTGCCCTGAGAACGAGATATGTGCAGCTCCTATCGGGATTGTCGGCACATCGGGCGGTCTTGCTGGTCTTGTTTTATTGC
Source organism: Aegilops sharonensis (assembly GCA_904067115.1). NCBI lineage: Eukaryota > Viridiplantae > Streptophyta > Magnoliopsida > Poales > Poaceae > Aegilops > Aegilops sharonensis. The sequence goes on from LR880970.1 coordinate 561,780,985, forward strand.
TGTGAAATGTCTTGTAGCCGGGATTCCGAGACTGATCGGGTCTTCCCGGGGAGAAGGTCTATTCCTTCGTTGATCGCGAGAGCTTATCATGGGCTAAGTTGGGACACCCCTGCAGGGTTTGAACTTTCGAAAGTCGTGCCCGCGGTTATGTGGCAGATGGGAATTTGTTAATGTCCGGTTGTAGAAAACCCGAAGTTGATCTTAATTAAAATACACCAACCTTGTGCGTAACCGTGAGTATCTCTTTTCGGGGTTGATCGAGAGGAGAACACGGTTTCTGGGTTATGTTTGACGTAAGTAGGAGTTCAGGATCACTTCTTGACCATTACTAGTTGACGACCGTTCCTTTGTTCCTCTTCTCGCTCTCATTTGCGTATGTTAGCCACCATATGTGCTTAGTCGCTGCTGCAACCTCACCACTTTATCCCTTCCTTTCCCATTAAGCTTTGCTAGTCTTGATACCCATGGTAATGGGATTGCTGAGTCCTCGTGGCTCACAGTTTACTACACCACCAGTTGCAGGTACAGGTTTGCGATGATCATGACGTGAGAGCGATGTTACTTTTTTTGGAGTTCTTCTTCTGCTTCTTCTTCGATCAGGGGATAGGTTCCAGGTCGGCAGCCTGGGCTAGCAGGGTGGATGTCGTTCGAGTTTCTGTTTATGATTCATCCGTAGCCGGATGTTGATCTTGTATGATGTTGATGTATTCTTGTGGCATTTGTGCCTTATGTATGTATCCCCATCTATTATGTAATGTTGATGTAATGATATCCACCTTGCAAAAGCGTTTCAATATGCGGGTCTATCCTTGGTGGGACCTTTGAGTTCCTTTTGGGATAGGGTCGCATATTGGGCGTGACAGTGAGGCAGATGCGTGAGGAGCAGTTCCGGGAGGCGCAAGCCGACGTCGCCTACAACCACCATCTCCTCCAGGAGCACCTGCAGGCGGAGGAGCAGATCGCTGTGGAGCGGGCGGAGCAGTAGGCGCTGCTCGACTCATACCACTCCGCCCGCAAGGGCCGCCTCGAGCGCTGGTGGTACGGGTGGCGGAGGCTGCGGCCGCCTACAAAGAAGCTAGCAAAGAGCGCGATGAAGCGGGCGAGGCGTTGTTTGGCGAGACCGAGGATGAGGCAGAGGACAATGCCGGCTCCGACGAGTCCCCGCTCGGCTGGCGTCGATGATGCCCTGCTCCGCCGACACCCCGCAGCGCCAAAAACGAGGCAGAGGAGACTGCCGGCTCCGCCGAGGCCCCGCGGCGCCTACAACGAGGCAGAGGACACCGCCGGCTCCGCCGAGGCCCCACCCCGCCAACAACGAGGCAGAGGACACCGCCGGCTCCGCCGAGGCTCCGCCCTGCCAACAACGAGGCAGAGGACATCGCCTGCTCAGCCGAGGCCCCACCGTGCTGGCAACGTGGGGGAGGATTTCCATCGCTCCGCTGAGGCGCCGCCCGCCGGCAACGAGACAGAGGCATCGCCGGCTCCGTCGAGGCCCCGCCCCGCTGCCAACGAGGCCGCGCCACACAGAAAAAGAGGAAGAGTAGAACACGGTAGGTCGCCACCGCTCGGGTCCAAGTAAGGCCACCGCTGCTACCCTCCGGTTGAAGCCAAGCTAGGCGAGTTGATCATTGACAGCCGGTTAGCTTCTTGGCGGTGACATGGAGTCGGAGAGCTGAGCTGGAGAAGAATGCTGCTTCTACTTAACTGCTGGTGCAGTTGGATGACTTACATGTGGGCCCAACAGGCCACATGTCAGTTACGCAACTGCACGTGCAGTTAAGTCACTAAAGCTTCTGTTCGGCTCAGCGGGACACAGGTGGGTAGCTTCGGTTAATTAATTATACCTCCAGCGCACCCCTTTTTAGTTTTTTTTTTGAAAAGGAGGATGACCGCCGGCCTCTGCATCTGGGAGATGCATGCGGCCACAAACACCTCTTTTTAGTTAAAGAATGTATGAAATGTAATGAAATCCGACATGTTTATATGAAATCTGACCGTGTATGAATGAATTTATTTCGATTAGTTCGAATTCCTGTATGACTGGCATTGGATGAACATGAAAAACAATATGTACTGGCATTATTCCCAGGGTGATCACCACGTTTGCAGCAGTTTCACATGTACTCCCTCCGGTCCTTTCTAGTCTGCATACAAGTTTTGTCTGCAGTCAAAGTATCTCAACGATCAATCTTATACAAAAAAGTATGCACTTTCACAATGTGCGAAGTAAAAAGGAACAGAAGGAGTACAAAGAGTTTGAGAAGCTTTTTAGCGTTTCTGTACATTGCAATCAAACACACAGGTCTGGCAATTCATAGAGAACATTCAAAACAATCGATGATTATGCATCTCAGCGACTCACATGTCAGAGGCAATATTTACTTCACGACTAAAGAATAAAGAAAAAATTGATCGCCGCTGCTGACAGCAAAAGGCGTCCCATTCGAAAATATCAAAACGCATATCTTGCTAAAATCAATGAGCAAAATTTGACAAGGTTGTCCCATTCCAAAATATCAAATGCCTACGATTGTGGAATGGGCAGGGTTTGCCATCAGTTCGGACATTGACATGGCAACTCGTGCTAAATAAACCAGCTGTTCTTTTTGTGCAGTTCCACCAAAATCAACCAAATTCGCGCGTAGCTTGTATGATTTCGCCCTTATATGTTGCAACGCCTTGAACTTATGGGCACCTCCTTTCTTGTGGTGGAAATGAATGATTCGATGTATTCATGAACATTTTGTGCAGTTCCCGTTGAAATCAAGCTGAGCACCCTTGTTTGCACAAATACAAAAAAGTGATTATTATAAAGCAAACTGTACTATGAATTGACAGTTTCAACAGGCACATACATGGTCCATGTAGAGCACACTTTTAGAAAAATGGAACTCACCAAAAAGAATCCTAGAACAACATTGTACTCGCGCATCACAGCAAAAAATGGAGATTTGTCAGTCCTTCTGAGCCGAAGTTAGTTTGGTCTTGTGGGGAGTAATGTAACCATCCTTCAATTGCTCCTTCTGATGAGAAGATAGACAGTGCTTCTTCATCCTGGCATAATCAGAACTAGTCACTTAACGTACTCCATATTCTTCTTCAGAGGAAGATGATCCTGTTGTGCAAAGACAAGAGGACTACCAAATGCTAGCATCCATGTTTGCTCGAAAAAAAGGAAAGGAAGTATTTAAAACATCACAGATGAAGCACTTCCCAAGGACAATACCACATTTTCATGACAGTATCTAAACAGTAGCACAACACCAATAGAGATGACAAAGCTCAATCATATGGATGAAATCAGTGGGCGAGTACCAACCTTTGTCAGGAGGCTGATTGTGTAGAGCATACAGATGAAGCACTTCTCGGGAACTATCTGTTGCTATCTACGGGGGTGGCCATGCTTACTATATACTCCTCGATTAGTTTAATGTTTCCAACATCTTGTGCAGTTCCACTAAAATATATTGTATCTTCAAAGAAGATCCCTGTTTGCACAAGTAGAGATAATTACGTATGGCATCAAATTAGTGGCAAAACAATTGCTCGTTCCAGCCATAGCAATAAATTAAGATGCAAAACTATATCATTACTTGTGTCATCACAGTTCCAGTGCTTCATTACAACATCGGGAGTTGATTTTTGTTTTTCTTCCGCTTGTTCTTCCCCGTCATCACTTGGTTCAATAACAGACAAGGTTCGCCTTCAATGTAAGATTTGGCATGTCAATTAGGGAGCACAAGTATAGTACTAAACTTAATTTTCTGATGAAAGTGGCAAAATACAGGCCAGCAGTTGTGAAATATCCTTATCTTACCTCAATGGGATATTACGGTGCACATACAGATTGGAAGTCTTGTCTCCATTTGTGCAGTTCACTAAAATCAAGCAACATTATCGTACAAGTAGCACAACATATGAAAGCACACTGCAGAATCATGTGAAAGAAGGCTAGTACTGACATCTCATGATGCGGAATTCAAACAACTCACAAGAAGATCTGAACCAAATTTGCCTTAACGGATAGGAAGTAAGATCTCCTCTTGTGCAGTTCCACTAAGATCAAGCAATCAAGCAACGTTGTCGGTGTGACATTTTGGTTGAACTGCACAAAACACTCTTAAAACAAAAGTGTTTGTGCAGTGCAACAAAAGGTCACAATGGCAACAAGGTGAAGTAGATAACCCTGTTTACACAGAGGTGCAAAGGACACAATTAGTGGTCAATAACGGTGGATGACACAGAAGCCAACAAAAAGAAGCATCTACCTTATCTAAATGGGAAAGAAAGCAGGACAGTAGCATTTCTCAAACGGTGGCATTGATTAATATTAACATAGAGATTATATTAACAATAAAATTCGTTAAACATGTAATTTGCTTTTAACTGTGGCATTGCATCAATTTTCCAGCGGCATTATTATAGGGTGTTTGTTTATAGGGACATTTTGGTGTAGGGACTAAAAAAACTCCATGTCAGTCACATCTAAACCAAACAGGAGGGACTTTTCGGGACTAAAAGTGGGCATTTGGGACTAAAGAAAGAAGACCCCGAGGGAGTATTTTTGGGACTTTTTCCAACAGTTGCCCCTGCCACGCATCGCACCTTCTTTCTATTAGTTCATGGTGTTTTATCATGTCATTTAATAACCTCTAGTCCATGTTTAGTCCCTGGAACCAAGCAGGTAGGGACTAGGGAGTTTTTAACAAAACAGGGCCATAGATTAACAACAGCTAATGAGTTGCACGGGACAGTGGACGCACCAGCACCATGTGCATCTACCGATGTACTGTGGTCATGCACAGTCTGTTGCAACAAAGAACAAACACTACTAGGAAAAGGGCTATAGATAGGATGGACACTAATGGCGCACTATACATGTGGTGCGCTATTACTAAATACTAATGGCGCACCATGTGTTGGTGCGCCATTAGTGTGCAAATACTAATGGCGCACCACATCCCACGGTGCGCCATTAGTAATTTTTTTAATTGTTTCAAAACTACTAATGGCGCACCGTGGGAGTGGTGCGCCATTACTAGTTGACATAGTAATGGCGCACCTCACCCACCGTGCGCCATTAGTAGTTTCGAAAAAAAAATTGTTAGTAATGGTGCACCTGTGGAAAGTGCGCCCTTACTAGTTTTAACTAGTAATGGCGCACTGTCCACTTGTGCGCCATTACTAAGTTTTTTTCAAAAAAAAAATTCAATTTTTTTTCTTTTTTTCTTTTCAAAACTAGTAATGGCGCACCGCGGGGTGGTGCGCCATTACTAGTTTAACTAGTAATGGCGCACCACCCCACGGTGCGCCATTACACTTGGCCCAAAAGTTCCCGAATGCACCCCCCCACCCCCAAGTGGACCGCCTTTTCAGTTTTTAAAAAAAATAAAAGAAAATGATAAAAATGTCAAAAAATAAAAGGAAATAAGTTTCCCATGTGATATGTGGTCTAGTTGTTGGGAAAATTTACAAATATGAATTTCGACTTTACTTGCAAAATCTCTCTGGAAATTTGTAAAATGGCCATTACTTTTGCATACGAACTCGGATTAAAAAGTTTTTTATATGAAAAATCATCTACTCGAAAAGTTACATCCGAATTTAACCGAGGGAACCCCGTTAAACATTTTCAAAATCCCCAAAAACCTAACAGAAAGAAAGTTATGGGGCTTTCAAGATCTAGAAGCCAAAAAATTCAAAAAATTTCAAACTTACTAGTGGCGCACCATGGATGTGGTGCGCCACTAGTAATAGAAAAAAAAATTGTTTTGAAATTTGTTTTGAATTGTTTTTCAAAAAATGATACGTAATATGACCGGGAAGTTTGAAATATTTTTCAAAATTTCATCATTGTCATGAACATGAACAAAGTCCTAGACATCAGCAAGGTATAATAGGATTGATATGCTAGATATATCAACAAGTGCCTGTGAAGTGAGCTGTTGCTGGGGTTGGATAGAACTCTGAAGTTAAGCGTGCTTGGGCTGGAGTAGTGTGAGGATGGGTGACCTTTTGGGAAGTTTGACCACGGAGTGCGATTTGACCTGAGATTAAGCATATTGACCCGAGATTAAGCCATAGTGACCTGAGATTAAGAAAAAATGAAAAAAAATTAAAAAATTCTGAAAAAATTTTGAAAAGAAAATGTTACTAATGGCGCACTTCTATGTGTTGCGCCATTAGACTAATGGCGCACCGTGGGCTATATTAATGGCGCACTGCGTGGTACCGGTGCTCTATTAGTAGGCCTTTTCCTAGTAGTGAAACAACCAAGGAGCATATTTGTGTTGGTCCCAGTTTTGTTATCTTTAGACACCTTTCCCTATGTGAGCGCAGCAAATCTAGTCCTACTCAAACTCTACAGCCTTGTCCCTTCCTTTCCTTTTTGAACTAGTACTTTCGCCCCTTCCTTTCCTCTTTGAACCACGTCCTAGATTTATGCGATACAACTTTCCCCACTACTTTCCCCCATTCCTTTCCTCTTTGAACCACATCCTAGATTCATGCTATACAACTTTCCCCCTTCATTTCCTCTTTGAAACCACGTCCTAGATTCATGCTATATACAACTTTTCCCACTACTTTCCCCCACTCCTTTCCTCTTTGAACCACGTCCTAGATTCATGGTATAAATGCATGTGGAGTAAGTAAAATATACCTTAAGGTTCTTGGGGCGTGGTCCGGTGGGCGACGGGACGACGGCGAAGAAGAAGGGTCGGAGGCCCTCCTGTGCCACCGCTGGGGGGAAACTGAACAGCAGCACCGGTAGTGGATTCCCTCCCTCGCCGATGGCGACAGTGTTAAGCCTCCTTCCCTTCCCGGCGAACGGATCCTACCGGCTCTTTGAGCAGCAGTGAGGGGAGAGAGAGGCCAACAAAGTCTTGTTTAGATCTGGAGAGGGCGAGAGAGTGTGAAGAGAGCAACTACAAGCGCTGAGGGTCCAGCGGGAGAGGGCGAGAGAGTGTGAAGAGAGCAACTACAAGCGCTGAGGCTCCAGCGTGTATATATATACTGGAGAGTGTGAAGCGTGCAAACCCTAGAAAACATTTTAACCAGTCAAAGAATCCTCCTGGCAAAAATTATGCTCAAGTGTAGTTATCGAACCCGAGACCTCAAGTTTGATGAGCGAACAGGCTAACCAGCTACACAACCCTCCCGTTATGTTCAACGAGAGGAAAATAACCTTTTATACATTCCTGCATTCGTGTGACAGGCATGCCGTGTTTTGTGTGTGTGTGTGTGTGTGTGTGTGTGTGTGTGTGTGGGAGTCATTAGGATTTCAATCATAATCATGTCATGTGGCTTTGGTGGTAAGACTATCCACAGTGGTGCAGAAATAATGCAGCCTTAGTCACCTTACCTCTCTCCACGTAGTACGTTGGGTCCCACCAGTCAGAGGGTGAAACAAACAAATTAATAAGAAAAATTAAAAGCGCCAGCGGTGTATCTTACTACCTCACACATCTCGCTACTGCTCGGGAACACTGTCCAATTGATCCCTCTGTTCGCTCACGTACTATTTTAAGTGAATCCTTATTATAACACGAAGACAAATTATGGGCACTTGTATTCGACTTAAGTCATTGTGCCACCGTATCTCGTATACTTACTACTCCCTCCGTCTAGGTGTAATAAGTCACGTTAGAAGGTGCAACGGGACTAAGGTGCGTGCGTGTGTGTGTGTGTGTGTGTGTCAGAGAGTGCGACAGATCGACCTACTCCTACAGAGATATGGTGTGTAGTGTATGATTTTAGCCGCGAGAGTCGATGCATCCGCTCGTTTCCGGGCGTGTCCGGTAGGGACATGCGGACAGCTGCCACGCCCGCTCCTGACCAGCCTGGCCCACCCAAAGCCCCTCCACCGCCCGCGCGCGCTTCCCGCCCGAAACGGTCAGCGCCGCTCCAAAGAATCGGTGCCGCATTCATGCCCGGGCAGAGCGGACGCGACCTCTCACTGGCGCAAGAGTGATGGTTGCTTCGTCCGTCCAACACACTGCTGGGTCTATGTGATTTGACGGCTCATTGGTCTTTATTACTGAGGTGGTAGGACTGCTGGATGTCCCACGCTTTCGTCGAAAGGAGGTAGTAGATTACAATTTGCTCCATTCTTACAGCGGAGGAGTGCAAGAGCAGTGAAAACACGTAGGCTAAGTGATTACATGGCCCACCTCACACTATCACCATGCGACACCTAACTCTTTACATAGTACTCCCTTCGTTCCTACATATTACTAGATGAGTCCCCGCTCGTTGCCGCGGAACAGCAGTATATCTCTCTGCGCAAAATTATCTATTTCATAGAACTAAAAAAAATCTATAACCGCATGACAAATGTGGTAGCCAAACTAAATAAACTCCCATCATCATTAGGTCATCCCACATAAGGAAAAAAGATCAGCCAACTCCTACTGCATAATGGGATTATATTTTTCTTTTTGACATGTTAATGGGACTTAAAATCTCACTTACATGCATGCTACCGATGCATGCTTGCATGCAGACATGTTGATGTGATTTAAAACCCACTCACATGCATGTGCCACGGTATTTCTGCATGCTTGCATGTGGCTTAGTGCTGAGCCTCTCAACGTCTAGATCAGAAAGCTATTATGACTGATTTACTTCATCTACAGCTACGTCAATTTTGATGATGTGGCTCAAGGAGAGGATAGAGAATTCCTAGTAGTGGGGGCTAGCTATTACTAGTAGATAAGTCTTTGTAGAGATTCCACTAGGTGAACTACATACAGAACAAAATGAATGATCTACACTTAAAATGCATCTATATACATCTGCATGTGGTTAATGGTGAAATCTCTACAAAGACTTATATTTAGGAACGGAGGAAGTACTAGTATAGTACTAGTACGTACTGTAATTTATCAGCGAGATAAATTTGTACAATGCTATGAAGCTTCCAGCTCCTGTTACATGTATCTTGCATCCAAGGTTGCCCGTTGCAACATTTCATCAAATACAAAGGAGACTAACATACATGCTATTGCATCTCAATGATTGACAGATCATAGCAAATATGTACTCCCTCCGTTCCAAAATAAGTATCTCAACTTTGTGCAAACTTTAGTATAAAGTTGTACTACTACTAAAGTTGACACTTATTTTGGAACAGAGGCAGCTAAAGAAAAAAATGATCCATGTAGTCCCTAGCCCTTGAACCGTGAACCCTGACCATGCTTCAATTTGCTGGCAACGTTCGAGCTTCCTAATAAATGAAGTTTGCAACATTTTGACCATCGGATCATTTTGTGCAGTTTCACCAAAATCGAGATGAGCATCCCTGTGGCAAAGAAATTGAAGAAACCTGATTAGAATAAGATTACTAGGACTAGTTGATGAGACATAAACTCATCACAAATATAGTATGTAGAAGCCAGTAGAGGTATCAGGTATGTGTGGGGCAAAGAAGTAGAAAAATATCCACAGGGAGTGATGTGGGCAGCTGGAGCAGTGGTGCAAGCCGGCTGTAAAGGGAGTTGTACCTGAGGGACGTAGCTCGACCTTGAGGAGGGCGGCGGGAGGCGGCAACTGCCCACGTCGCGGCAGTGAGCAAGGGACGAAGGCAACCTCACCGGCTTTGTGAGAGAGAACGGCGGGGACCCCTGATCGGGACGTGTCGACAGTGGGTTTTCGCCGTCGGCGACGGACACCACATCTACAATACGCATCCACCCCTTCCCCAAGCGGACATGATCCGCCGGGATGTTAGAGATGTGGCCACAGTCGTTTTGTTAGAGAGAGTATGAAGAGAGCAACCTCAGCAAGCAACCGTGTAGGCTGGCCCGTCCTGACTATGTATATAGTGGAGCGGTTTCCTTTTCTCTCCATATGAACCTATCATATTGCGTACGTGCCACTGAAGAAAAAAAATTGTTTATAAATGATGTGGCACCTACTACTCGTTCTCCTATAATCTTGCGCTTGGCATCTCCAAAACAGTAACCTTGCAACTGGCTCTTCGCCTCTCCGGGAAGTCGAGCGATAATGGTAGTGCAGTATATATCGTTCTGGCTATATGAGACCGAATGAATTGCTGCACGTCCACCACGTGGGCAAGGGTCGAGGGGCGAGGGAGAGTGCTGCTACATACGGAGCAAAATGAGTGAATGTACACTCTAAAATACGTCTATATACATCAGTGTTTGGAGTATATACTAGTAGTTCATATTGAAATCTACTAAGGACATATATATCCCAAACAATATGATATAATCTCTATAACCAAGGTAGTAGGGACGTGGAGTAAATGGAGGTAGTAGTAAATTTTCCTCCTCGTCCTGCGAGCCACCGCGCGCATGGGCGAGGGAGGAGCAAGCTTCACCTCATCCTGCGAGCCACCGTGCCCGTGGGCGGGGGAGACGGCGTACTAAGCAAGCTTCTCCTCGTTCTGCGAGTTGACGGGACACATCAAAAGTACTCCAGTGTATAGAGCCTTGCCTCTAAGGTAGACCCCACATGGTTTGCCTCTTTTTTTAATTTAACATAACGCATCAAGTCGCAATTTGTTTGTTCACCCGTGGTAGACGATCCTCCCTCCACCAAGTGGACAACCAGTACACGTGCCAAATTACCACGTGGGCTGCCTTTTTCGTATAGAAATGAGCTCCACCATTTACCCACGCGGGTGTGGTTGGGAAAGAGACGGGAGTACGTGCACCGTGCATGCACCTCTTCTCTTCCTGCACATCCCACACCTACGTGGGTGTGTGTGAGAGATACAAACCACGTTCATGAGTGTTTTTTGTTTTGTGGTGGGGGGTGGGGGTGGGGTGGGGGTTGATTTCATGAATTATTTGTGGGAATATGTGTCGATGACATCTCAAACAAAATTTTGCATGCAATGTGTGTGAAATGAAGGCCTATCCATATCGTACATAGAGGGTCGGGCAATCCACGAGAAGAGAGGGAGGGGTCATAGCTATCGATAGAGTCGAAGAGAGGATCAAGTACGGGTGGGTGTGAGATCGATGAAGAGAGCCATCGAAATTGCGTGTGCGTGTGCAAGTCAAAGATAT
>LR880970.1:561807416-561834828 GCA_904067115.1 Aegilops sharonensis
CTCGACCCAGAACTCACGCTGGCCATGGCAGACGCAAGGGAAGGATGCTGAATGACTTGTTTGTTTTTGTGGATGAGGAGTTGAGGAGGAACGTGCAGTCATCTTGGCATACTAGTATTTATAACCGAGTACTAATACGCTCCTAAGTGGGAAACCATTTAGGTTTTGATTGGTTTGAACAGGTTTGCAATCCAATATAGCATGGAGTAATTTGGAATGTGATGAGACGTAAGCTCAAAATTTATTGACGGTTCTAGTTTCGAAGTGCGGCACTATTCTCGGATGGCGTTACATGGGAACGTGTTCTTAGCCGTGGTGTACTTTTTCTACTGTGTACGTACAATAACTGGCACCGTTGTATACATATCTTACGGTTAATGGGGCGTTCGACAGGAATAGTCGCGTGGCGAGCTATAGGCTATTCATTTTTTAGACACATTAAACCTATCTCTCGGAACTTCTCGCACACACCATCGTGCCTGTCGGTGTCAAAACCGCGGATCTCGGGTAGGGGGTCCCGATCTGTGCGTCTTAGGCTGATGGTAACAGGAAGCAAGGAACACAATGTTTACCCAGGTTCGGGCCCTCTCGATGGAGGTAAAACCCTACTTCCTGCTTGATTAATATTGAAGATATGAGAAGTACAAGAGTAGATCTACCACGAGATCGTAGAGGCTAAACCCTAAGAGCTAGCCTATGATGGTATGAGTGTAATTGTGATCAGCCTTCTAAGGACCATCCTCTCCGGTTTATATAGACACCGGAGAGGGCTAGGGTTTACATGGAGTCGGTTACAAGGAAGGAAATCTAATATCCGGATCGCCAAGCTTGTCTTCCACGCAAAGGAGAGTCCCATCCGGACAAGGGCCAAAGTCTTGAGTCTTGTATCTTCACGCTTCGATAGTCCGCACAATGTATATAGTTCGGCTATCTGGATACCCCATTATATCAGGACTCCCTCAGTAGCCCCTGAACCAAGCTTCAATGACGATGAGTCCGGCGCGCACTCTTGTCTTCGGCATTGCAAGGCGGGTTCCTTCTCTGAATACTCCAATGTACCCATCACGACGAATAGTGTCCAGCATCTCATCAATGTTTGTACTCCTCGGCTTCAGTGCTTCAATAATTACCATTTCCACGTGTCAAGCGAATGCGAGGAGTCGAGGCATTTTTGCGTTTGCCACCCTCGGTCCTTCAGGCCAATCATCTATTTGAAGTGACGGGGATTATCAGATCCAAACCCCACTCTCCCTCCTCGAGCAAGCATCCAATAGAGTGCCCAGAAAAAACCATTCCAACATGGCCGATCGTCGCAGCTGTTCTGCTCGCTCCCCTTGCCCCAAGCTGGGGGACTAGGGAGAATGTTCAGTTTCGCATAGCCGTCTGATAAAGTTACAAACCCAAGGGCTCCTCCCACCGGCGTTTATGGTCCCTGTCCGAGCCAGGGTGGCCACCTATAATGGAGGAGAACAAGCGGAGAGATCTCCCAATCCATCTCTAGAGGAGCGCGTATGCCTTATCCCGCATCTGTTAAGGGGCGTAGGGTTCCAAATCCATCCATTCCTTTGCGGGCTCCTGGAGTTGTACGGCCTCCAGTTGCACAATTTTACCCCAGCCTCCGTACTACATACAGCGGGGTATGTCGCCCTTTGTGAGCTATTTCTAGGTTGCGAGGCTCATTTCGGATTGTGGAAAAAGTTGTTCTGCCTTGTTCCCCGCAACCAAGGAGAATCCCTATGTCAAGTGGGTGGGGCCGAAGTATGGCGTATCGCTGAGACCGGATACCTATCCGGCACTCCCAAGAAGGCACCGGATAATTGTGCTTCAGAATGGTTTTATATTGATGACGCTCCCCTTCCGGATCCAGTCCGGATAGGACTCCCCAAGTTCAGTAACGCCCCGCCGAAGGCACGTCTAAGCTGGCGCCCCTGAGGCCCCCAAGAAATGGATTCCAGGGAAAAACATTTCCTGATGAGCAGGATAAAGTTACTGGCCAAATCCAGACTGACAATAGTCGAGGTCATGGCAATATGCATAATGCGGCGAGTGCAACCGCTTCAATATCGGAGCAATCCCATGTGGCATTACAATGGGACAGACGATGCCACCCGCTGCGGCCGCAAAGGTCCAAACTCCGCCACTGCGCTGGCAAGGATATTTGCGACCTATACAAAGGAGAAGAGGAAGACTTCCTTCATATCAAACCGCGAGACGGATTCTCCATGTACAATCCCCCCAACTGGGTAAGTTGTCATTTATGTTCTCGCTTCACTTATCGTGGAGTTTTTGCTAAGGTTACATGTCTCGATATTTCCAATCAGGAACTGAGGAGGGTCGTAGAAGGAATCTCCAGCCCTTCCCCGCAGCCAGAGGACCCCGAAAGGGCCCTGGACCCAGGACTCGAAGAGGACCCGGATGCGGCTGTGGAGCTTGTCGACTGGATATTTTATTGGGCGAGCCGTGACGGCGCCTCAGTGGCCATTACTGCTGACTATCTCGGACTGCTACCTTCGTCGCGTGTAAGTCATGCCGAACACTCGATCCTCCGAAGAGGATTCTTTCCTGGTGTCATGTTTTACCCCTGATGCGTCGTGTTTTTGCATAAACGACGCTCGGAGTGCAGGGCCGAGCCCCTAGGGACCTGTCAGCCACAGGCGTCCAGATTGGGTAGGCTCAAGAGGAAGGCGGTTAGGGCCGACATGCCTCTATAGAAGTAAGGAAACAACCTGTTATGTAATTATTGCTACTTGAAGTGTAACACAGCCCTTTACATCCTGGCAGGATGAGGGGCATCCGGACTATATCCAGGGATCCTACCAATGACGCCTCCACTAGTCGGGCTCCAGGGCCAACTTGGAGAGAGGAGGCGGATGTAGGGCCAATGCCGCATAGTCCTCCGACAAAGGATGCAGATATGCTTTCGGCCACAAACTCCGAAGTGGAGAGCGCCATGAATCACCGGCGCTGGAGGGCCGTGCTCAGGAACAACATCTTTTCCGAAGAGGCCATTAATGCCTTTAATTCAGCAGACGCATACATTCGGGCTGCTCAAGGCGGGCTTGCCCAAGCGACGAAACAGTACACCAAAGATATACGGGTAATAAATCGTGATAAGTATGTATAGCAGTAGCTCCTGAGACTTGAAGCGGTTGGGACAACAGTTTTAAGTATCAATTTATGCGCAGGTTCTTGTAGATAAGAATGAGAAATTGTCTCGGGAGCTGGAAGAGTGCAAGACTCAACTAAGGGCCACAGTTGCCATGCTAGAGGAATCCCAGAAGGCCTCATACGGTAACATTCATTTCGATTGTACGAAAATGTATTAGTTAGCAACTGGCTGTTTGTGATAAACAGAGAATTCTGTAGATAACCCCGGAGTGAATCCGGAGGACGAGAGAGAGGAATCGCATCTCCAGAGGCAACTAAAGGCTGGCGAGCGCATTCTCACGCAAGTGTGGCAGGAGAAGAACAATCTTCGGGATGCCAATGTCTGGCTGGATGTGGAGTTAAAAGACGTCCGTGCCCAGCTGACAGACTCCATAAAGGAGAATAAAAGGCTTCGACGCAGCATTTATGGTGAGTGCCTAGACGAACTATATGATAGTTCGGCGAGGAAGTGTATTGAAAGAATTTTTCGTCTAGGAATGTTAACGGGTCGCCTCGAGGAGGAGATGCCCTCATCTACAGGTGATGTACTGCAAGAACTTTCACAGTTGCACGAGCGAGCTCGTCGGGTGATGCACGTCGATGCCCAGGCCTTGTGGCCCTCAAGCCCCTTGCCAAATGGCGTAGGGGAGCTTGCGGACCTGCTTCAAAGAGCCCGGCGGCGCTTCTAACTGTGGAAGATATCAGCATGCCGGCAAGGTGCAAGAGAAGCTTGGGCAATGGTGAAGACGCGCTACACCAAGCTGGACCCAAACCATATGGCCGATGGGCAAGAAATTCCCGTAAGTCTGGTATATGACCAGGTAGCGTTAGCCGCTAAGTATTCTCAACAGGATTTTAAACTAGATAGCCTGTTGGATAGCATAGAGGAGGAATATAGTCAGTCCAAGTGACTGTGTAATGTAAGGGCATAAGTAGCCCCTAGCCGGGTTAAAATCATTTGTCATGGCGGACCTTTTCACTTCAGCCCCCGGATCCTATAGTCCGGGGTGTGTCCGAATACCCGCTCAGTTATACAAAACCGGGGTATGCATGGGCGTAGGGGTCATAAGTGCTTGAACAGACAAGTACCCAACTAGTTATGTTATATTACATGGGTAGTAAGAAACATCTTCCAGAGAGAAAAGTTCCGTCAGGGGTTCCTTTCCCTGGGGGTGCATGCGGCAAAGCACATGCCCGGGCTGCGGACAAAGGCGCAGGGCACAAAACTTCTGGGGATTTATGTTATGAAAAACGAAAACATCTTTTGTTCACCGACCGAATATTCTATTAAGGAAACTAGCTTTCGGCTTCACCCAGTTTGAGGTACACATCCGGCTCAACCGGCAGTAACAATCGTAGAGGTGCTCCCCTTATGCCCTAGCTGAATTAACGGGAACATAGGGCATAAACACAGGAGCCAGGCAACCCAGCTTGGCCATGTCTTAAGTCATATCGATGCATATAATGGTGAAGAAAAGGCACACATTCAAAGAAATTCATGTGTGATGGGCAAAAAGCCTTCAGAGTAATTTATATTTAGATTCTGTATAGGAAGCCCCCAGGTGTTGTTTACACACATAGTGCGGCCGGAATAATCCGGGAGTCCGTACTGTATGAAATGCTTTGTGTGAAGAGAAAAAGATCAAGAAAGGAGGATGGGGGAGCATAAATAAAAAGGAGGAGGTGAAGAGACAAACACTAAGTTCGGCGCTAGGCGTAGAATCTCCGGATTCTGGCCGCGTTCCATGGGTTTGGCTCGAGTCTGATATCGGACGCATTACGTAAGCGATACGCTCCTCCGGTGAGAACTTGGTCGATGATGAAGGGGCCTTCCCACTTGGGTTTGAGCTTGTCCTTCTTCTTCTCCGGTAAGCGTAGAACGAGTTCGCCAATATTATAAGTTTTGGCCCGTACTTCTCTGCTTTGGTATCGTCGAGCCTGTAGCTGATAGAATGCGGAACGGGCCTTAGCGACATCGCGCTCCTCCTCCAGGGCATCCAAGTTATCCTGCCGATCTAGCTCGGCTTCCTTTTCTTTGTACATGCGTACGCGTGGCGAATCATGTATTATGTCGCAAGGTAGTACTTCTTCCGCACCGTACACCATAAAAAATGGTGTATATCCGGTGGTGCGATTCGGCGTGGTCCGCAGCCCCCAGAATACGGAGTCCAGCTCCTCGACCCAATGAGTATCTGACTCTGTCAAGGATCGCACTAGTCTGGGTCTAATGTCGCTCATGATGAGACCGTTTGCCCGTTCGACCTGACCATTTGTTTGAGGATGGTATACGGAAGCATAGTCGAGCTTAATGCCCGTTTTGCTGCACCAAGATTGCACCTCATCGGCTGTGAAATTTGAGCCATTATCGGTGATGATATTGTGGGGGACACCGTATCGGTGTACGACCCCGGATATATAGTCGATTACTGGTCTGGATTCGGCCGTTTTCACTGGTTTGGCGTCTATCCATTTGGTGAACTTATCTACCATGACCAATAGGTATTTTTTCTTGTGGCTTCCACCTTTAAGGGGTCCAACCATATCCAGACCGCGAAGGGCCAAGTTATGGGGATTGTTTGGAGGGCGGTAGGTGGCATATGACTCTGATTGGCGAAGAGCGGGCAACCGACGCAATGTTGGGCGAGGTCCTGTGCGTCTGCTCGGGCTGTCGGCCAATAGAAACCTGTACGGAAGGCCTTGCTGACTAATGCTCGAGCCGCGGCGTGGTGCCCGCCTAGTCCGGCATGGATTTCATCCTAGAGCTACCGCCCTTCCTCTTCAGAGATGCACCTTTGAAGCACTCCGGTCGCGCTTTTCTTATAGAGTTCCCCTTCATGGACTTTGTAAGCTTTAGAATGCTGGACGATGCAGCGTGCTTCATTTTGGTCTTCGGGGAGCTCCTGCCTATTTAGGTAGGCCAAGAAGGGTTCAGTCCACGAGGCGATGACGACCATTATTTCGTGGGCTGACGTTGTTATTTCGGTGGTAGAGCCTCCGATTATGTTTGTTAGTTCGGAATCTGGGGATGTATTCAGATCCGTGCTAGTATTGCCGGACTCCCCTTCCCATACCACGGATGGCTTGAACAGCCTTTCCAGGAATATGTTAGGTGGGATAGGGTCGCGTTTAGCGCTGATACGAGCAAGTACATCTGCCGCTTGATTGTTTTCTGGAGCCACATGGTGAAATTCGAGCCCCTCGAACTGAGCTGACATTTTGAGGACGGCATTATGGTAGGCCGCAATTTTCGGATCCTTGGCATCAAAGTCTCCGTTTATTTGGGATATTGCAAGGTTTGAATCCCCGCGGACCTCTAGGCATTGAATTCCCATAGAGACTGCCATCTGAAGACCGTGCAACAGAGCCTCATATTCGGCTGCATTGTTGGAGTCTGTGTATAATATCTGGAGGACGTATTGGACCGTGTCTCCGATGGGAGACTTCAGGACTACACCTGCTCCCAATCTAGCCAGCATTTTAGAGCCGTCGAAGTGCATGATCCAGTTAGAGTATGTGTCGTACTCTTTAGGGAGTTCGGCTTCCGTCCATTCAGCGACAAAGTTAGCTAATACTTGCGACTTAATAGCCCGTCGAGGCTTGTATATTATGTCAAACAAGAGGAGCTCTATGGCCCATTTGGCAATCCGGCCCGTGGCATCGCGGTTGTTTATTATATCATTTAGTGGTACTTCGGAGGCCACCGTAATCGAACAATCTTGAAATTAGTGTCGTAGTTTTCGGGATGCCATGAAGACCGCGTATGCTATTTTTTGATAGTGTGGGTATCGGGATTTGCATGGGGTGAGCACCATGGATACGTAGTAAAAACCGGCTTCTGTAGCGGAAATTTGTATCCGTCAACCTCTCGTTCGACGACGAGTACCGCGCTTACAACTTGATGTGTTGCAGCTATGTACATCAGCATGGGTTCGCCGATATTTGGCGTTGTTAGGACTAGATTATTGGCCAATAAGGTTTTTATTTCATCGAGTCCGGCCACGGCTGCATCCATCCACACAAAGTGTTCGGTGTGCCGAAGAAGGCGGTAAAGCGGCAGTGCCTTTTCTCCTAACCTGGAGATAAAGCGTCTCAAAGCAGCCATGCATCCAGCTAATTTCTTGATGTGTTTGAGGTCTGTTGTTATAGCCAACTGCGACAAAGCTCGGATTTTTGCCGGATTACCTTCAATTCCTCTGTTGGAAACGATGAAGCCCAGCAGTTTTCCAGAGGGGACGCCGAAAACGCATTTCTCCGGATTCAGCTTGATGTCGTATGTTCGTAGGTTGTCGAACGTAAGCCTCAAGTCATCTATTAGGGTTTCGACGTGTCTTGTTTTTATGACCACGTCGTCCACGTATGGCTCCACTGTTTTGCTGATTTGCTTTTCCAGGCATGTTTGAATCATGCATTGGTAGGTTGCTCGGACATTCTTGAGCCCGAAAGGCATAGTGTTGAAGCAGAAGGGGCCATATGGCGTTATGAAAGCTGTAGCAGCTTGGTCGAACTCTGCCATCTTTATTTGATGGTATCCAGAGTATGCGTCGAGGAAACACAGCGAGTCGTGTCCTGCTGTGGCATCTATGATTTGATCGATGTGAGGGAGGGGAAAGGGATCCTTGGGGCAAGCCTTGTTAAGGTCTTTGAAGTCGACGCACAGGCGCCAGAATTTATCCTTCTTTGGTACCATCACCAAGTTCGCCAGCCAATCCGGAAGTTTGATGTCTCTAATGAATCCGGCTTCAAGTAGCTTGGCTAGCTCCTCCCCCATGGCTTGTCGTTTGCGCTCTGAAAATCGCCTTAGGGTCAGTTTGACGGGTTTGTATCCCTTTAGTATGTTAAAGCTTTGTTCGGCCAATTCGCACGGGATGCCTGGCATGTCCGACGGGTGCCAGGCGAAGATGTCCCGGTTCTCGCGTAAGAAGTCCCACAGTGCAGCATCCATGGTGGGGCCTAATTGTGTCCCGATGGAGGCTGTCTTCGTAGGGTCCGTAGGGTGGACTTGGAATTTGACTATCTCATCTGCGGGCTTAAATTATTTGGACTTGGGTCGTTTGTCGAGTATCACGTCATCCCTGTCCATGGTGGCACGCAGCGTTATTAATTCTTCCGTTGCTAGGGCTTCGGACAGTGCCTCCAAGGCTAGTGCTGCAGTTTTGTTTTCGGCGCGGAGTGCAACGTCCGGATCACTGGCTAGAGTGATGATTCCATTGGGTCCGGGCATTTTAAGCTTCATCTACCCATAATGGGGTATAGCTTGAAAGCTTGCAAATGTGTCCCGCCCTAGAAGGGCGTGGTATCTGCTGCTGAAAGGGGCTACTTGGAACACGATCTCTTCAGACCTGTAATTCTCCAGAGTGCCGAATACCACATCGAGTGTGATTTTCCCCGCGCACTGTGCCTCTCGACTAGGGATAATTCCCCTGAAGGTTGTGCCGCTTTGCTCAACGCGGCCTTTATCAATTTCCATCTTCTTGAGTGTTTCTTCGTAGATCAGGTTTAATCCGCTTCCGCCGTCCATGAGTACTTTAGTGAGCCGAAAGACATCCACTATTGGACTAAGAACCAAAGCGGCTGGAGCCTGGACGGTCTGGAATTGGGGCTCGTCACTGGCATTGAAAGTTATGGCAGTGTCGTTGCACGGATTTACCTTTGCCACATGGCATATTTCGGCGGAGCTTCGATGGGCCCGCTTGCGCCTATTGTTTGAGGCGAAAGTCTCGAAGACTGTTAGTACCGTATTGTGTTCCTGGGCGAGATGTTGTTCGGCTTTATGGCTCTCAAGGAGATCCTCACCACTCTTAGCTACCTGCCGGAGTATTCAACATGCCCTAAGGCTATGGGATGGCGTTGCATCCGGCGTACTGTGAAGCTTGCATGGCCCATTGAGCCATCCTTCCAATACGGTTCCACTCCCTGGGGCGGGTTTTGGTTTCTTGGGGATTGAATTGGTCGACTTACGAGAGTTCGGCCGTTTAGTTCGGACCAAGGTTCTGGTGAGGGCCGTACTATCCCAAAATTCTGTTTGGGTTTTCCAGGCGCTTTCCATCGCACAGTACTTCTGTACTATGGTTGCTTAGTCCGCAAAGTGTGCTATGTCACAGCGGCTTATAGCATTAAGGACTCCTTTGTTTGTGCAGTTTTTGCAGAAAAGTGAGACTACGTCCCCCTCGTGGCAGTACTCGACCTTGTTAAACGCAAGGAGGAATCTGGCTCAGTAATGGTGTACCGTTTCTAGGGACTCTCGCCTGATGCGGGAGAGACGGTTTAAGTCCAAGCGAGTGTCGTTGGCTGAATCTGGATTTTGATCCGATCTGACACCCGGGGGCGCGGAAGGTTCCGAGCACGACAATCTGAAGACCCGATCTCTTCGGCCCGATGCCTGGCTCTAAGTCCGGGACTCGGGTCATGCCTCCCTTTGGGTAGGTGTTCAGTTTATTGAGTTCGGCGATCCAGACATAATTCGGCCTCAAAGTTGAGGGATGACTCGTGTGTGGTTCCTCCACTACCGTTGTCCGTATTGTATACATTGTTCTTCCACGCAAAGGAGAGTCCCATCCGGACACGGGCCGAAGTCTTGAGTCTTGTATCTTCACGCTTCGATAGTCCGGACAATGTATACAGTCCGGCTGTCCGGATACCCCCTTATCCAGGACTCCCTCAGTGCCACCCACAAAAACTTGTACTCTGAGTTTATTACGTTATAAAGGAAGAGAAGAGGTGCACGCACGCACTCGACCTCTCACACACGCATCTATTTTTTCTCGAAAAGGAGGATGATGACCCCCGGCTTCTGCATCTAGGAGTTACACACGCATCTGTAGCTACGAATTTTAGTGTTCTCAACCATCCGACTGGCTCTATCATGGATGTACCTATATACTAAAACATGTCTAGATATATCTATATTTTGACAAATGGAAGGCATGTATTGTGGAACGGAGGGAGTGCTTGTCATCAGAATGGATAAAAAGGGACGTATCTAAAACTAAAATACGTCTACATACATCTCCTTTTATCTAGTACTTCTTACCCAAAGGAACTTTATATCCAACAGACACAAAATATCCGTTCGACTGTTGGAAATTACTGATCTGATGTCGAAGTAATTGCTGCATTGCCACCAAAACCCACCATTTCTTAAGCTAAAGTAGACCGAGGTAATCCCTATATTAGCATATTACTAAGATAAACAGAAGGCACTGTAGAAACATTTAGGACGTGAGCTTGTCAATCTGAATGTGGAGGGACACCAGCTTAGCCTCGGCCAGCAGCTTGGGCGGAACTGTGAAGAAGGTCAGCTCCTGCACGTCGACGTCGCTGGGATCCTTGCTGCTTGTCACCTCCATTTCCACCTTGACGGCGTCGGTCGTGCCTTTGGGCTCCCCCGGCAGGCCATTCACCCACAGCTTGGCCACGTAGTGCGGCAGTGGGGATGCCCCCGCTCTGGTGCAGACCACCGACACGGTGATTTGCGCGCCAATGTTGAGCACGCTGCCGACCAAGAAAAACACGCGACCGTCCTCCTCCACGAACAGCAAGAGTCGTGGCTCCGACAGTGGCACTTGCAGCTGGAGCACCTTGCCGTACTGGATCCTGTGCACGGGCATGGGATACGCATTGCTGATGTGGTGGTAGAGCGCCAGCGGCGGGCCTTCGTAGCCGCAGACGGCACGGGGCATTTGCAGGGTGCGAGCGGACACACGCTCTGGTGATCGGCGAGCTTGTGGTAAATGATGTAGAGCCCACAGCCTTCGTGCGGGCACACCACCCTCAGCGACAAAACGATGGCTTCCATCGCCGTGCTCCGCACATCGAAGCCACCACCGCGCTTGCACTTCTGGCACTGCCGCTGGTTCCCAGGGCGCTCGACGCGGTAGTCCGCGCAGGTCAGGTGCCCTCCCTTGCACTGCAAAAATCAATCGAACAACACATCAATCAAGAAACCTGCACCTTGCTCAATCAGCCGAACGGACGAGGTGTATTCGAACCTCATACACTGGAGGTGTCAAGGGGCGGAGGCACAAGGTGCAGTGGAGCACGGTGAGGTCCATGGAGACCTTAGTGATCTGCCTCGTCGGTTCCTGTTTCGTCTGCATGATCTCGCCCTCCTCGTGCTCAACCATCTCTCTCTTGGGCCGGGGCATTACAAAGCTTTACCGTCACATATTTTATACTCTGCACATAACTCTCCTCCAACATACCAAGGAAGGCAGTAGTTTGAGTTTTCTGGACAAATTTGCCCCTGCGCATGAGTAAGCTGCATAAATATCGACAGTAAATGCGCATGCAATGGTTGGCTGGTCCTCCTTCCTTTTCGCTTGAGTTGGCTTCCCCAGGCGGTCAAGCCGCATCCGGCGCTGCATGCGTTTGCCTGTAGCCATTTTCTTCTTTGGAAACTGGCGCGATTAATGGGGGCAAAACTAATCGAGCGGGGGCACAGATGGAAACCAACGTGGACGCGCAGACTAATCTGAGAAAGAGAAAAAGTTATACGCAAAGTAAAAGGAATCAGAGGGAGTACTACTTCAAGGTGCATTAAATCAACACATGTAAGTATCAAAAGGAGAGTCACGACATGCATGCATGCGTTGTAATTAATGCATCGGTAACCGCAAATTATTGAAATATATCGAGTGCAGTGCTTTGATGTGTCGCGTCAACTCATACATCAACGAGAAGTTTGATTATCCTCTCCCTCGCGGACTTAACTGCACCTGCCTTTGGCTGTATGACAGGTTGGCCACCCACCTGTTGGGCTCACATGTCGTACACGCAAAGGCAGGAGCGTCCCTCCCTCGCCCATGAGCGTGGTGGCTGGCAAGACTTGGAGAAGCTTTCGCTACACGCTCTCCCTCCCGCACGCGGTGGACATGCAGCAGTTCTATCGGTGTCAGATGGCCAAAAGCGTACTGTAGTACTCCACCAGTGCAGTAGTACTCCATCATTGTTCGACTTCCCGAAGAGGCGAAGAGCCAAGCGCAGCCGGGACGCTCGTGTGGCAGTTTCATGTGTAGAGTAGTCTAGGATAGCATGTACCATGCCTGTAAGCTTAAAATCGTTCGGGTCGGCTCCATGCTATGTGGCCGTCTCGAAGTTTTTTAGAAAAAAAATAAAATAGTCTTCTGGCCCTACCTGTCACCCTGGTGATTGTAGTTTGCACGCTCATCTGGTCAAGACAGGAATATATTTTTTAATTTGTTTTTTTCGAAAAGGGAGGACTCCCCGGCCTCTGCATCATAACGATGCATACGGCCACATATATTTTAATTTGTGGTGGGTAAATGTTAGAGGTTGCAGCAAATATATTTTACATTGTGGGTCTTTCAGCCAAGTTTAGAGGAAAGCATGTGGGGCCAGTGCTATGATGTGTCGCGTCAACTCACACAACAAGGAGAAGCATGAGGAGAAGCTTGATTTTACTACACGCCTTCTCCCTCGCCCATGCACGTGGTTGCTCGCAAATGAGGACAGGCTTTTGCTTAGTAGTATACTTCTACAACAAGCTATCCGTCCCGCTCGCGGTGGACGGACATGCAGCAGTGGATTCGACACTGTAGAAGCAGTAGTAGTAACATCATTGTTCATCTTCTCAAAGAGGCGAAGAGCCAAGCGCAAACCGAACGTTGCATGAGACAAAATTGCTATGTGAGCCCACTATTGTACTACAACTACTTGCTAGTATAGACCTGTAAACCAGAAAGGAGTATTTTCCCTTCTAGATATTTCAACAAGTGACTAGACTACACCGAGACGGAGTACATATGGAGCAAAATGAGTGAATCTGCATCGTAAATAAATACGTACTAGTTCTATCGTTTTCCTCTCCGAGGTGCACAATATTGATTATACTGACTAGTCTCTTTTTCACATGCATATACGGTTTTTTTTGACACAGTACAGACGCAAGCGCTCATATACACGCGCATACACTCACCCCTATGAACGCACACACGCACAGCACTATCATCTTGAAATGTACGAAGTCACCATAGGAAGCTCGTCCTCGACGGGTCCATAGGTGCTTGAATGCCAAGGAGGGAGAGGGTAGCGGTTCCCGAGACGTTGAACGGTCAATGATGCATCCTCAATTACATGCAGAGGGAATTAATTGGAGAAGCAGAATAGAGCCAACACGATGTGAATGCAACACAGTTTGGACTCTCATATAATAAAGGCGCCCCACCACTCAAATCCATCTACTCCCAAGTCTCTGCGCAACACTGCTCACTCCAATCCAAGACCAAGTGACCAGAAGCCACAAGCACCTATGGAGGCGATGGACACGAGCGACAGTCGGTTGTACCAAATCATCCAAGGCGCCGGCCTGCTGCCACGCACCGTGCAGTGTTTCCAGACGGTGCTGGCGACCGCATGCATCGTAGCCCTCGATGACGCTGGCTTTGCCTCTCGCATGGACGACATGATGGTCAACTCCATCCGCAAGTTCACTGCTGGTAAGAAGCGTGCGGACAACCTTGTTGTACTGCTCCAGCCCGCGCGCCCAGGCTCCTCATTTCCTACCACCCTCGTCGGCCTCGATGGCGACGAACTCTTTAAAGCCCTGGTGGTCCTGCAGGTGCCGGAGATCGCGACGAAGAATGTGCACCTCGAGGCCGCGCTCGCCGCGCAGCGCCTCGCCATGCAAGAAACTGTCGACCTGCACATCCACGTCTACGAGGAAATTGTCTACATAGGCCACTACAAGGCAAGCGAGGACAGAAAGATGTTGGCCTTCTTCCAGCGGCTGGAATCTTTGGACGCCATTGTTCAGAATCACGTCGACCTAGCCACAAAAGCCGCTGCTACTTAGGCGCCGTTCGGTGGGCCGGCGCCCTGAGTCGAGGAGGTGGACGTCATCGATGGATGCATCTCTTCTTCTTGGCTCCTATAACCAGCATTGCATCGCCTTGTGGCCTTAATGTTTTATTAGTATAGTACTCCCTCCGTTCCCAAATATAAGTCTTTCTAAAGATTCCAGCAAGTGACTACTACATACAGAGCAAAATGAGTGAATCTACCCTCCAAACTATGTCTACACACATCTGTATGATGTATTCCATTTGAAATAGTATCTAGAAAGGCTTATATTTATGAACGGAGGGAGTATATGGCATTTTTATTCCAGTCGTAATGTTTTCACTGTGAATTGGGGCCGCAGTTGAGCAAACCCACACCGCCCACCGGGCGTCGGCCGAGTTTAGAATTAGAAGAGAGAAACGAGGGAGGAGAGCTAGCTGTAGCACGGACGCTGTTGTCAGATGAGTTCTTTCGCTCGTGTTTTATAGAATAGGAGTACTGAGCATTCGTGCCTCTTTTTTTTTAGGGAAAAATTAGTCGTATGTTTAGTACCACTAGTTGGGTGCGTGCGACCTATAGCTGTCATCACTTTAGGTCTCCTTTTCGAACCGCGGCTACGCTTCACAGTACATATTTTTTCACGCATTTATCCTCCTATATGTACTCCTAGGCTATTTCCACGTGCTCCCATTCGCCGACATGTGGGACATAGAGCATCTGGGTTGTAGTGCATGCACGACTCGGAGCATATGCCGGGGTACTTTACATTTCAGACCTCACGAATTACATGCAAACCCCCCGCAGAAGAATAAATAAATGAATGAATTACTACATGAAGCAGGATTATTTTCGTGGAAACCGGAGCCCATTCATTAAATTTTGGACATAACACGTTTATAAAAAATGACCGGACCTAAACGAGTCTAAGGGTCTCTTCGATTTTTCCCGCAAAAAAAGGGCCTCTTTGATTCGCAGGATACTGAAAACACAGGAATGGGGAAAGTATGATGGCGATGAACCGAGACGAGGAGAACTCTAACTCAGTTAGAGGTTAGAGTTAGATTCTAACCTTGAACTAACTCTAAACCAAAGAGGTGTATGGATGGCAGGGTTAGATTGACAATAAATGCTCTATCTCAATCATTTGACTACTTTGGACCCTATTTCTTGCCGGATTTGTGGCCGGCTCTTATGTGGCCTCCTCCCGCTCACAGTTGACATAAGCGAACCATCTATACAAGTCAAGCATGCAAAACATGATAATTTTTACTTTGTCCATACAAATGAGATATCCCACTTAAACATACAAGTCGTCAATCAAGCTTCACAAAATAAAAAAACACTTCATGAAACAAAGAATGAGCTAACTCATCACGGAAGTCATTCGCGATAGGGAGGGAGCCCGGAGCCCCTC
Source organism: Aegilops sharonensis (assembly GCA_904067115.1). Taxonomy (NCBI): domain Eukaryota; kingdom Viridiplantae; phylum Streptophyta; class Magnoliopsida; order Poales; family Poaceae; genus Aegilops; species Aegilops sharonensis. The sequence goes on from LR880970.1 coordinate 561,822,775, forward strand.
ACGCACCGAGGGAGGAGCTCGCCATCGTCGCTCTGGAGGAAGGCTCTGTAGAGCCCAAGCCCCGGAAACCCCTCCGACGCCAGCCCTTGAGAGTTGAGGTCGACACCGGCATATGTAGCAGGGCTGCTTGCCGCCGACTGGGAACTTAATCTTTGGGCCTCTAGAAATAATGCAACCCTGTAACTAAAATACCTAGAAAGGTGAACTAAATCTTTGGGCCTCTAGAAGTAATGCAAGCCTGAAACTGAAATACCTAGAAAGGTGAACTGAATCTTTGGGCCTCTAGAAATAATGCAAGCCTAAAAGTGAAATACCTAGAAAGGTGAACTAAATCTTTGGGCCTCTAGAAATAATGCAAGCCTAAAACTTAAATACCTATAAAGGTGAACTGAATCTTTGGGCCTCTAGAAATAATGCAAGCCTAAAATTGAAATACCTAGAAAGGTGAACTGAATCTTTGGTCCTCTAGAAATAATGCAAGCCTTAAATTGAAATACCTAGAAAGGTGACCTGAATATTTGGGCCTATAGAAAGATTTATTACCTCCTCAAGTAGCATCAAACAATTCCATGCGTGCACCACAAATCTATACCACGTTTGATCAGGATCTACTTTTCCAAATCAGAATTAGCGCTAGAGCAAGCAAGATCAATGATATGGCCGTGAGACAGAGAAGGAACGAACAAACTCACCCCTCTCGCGACCTCCCTGGTAGATGCGCCACCGCCGCGCACGACAGAGGGAGAAAAAAGACTAGTGAAGGGGGAGCGGGGCGACCTTCGAAGGCCGGAGGGATACGGCGGCCGGAGTAGGGCAGCGGAGGCCGGAAGGAGAGGGCGGCCGGAGGAGAGAGAGGGAGAGCGGCGCTTGGGCGGGCGGCCCTATGGGGAACAGAGAGGAGTCGTGCTAGAGGGGGGGAGCGATCTGGTGCTGGCAGGGGATATTTTTTTTAGTTCTCTTTTAGTGGGCCTGAGGATAACTAACCTAATTAGAACCTCTCCATCGGGCTAGTTTTTTTAGCTGGGTTAGAGCAAACTAGCTCAAACTAACCCCTCCTGTTTCGATAATTTGGGGCTATTTCAACCCAAACTAGCTCTAACTCAGGGATCCAAACAAAGAGGAGTGTTACTGTACATGCTACAGTGTGGACCGTAGCACATTGTTTTTTACGGCCATATCACCACATTGTTTTCTACTGCTGGTTCACTGGGCTACCGTGGTTCACGCTGCTGGTTCACTGGGCTGTCGTGGTTCGCACTCCTCCGACCTGAGTAGTACATAGTATAGTACTAGTATATACCGCATCATTCTTTGCTCCTTCTTACTACTCAGACATGTGGGAGAGCCAACATCCGGATCAACGTGTCATGCACCAGATTAGAGCGCGGAATGGAAGGGGGGCATCACCCCAGTCGGAGCGCCAGTAATTCATGACTATAGTGAGTGGTCATAACACAAGTCTTTCCAGTAGTAACGCGCCGTCAAATCGCACAGCCCCACTCTCTCACCCTCCTCGCCTCTCTGTCAAACCGCCTACCCGAAAACTGCCGCGCGTACTTCCCGGGAAAAGCCCCGCCCTCAACTTTTAACTATGAGAAAATAGTTCGAGCTTGTTCGTTCTATATAAATATAGTACTTACTATATGTTTATTCACCCGTGGGGTTGTTCAACGAATGGAGGGATGGGGAGCACAAGTAAACAATACTGTAGTACTGCTAGTAGTAAGTAGGAGTCGTACAGTAGTCACCTTAAATAGAGAGTTTCTTTTCTTTAATGCCACGTACACAAATTGAAACGCTTGTTGTGGAGAGAAAAAAGATAAACACTCCACTATATATGGACGCAGGGGCCTGAGCGCTTGCTTTACTAGGGTTGCTCTCTTCATTCTCTCATCCTCTCCAGATATAAACAAGACAGCGGTAGCGACATTTTCTCTCTGCTCACCGCTGGTCACAGATCCGGCCTGATCCCTTCAGTCGGTGTGTGTAGAGGACTAAAAGGTGCATCGTTCACGCGGTCATCGCCACCGAGGGAGGAAACCCACAGCTGCCTGAGGGGCCCGATCGTCTTCCCGTGCCGTTCTCTCCGACACAGCGCCGGTTCAGGAGGTCCTCCGACCCTTCTTCCTCCCTGCCGTATTGTCCGCAGATCCGACCTGCCGCCGTCGACATCCCGGCGACCCTCAGGTATAAGTTCTTCGAAAGCGGCCTTGCTCTACTGCCCCAGCTCCCCACGTGTCTGCATGTGCATCTTTTTGTACTTCCATCAGCTCTTCCAAAGCCACCTAAATTTTTAGTATTATTAGAGGTACATCTACTTCATGCATTCGAATCTAGGGCTTTGTTCAAACAACGAAGAAAGGGGGGAAAGTTGTAGCATGAATCTAGGACTTGATTCAAAGAGGAAATAATATGGTGAAAGTAGTAGAGACCGGATACCCAACCGGTCTCTTGGTTGAAAAGGGAAATAATGGGAAAACACAGTACAAACTGGATAAGGAACAGATCTATTATTGGTTGAAAAAAGGATAGAAAGTGGCGGCTGGTGGACAAGTCAACATAGTATGTCCAGGATTAGATTTGCTGCCATCACATAGTAAAAGGTCTCCAAGAGTAGATTTGCTGCCCTCACATAGTAAAAGGTCTCAGGATTAGATTTGCTGCCCTCACATAGTAAAAGGTCTCCAAGGTTAGTTTTGCTGCCCTCACATAGTAAAAGGTCTCCAGGATTAGATTTGTTGCCCTCACATAGTACAAGGTCTCCAGGATTAGGTTTGCTGCCCTCACATAGCATGAACAAACTCGGCATCACCACTTTATGCCTCCTTTGTAGGTACATTGTGCTGATGCGTCCACTGTTGCATGTCCTTATACCAACCTTTTGCTGTTGTTAATGTAAGGACGCATGTAAAATGAAGCAATCACACCATTACCTTAGGGACATGTCTAACCAGTGTTATTGTTAATCTAATGCCTCCAGTGATAAGATGCAATTAAACTGTGTTACAAATGGCACTCCTACTATTTTCCCCAGTATGATAAGTAAGTTGCTCCTTTACGCTGCAGAGTGTCCTGGTGTCCCCACGGTCCGATGCCCTTAAACCATTAAAGTAATCCCATATTTGAGGAATCTCATTGTTGATCGTAATGCTTCTGGTAACATGAAGCATTGCTGACGTTTTAAAATTTCTACTGTCCTTGCGTGATTGCCATGAACATAATTAAGATGCTTCTTTTAATTTTGTATATGTTTTGTATATTTTTATTGACCAGCAACTGTTTACTTTCTAACTTTTTGTGCAGATAGGGATATCCATTTCACCTTGTTGCTATTGTGACCTTTTGGTGAACTGCACAAAACACTTTTTTTGGAATGAGTGTCTTGTGCAGTTCAACTAAAATGTCACGTGGGCAACATCTCTCAATTTTGGTGGAACTGCACAAAATGGTGATTGGAGTTTCCAAAATCTCCGTCAAGTTCTGCCGGTAATCTCGTGCAACATTTTATTAGCATTTGCAAGATGGAGCCGTCACTGTCACCACAATGCCACTTTATTTTAGTGGAACTGCACAAAAGGATAAGAAAATTATAGTTGCACCTTACATGAGCCAGACAGCCAACCTTAATGTTCCTCAATTTTAGTGCAACTACTAAAGAAGAACCTGCCAGCTCACAAGAGCAAGTACTTCTTGCTAGCTGAATGATGCTATCTTTGCTTCATTTCAGGTGAACTGCAGAAAAAGGCGCTTGAATTGAATCATGGAACTCCAGGCAGACCTCATCCAAGTAGAGCTGGAGGTTGAGTTCAAGGAGGCCGCTATTAAAGCGAAATCATGCTCTCATGTCTCCTTGTTTGTGATGTGCAAACATGCTGTGCAAACAGGAATACTCAACTACAGATGTTGTGACGGTCAAGAGCATTCGTCAAGTTCTTCGATTGTATGACATGGCTAGCCAAGATGGATTTAATCCCGATATTCACTTTATCAAAAGGCTCTAATGGGTTGGTTCTGAATCTTGCAAGCTGGGAATCAGTGAGATGTGTAGGCATATTTGTTGTACTTATTATTTGAAACTCATATTTTGTTCTGAATCTCGCAAGCTGGGAATCAATGAGATGTGTAGGCATCTTTGTTGTACTTACTATTTGGATCTTATTTGTTGGTTCTGAATCTTGCAAGCTGGGAATCAATGAGATGTGTAGGCATCTTTGTTGTACTTATAATTTGGATCTTATTTGTTGGTTCTGAATCTTGCAAGCTGGGAAACATGGCATGATGATGCAGAGGACAACAACCATAACAAACAGTTCAAACTTCGTAGTATTATCTTTGTGAAAGTGCGACAAATGTGCTGATCGTGTGCGTCCTAAGAATAATAATTCTAACTGTTGTGCATGTTGATCCTGTGGCACTGATAGAACGAGCGAATGCATTGCTTGTTTTAAGTATAAATTTCTATTAAAGCTAATTAAATTTAAGTAAAGTGACCACTAACTCCTGTTATTACAATACCAATACAGACCCGCTCGTGAACCGAACGTGTTGCCGGAGTAGGTTTCTTAATGGAGGCATTTCAATGCGCCGAGGGTGCATCTTCTGCTGGGCGTGCAGCGGACGAGGGAGGGGTAGTAACTGTTGTCGCATGTACCCACTCAGCTTAATGTTGAATCCAGTTCCCCAAGAGCTGAAAAACAAACTGCTGCCGCCGCCTACACACTCGTTCACTCGAAGAGACTCCAATGGCGATCCGAGGGGTGAGCCTGCTGGATATGGACTTCAGCAAGGAGTTCCCCTATGAGTTCGCCGGTCAGTCCTATGGCTGCACCAAGTTGAATCTGATGTACACCAACGATACGTACTCGGTGAAGCTCTGCCTCGCCTCAGTCCTATGGCTGCACCAGGTTCTGGAGCATTCGCCCGTTTCATCGGCAGCGCCGACTGCACCTTCACTATGGTGGAGAGAAGGAAGAACGCGATGATTCGGCCATCTGGTGCAATAAGCTTGTCGACATCCAGAAGCAATACAAGATCATCAGCAACGGGCAGGAGAAGGATTCCGTGGTTGACCTTGCTGAGACCATCATCAACCCCTGATACGCCAACATGAAAGAAGACGACCTGAACACGTGGGAGGTACCTCTGAATCTAGCCTACATAACCTACGCGGCCAAGGACGCATACGCATGCTACGACATGTACAGGCAGATCTTGGACATGAGGGCGTGTCTGCTTCCCGTAACCGACGAGTACACGGACAGCCGCAGCGTCATGATCAAGCATGCCAGGAAGGTCTAGATGTTGTACTTTATCTGTTTATAAGCACCTTTATCATCTGAGTGTTTCATGCATTAGCCTATGTGTCGTAATTGTCAGTTTTGTCTGAAATATTTCTTTTAAGAACCCATTAACCTGATTGCTTTTTTAGTGGCTATTTTCTTATGTATGTAAACTAGTTCACTGGTCCGTAAAAAAAACTAGTTCACTCGGCTGCCATGCTTTGAATCTCCTTCCTCCCAACATATTCCGCTCCTCAGGTGGACCCAGCAGGTCTCCAAATTTTCTCCCACTTTCTTTTTCGATGTAAACTGAGTTTTCTCCCAGTACTTTCCCCTAGAACCAACTCAACTGTCCCACGTCTAGCCTAAAAAATAATAATACCCCACGTATTATTAACTCATCAAATTAAAATGATATTTTATTTTGTAAGTTGAAAGTTCTTACAAAATAATAATAATAATTGTGAATATATAACTTGGCAAGTTAACTCCTAGTGATTGCGTACATAAGCTTGAAAAGATTTTACTGACGTGCAATCACGTGTTTATGTTTTTATAACATTTCTCTGTCTAGCCCAACATGATGTTTTCACCCAGCCTAGCAAGTCCGCGGATTTCGAGAAAAATGCAAATGGGATTTAAACGGGCTACATAGATGCTACATCATTGTTTCACTCAGCTCACCAAATGGACTAAAAAACAAATGGACTGGCTGACATGTGGGCCAGTAGGTCGATGCCTAAGAAGGCGTTGGATTTACATCCAACGGCCGGCATTCTTCTTCAATCTCTTGTCTTCTTCCCCTAGCGCTGCCGGAACCGCCTGCTCTAGCCTTCGGCGTCCAGCGGCGTGGTTTTGCGCTCCTCAGCATAATGCTACCCCGCCGACGGCCAGGCCATCCCTCCACTCCACACCTCCTGTTATTCTCTACCGAGTGTAGGCCCACCCCGCACCCGAACCAGTCAAGTTTCCCACTCCTCTTTGTCTGCGAATCCACTGCCGCGTCTTCCCCATCTCCGGGTCATTCCAGTCTGGGGCCTCGCCTCGTCCATCGCCTCAGTGCGCTCGGCGCGGCGTGGTCAACATACGAGAGTCATCGGAAGAGGACTGTACGTGGAGAGCCTGACGGTTGGGACCCCTAAGGTCCATGGTCGCACGCAAGGAAAGTTCCTCCTTATTACGCACTATACGTGCACTGTACGTGGGAAGGGCTTCTGTATTTCGCGAAAAAAATGTTCCCCCCGCTGACAGGTCGGACACACCAGCTATATCTGCGCACGCAAGGAAGTGCCTCCTTATTACGCACCAAAAAATGAATACCCCTGCTAGCTGGGACCCACCATAGTGGTTGGCTGACTTGTGGGCCTAGTAAGTTGACGAGGACGGAGGGCTTTGTTAACGTAGTCAATATGAATGATTGTAGCAATAGTGACCGTACGATGTCCATCCAACGGCCATAGTGCTTCTTCAACCTTTGGTCTTCTTGCTCCAGCCGCATTAGTAGCGCCGGTCGTGTCCCGTGCTCCTGCCTCTCGTGGCCGACTATGATGCCACGGAGGCCTCACCGCCCCCTACTACTCCCACCTCTGGCCTAGGGTATCCCTCTACTCACCCACAGCCCCTATTATTCTGCCGTGACGGCAGCCTCACGCCGCAGCCGAACCAGTGAACCCTCGTACTCCTCTCCGCGTGGGCAGCCACTGCCACGTCTTCCCCGGCTCCACGTCGTTCCCTTCCTAGGCCTCGCTGTCGTCCACCGCCGTGCTGCTCTCGGCGCGACGTGGTCAATGTGGTCAACGACCGACTTCCATCGGAAGAGTATTGTACGTGGAGAGGCTGACAGCTGGGTCCACGACCACAACCCAGTTATTTTGTGATTTGCCAAGTAAGTTGGTACGTGGAGAGGCTGACAGCTGGGTCCACGGCCTGTTGGGCTGCAAATCTTTCACGACGAGGAGAGCTTCATTCGGCTGGCCGAGAAAATGGCCTATCAGTAATGAGAAATGGGCTGTACATTTTTAAAACACATCAAACCGGCAATTACTTTCAAATTTCTTTTTTTCATTTCGAGATTTTAAATTGCATTGATTTTTATGTGTGGACAACTTTTGGACTTTATATTGATATACATTTATTTTTAAAATCAGTTTGAATGTGACTCGAAATTTCGGGATTAAAAACAGTTCGGACCGCACCGGAATATGCAAAATTTCGTATAATTTTTTAACCGTGGCCACAATATGGGCTGTAATGCTAACAAAAATAATATGGGCTCCAAAAAAACCTTAAGAATTAGCAAATGGGCTGTAAATTATTAGAAATAATGGCAGATGGGTTGTATGCTGTTTTCCACAGATTTGAGGCTTTCCTAAAAAAAAGGTTGACCCACAAGCAGCGATTGTTGGATGTCCATCGAACGGTCGTCGTGCTTCTTCAATCTCTGCTCTTCCTGCTCCAGCCGCTCAAACAAGCGCTGGCAGGACTGCCTGCTCCCTCCTCCCCACGGCTGGCTGTGCTGCCGCGCAGGTCTCACCGCCCCACCGTACTCCCATCGCTGGCCTAGCCATCCCTCTACTCACCCACGCCTGTTATTATTCTCCGGCGACGGTAGATGAACCAGCAAACCCTCGTACAGTCGTACTCCCCTCCGCGTGGGAAACAACTGCCGAGTCATCCCTGCCTCCATGTCGTTCCCTTCCTAGGCCTCGCCGTCGTCCACCGCCCTAGTGCTCTCGGCGCGGCCTGGTCAACGTGGTCAACGACCGACATGCATCTAAAGTGGACTGTACGTGGAGAGGCCGACAGCTGGGTCCATGGACGCACGCAAGGAAATGCCTCCTTATTACGCGCAAAATAATGATTCCTCCACCTGACATCAGGGACCCACCGAAACGGCCTCTGTCTTTCGCGAAAAAAGTTACCGCTGCTGACAGCTCAGACCCACCAGCTATATCTTCGCACGCAAGGAAGTGCCTCCTTATTACGCACAAAAAAATGAATACTCCCCCTGTTAGCTGGGACCCAATATAGTGGCAGGCTGACTTGTGGACCTACTAAGTTGACGGGGACGGAGGGCTTTGTCAACTTAGTCAATATGCACGATTCTAGCTCCAGTGACCGTACAATGTCCATCCAACGGCCGTAGTGCTTCTTCAACCTCTGGTCTTCTTGCTCCAGCCGCCCAAACCAGCGCCGATCGTGCCTCGTGCTCCTGCCTCCTGTGTCCGGCTGCGATGCGGCGGAGGCCTCACCGCCGCCTACTACTCCCACCGCTGGACAGGCCATCCCTCTACTCACCCACACCCCCTGTTATTCTACGGCGATGGCAGCCTCACACCGCAGCGAACCAGTGAACCCTCGTACTCCTCTACGTGTGGGCATCCACTGCCGTGTCTTCCCCGGCTCCGCGTCGTCCCCTTCCTAGGCCTCGCCGTCGTCCACCGCCCTGGTGCTCTCGGCGCGGTGTGGTCAACATGGTCAAGGAACGGCTTCCATCGGACGTGGACTGTACGTGGAGAGGCTGACAGCTGGGTCCACGGCCGCAGCAAGGAAGTGCCTCCTTATTACGTGCAAAATATTTATTCCTCCACCTGACAGCGGGGACCCACCGGATGGGCCACCGTATTTCATGAAAAAAACATTTCCCCCTAACTGCTGGGACCCACCAGCTACATCTTCGCACACAAGGAAGTGCGTCCAAAAAAACGATTCGCCCCCCTGACTGCTGGGACCCACCAGCTACATCTTCGCACGCAAGGAAGTGCCTGACAGTCGGGACCCACCTGGTCGAAGCGTACATAGCGTTGTCATTCTTGTCGCGAACGTGTACGTACATATATACTGGTCGATGTAGAGGCGCGCACGTGTCGTAGTAGAGGCGCGCATGTAGCATGTACACGTATGTACAGCGGCCAGGGTGCAAGAAAGAAAATACGGCCACGTACGTACATACTAGCAGGGTCTCGAACGCCTACTCGTGCATACGTACGGCCATGGCTCGTGTACATGGCTAGGTCGGAACAGAGAAACAGCGTCGTCGTCGTGTTCATGGGGAGCCAACCGGCTGGGTCGGAACGGAATGCATTGCCGTGTTCATCGGGAGGGCTTGGAAGGAACAGGCAATGGAAACGAGGCGTGGCGTACCGCAGAATGGAGGAACAACCTTGTGTTCGACCGGCCACGCTCGAAACGGGATCCTGTTCATCGGGAGGGGTGTGGCGTACCGCAAAACGGAGGCAACGGACCTCCTACGGTCGAAACGGGGGTCCTGTTGATCTGGAGGGGTGTGGCGTACCGCAAAACGGATGAAACGGACCTCCTACGGTCGAAATGGGGGTCCTGTTGATCGGGAGGGGTGTGGCGTACCGCAAAACGGACGAAACGGACTTGTGTTGGAGCACTACGGTCGAAACGGCGGTCCTGTTCATCGGGAGGGGTGTGGCGTACCGCAAAACGGGACTCCACGGGATACTATTCATCTCCATCGTCGACCTCCTCCAGCCTCCACGGGCTACTGTTCATCCACCATCGACCTCCTCCACCGCGCGCTACTCCACCGGCTACTGTTCAACCACCCCTCTCCACGGGCTCCTATTCAACCACCCCTCCACGGGCTACTATTCATCCACCCCTCCATCGCCTGCTGTTCATCCAGCCCTCCACGGGGTCGTCCTGTTCATCCAGCCCTCCACGGGGTCCTGTTCATCCAGCCCCAACCGGCTCGATCGATCGGGGTCTTGTTCATCCAGAGGCAACACCATGGGTCCTATTCATCCACTCCCACCGCTCACTGTTCATCCAACCCCCCCTGCAATGCTCACTGTTCATCCAGAGAGGCAGCATCGATCGGCTTCAGTTAGCAGCAGTAGCGAAGGAACCGATCGCTCGGGTTCAGTAACGTGTAGCCTGCAGTGCAATCACTCGGGTTCAGTTAGAGCCCAACGCCTCGCTTGGGTTCAGTTAGAGACAACGCCTCGCACACACATGTGTACGTGTACGAGAGAAACGCGCATCACTCGGCCCCGACCTCCCACCGTAACCAGGAACTCCCCGAAATTGTCCTCCCCCTCGCTTCTACCATGGTTTTTTCCATCATGGACGGCCCAAAAAATGTCATGCAGCTGCGTCTCCGGCCCGCCCAGGACAAAAAGACCATTTTCTGTAATGATTTTTTGTCATAGAAGTAGGAGCCCACCACATCTATGATGATACCGGGTTTTGTCACAATTATCGTCATAGAAGTGTCATATGTATGATAGAAAAAAATTCGTTCGGCCCAAAATGTCACGGATGTGTCTTTTTTTTGTAGTGTAGGGATGACGTGATACTTGACAAGCGACCCAAATCCACCTCCTTTAAACCAGCAGACGAAATAGTCAAATTCCAGGTCCACCCAACGGACTCCACAAAGACACTGTTCAAAGGGGCACAGCTGGACCCCATGATCGATGCCGCACTGCAAGCGTTCCTACGTGAAAACTGGGATATATTTGCCTGGCACTAAACCAACGGTCAAGTTGAATGGTCGATCACCCACAAACCAACGGTCAAGCTGAATGAGCCAATTGTCTTATTATGAGCGGCATTAAGCCCCGACTAGTGCGGTCTTTGAAAGAATCAGACAAGCACTTGGTGGAGGAGCTCGATTCCGTACTCTAGGGGCTGCGGACCACGCCCAACCGTTCCACCGGATACACACCTTTCTTTATGGTGTACAGCGCAGAGGCTGTATTACCCTGCGACATAATCCATGACTCACCTAGAGTGCGCATGTATGAAGAGAGAGAGGCCGAGTTGGATCGACAGGACAGCTTGGATGCCCTGGAGGAGGACCGCGACGTCGCAAAATCCCGTTTCGCATCTTGTCAACAACAGGCGCGCAAATATCAAAGCAGAGAAGTACGGACCAAGACTTACAATGTTCGTGAACTCGTTCTACGCTTACCAGAGAAGAAAAAGGATAAACTCAAGCCCAAGTGGGAGGGTCCCTTCATCATCGATGAAGTCCTCACCGGAGGAGCGTACCGCCTGCGAGATGCGTCAGACAATCGCCTAGAGCCGAACCCATGGAACATGGCCACACTCCTAAGATTCTATGCCTAGCGCCAGAATCTTCGTTCGTCTCCTTTCCCCTCCTTTTTTTCATACTTATGTTTCCTCTCTTTTCATTCCTTTTTTAAAGCCTTAAAGCTTTTTGTGCGGGTAAACCGTGCATCTTTGACGCACACATTCTAAATGTTGTATGTCGAAGTATACCTCGGGGCTTCTTGTACAGAAGCTTATTATTATTACTTTTAGAGCATCAAGCTCACCACATATGTGTTTTTTCCATGTATCTACCTTTTCTTCGCCATTATATGCATCGATATGACTTAAGTTTTGGCCAAGCTGGGTTGCCTGGCTCCTGTGCTTATACCCTACGTTCCCGTTAATTCGGCTAGGACATAAAGGGAGCACCTCTGCGATTGTTACTGCCGGGTTATCCGGACGTGTACCTCAGACTGGGTGAAGCCGAAAGCTAGCGTTCTTAAGGGAATATTCGGTCGGCGAACTAAGTGCTTTTCTTCATGACTTATACATGTTCCTATGACTATGAGATTATGCAACTCCCGTTTGCCCGAGGAACACTTTGGGTGCTACCAAACGTCACAACGTAACTGGGTGATTATAAAGGTACATTACAGGTGTCTCCGAAGGTACATGTTGGGTTGGCATATTTCGAGATTAGGATTTGTCACTCCGATTGTCGGAGAGGTATCTCTGGGCCCTCTCGGTA